>CM042836.1:48807651-49407651 GCA_023653725.1 Bungarus multicinctus
TTTAACCAACAACTTATATACATAGGTTTCCACAAGGTTCAGCTTAACTATGTATAGAAATTGCAGCTCATTTTTTTTTAAAGTGACAAAACTCATTCCAAAAAGGGTTTTTTTTAATGCTCTGTTGTGTAATTTATTCTGGAGTTCTGATCTATTTGTCTCCAGCATTTTACAAATGCGTATGTCAGAAAGGTGAGGTATGTCAGTCCTTCATAAAACAAATGCAAAAGCCAATTGCAAGGCATTGCATCAAACATGCTTTATTATTATTAATAAGGGCTTCTTTGAAATGACAAGAGGAACACTAAGCCTGTAATGCATCACTTGTGAATGCTGTTGATGTAGGGAAGGTAATGGAAAAGAGTTGTGTTAAAACTGAGGGTATATTCTACCTATTGCAGATCCTATACTCACATTAACAGAACAGGCAATTTAAAAATGGTTTTAATCATATTATTAAGAAAGTCTAGGAGCTAAATGTTCTTATGTCTCAAAACTGCAGGAGCTCTGGCAACAAAATAAATATTCCACCCCACCGCACCATGCTATCATTTTCAAAATTGATTAATGATGAATATTTATATGATTTACAGATAGTGGCATTTCAGCAGTTTCTGAAAACCAATAAAGAGTTTTCCAAAATTTTTGAAGTGTTAAACTTTGATTTGAAACAATTGTGGTGAGATGGGCAGCAAACAAATTTAATAAATAATAAGTAAAAAACATATATACAAATGAATATATTTTTATTACTATAGTTATTATCCAATATTGATTTTTTAACAGTTTGACTTATTTCTATTGGTACGATGGCTCAGGGGTTAAGAAAGCTGTGATTTGCTTGAAAAGGATGATGCGAATTTACAATCAAAGTCTAACAATGGTTTGATAGTAATATAATATGATATGAACAGCTGATTTACATAATACGAATCTTAATTTAAATTTAGAAGGGAAAGACTGTTAATATTGTGCACAAGAGATATGTACCAACTGACACACTGTATAATGGAAAGATGATTTTATTTGATGCTTTATGTTTGTGTTTGTCTATGTTTGTTGTTAAAAATAAAAATTTCTTTAAAAAAAAAAGATGCTGAGCTTGCCAACCAGAAAGCTGGCAGCCCAGGTTCGAGACCTGAGCGTCACACAAAGGGATAAGATCCCGTCCTGACCCCAGCTCCTACCCACCCAGCAGTTTGAAAGCATGCATATACGAGTAGATAAATAAGTACCAGTTCAGTAGAAAAGTAACAGCACTCTATGAGGGCCACATGGCCAAAGACATGTCTTTGGACAGCACTGGGTCACTCAAACAGAGACGAGCACTTCCCCTTATAGTCAGCAACAATTAGTGGAGTAAAATCTGCAGGGATTCCTTTACCTTTATCTACTTACCTTCCATAACAAAATTAGCAAAAAAAAAAAAAAAACCTTGCCAGAATCCAGAAAATCTCTCTACTTATTTGTTAAAGGCCATTTTACTGTTTCCTTGTTATATTTGCAAGAAGTTGATTCCCTCACAGTTGTGTTTCTATTCCATTGCGAAATGGGGAGGGGAATCAGGAATCTCCTACATTATGTGAAAAGCTGTAAACTAGCTTATCTTCATAGCAAATTAGAATTGTACTAGTTACTTTCTTACAACATACTGCTTCTCTGTTAATTCCAATGGACCTACAGAGAAGATATCATTTGAAATTAATAGGAGTTGCAAAAAAGGCTGGTAATATTCTTTAGACAGTGCCTATTCATAACAGTATGCCTTTCTCAGGACTTCTCACTTCTGTATTGCTCTCTTTCAATCTCCTATATTTTCAATCCGGCAGCATTAACCGAAGTCTGTGCTAAATAGGCTTAATTGTGTGTGCATGGCCGAGCTGTCGGCAATTCAACTCAATGGCACAAGATAAAATAAATAAAAAGCTGGCAATCTGTGCATCCAGAAAAATCCAAACCTCTAATGAAATTAAACACTAGAGCTCATTGAATTTTATTGTATTATCAGAAAGTTTTTATTATAATGTGCAAAATCTGCTTAATGCAACCGTATATTGTATTTACAGAGGGGCAGAACAGCTTAGGAGGACTGTGTGGAAGATGCCAGATTGGACAATTGAAAGTATAATCAGCATAATGATTTTTGGAAAGGCAAAATGAAACCATGCCATATGTTCACTTAAGCTTTAATTTTATGTAAAACTGGTTTGTTTTTCCTCTGACATCGCTAAAATGCCCTTTCACTTACAGTTCAGAACCTATTTATTTGCTTTCCAGGTCTCCATATGGCTCATGCATATAGTACCCAGCAGAGTCCTGCACTGGGAAATGGTAGGTGAAAAACAAAGTACTGCCTTTTGACACAACCAGGTAAGGGCCTTCAGTGTAGCATTTAAAGCCCTTTATTACATTTGTCTCAAATAGGGCATTTGTACCCAAGTGGTTTATGCCACTGCTTAATGGCAGCCAGCTCGCAAGTACCATACGAAGGAATTTGTATTTATTGCCAATTCCTCTTTGTACAGGGTATGCAATTGATTTTTATACTGTGGAGTGTTATTATATTTTCTTTAGGGAATTAGCATTTGTATAATTTGCAAAATCTTTAATTTTAGTTTATATCTTGCTTTTTAAGTACCATTTGGATGTAAGAAAACCCACACCTGTTTTAACTACACACATGAACAAACCCCACCTTAATATATTACATATTTGTAGCACGTTGCTGTTTTATTGAAATACAGGTAGTGTTTCAACCTTCTTTTGCTATAAATTAATGAGGCTCCTAATGCATTTTCATTGAGAGGTTGACCAGTCAAATTCATCTAGTTAGTGAAAACTACAACATTTCATTCTTGTAAAACCTGAGACTAGAAGCTTCAATGAACTAATGATCCTAGCACGATCCATTTTATGTAGCAGTGAAAATAAAGATCACCTGGAAGAATAAAATTTGTATAGCATAAATTGGGCATTATCAAACTCTTACCCTCAAACTGTATTTTCTTCAGTTATTCTGAAAAAGGAACAAGGTGATACTAGACAAAATCATTTATTCAAGACAGTATACTGTTTAATTCTATTCCTTTGTGGATTGATGACATCAAATCAATCTACCTAGGTACTTACATGGCTTTTTGGCTGGCTGGACTAGTTGAGGATTCAGGTATGGACTATTTTCTGCATCTATTCTGCGCTTGTACTTCTGGCGACCACCACGTACTCTGTCTAAGCGCACTCCTAAACATGAAAAAAGAAATACAACTGAAATACTTTGTGCAATTATTTGAAAAATTTCAATAAATAAGCCAAAATTTCAGTTTACTCCTTATTAAACTACAACCCCAATTCCCATTTGAAAAGCACCAAAAGAGTCTAGATATATTGTAAACCTGGAATGTTCCTTGATTTTTTCAATGTGAAATGTCGGGAAAGTTCATGAATTTCCCATTTGTCATCAGTCTTCCAACATTTCCCATTACTCCCTTTCTTACTGCAGGATGTGTTCCTTATCTGCAAATTCTAAACCATGGTAATGTTTGGGCATTTTTATTCTGTAAGTAGTTCTGCTTGTTCTTTAATCTTCCCACCGTGAAAAGAAGCACAGCACAAGCTTAGGACAATGGGGGGAGTTCCACTGGTGGTTTCTGTTTTGGTTGTCTCATAATGGTTATGATAAGAACAGAAAACTGTGACAACTTGGCTCTGAGAGTCTGGGAAATGTTGAAAGACTCATGATAATGTCTTTGGGCAAGTATCCTTTTAGAATTGGCCACATTGCAATTCCCAAATATAGAGCATTTCAAATAATCAAACAGCAATGAAATAATAGTTAAAATGGGTTAAAAACTGTACTCCCAGAGCCTGGAAGAATGAGAACATCCTCAATGCCAGATATCTGTTTCCTGGGACAGAGCAACAGAAACATATGCAGTGAAAAAGTCCTCTGCTTTGTTGCTGCTTACATCTCCTCATATGCTGAACATCCAAAGCAGAGCTTCCATCAACCTGGGAATGTGATTTTTTTCAGGTACCATGGATCTGAGCAATATAGGGCTTGAAAGGGTTTGAATCATCCTTGAAAACTGAAACTGGAAATTGGTTAATTTTGGTTCAGCTGTGCTATTTCAACACTGACATTGTAATATTCAAACTCTGCCATAGTTTTCAAAAAGAGCTCCATTGTAATAATCTTTCCTTAGTGTTACCAGAATATAAATTGTAAATCTGTCCAGAGAAAACTATACCTAGTCTCATGATGCTCTAATATAGAGTATGTAGATCTTCATTGGTAAAAGTGAAAATATTTCAACCATGAATGTTTTTCCTCTTCAAAGAAAGAACAAAGTCTTCCTAAAAGAGTATAATCACACCTAAAGTTTGTGTGTGTGTGTATGTGTGTGTGTGTGTGTGTCTGTAGTCATATTTGCTATTTCTCTCACAGCTGAATAAGTCAAGAATTAAAAAGACTAATAAAACACTCTGCAGCTCTTTCTGTAGATATAGTAAGTGCTCTGTAGGATCATATCACATACGCTGATATCAAGGAAAAGTAGTGGTGATGATACTCAAATGACATATACTAAGCATAATTCAAAACAGGGAGTCCAGTTGCAATTTAGCCCTGGTGAACGTCATTCTTGGAATTGATTCCCTTGTACCATTTTGAAGAAATAAGATAAAGAGGAAATAAGTAAAGTCAGACGTTTCTGCCAACAGCAATGTATAGCAGAATGAAGTTCAAATTTAATTCACAATTGACTCAATTTAGAAGAAAGAGATTTTCTGTTTATATGTCAGAAATATTACAGAATAAAAATAATATTTTAAAATTATATCCCATATTTTGGAATAGTGTTTCTTGGAGCATAGAAGTGGCAAGTGTCTGGGCCTGATGCTTGGAAAAACCAAGATGAAAGGAAAAAATTGCATCACTGATGATGCAAGCTTGAACTTCCTAGAGGTCAAAAATTCAGTTAACCTTGATAAAATAATGTCCATTGGCTGGCAAGTAGAAATACTTGGACAACAAAAACAATTTCCTTCCCTGTTTTTATTAAACTCAAACAAAAATATCAATTTCAACACATTAAAAATATTTTTGTTTGTCAAAAAGTAATAATGAATAATATTGTACACCACCCAGGGTCACTTCCTGTGAGATGAGCGGTCATATAAATTTGATTAATTAACGAATAAATTAAAAAAATTGACATAATGTTAAAGAGGTCTGAAATTATTCAGCTCTGCAATGGTAAAACTAAATACAGGTAAAGCTAAGAAGCAATGAAGTTTCAAAAAGTGCATATCTATCAGCAAGGCAATTTTTTTGAAAATAGAATCCTAAGTCATCAAAAAAGATAAAAGCTACGGATAATGTTAAAGCTTTCCTGCTCTACTGCTGAATTAACAATTAGCAAAAAGGAAGTTGGGTTCAGTCTCTTGACAGCTATCTGTAGTCTGAAGTATATTAGTAAGGGCAGTGTAAAAATGTGGAGTGTGTCCATGAATGTGTCTATGTACAAAATACAATGTTCAGAGGAGAAAGACAACAATATTTTTGGAACAAGGAAAAGATACTCATAATCCAAAGAACAATGAAATTCAGTTCAAGACCTAACCACTGGGTTAGGCAACTTTTTAAGTAAAAGAAGATTCGATATAATACTGCCCATAACAATATGAAAATCAAATGTTCTTGGAAAAATAAAGCACAATACTGATCAGTTTACTGCATTTAATCTCAAAACTACAGTAAGCCATGATATTTAGTTCCCTGATCACATTTGTTTTACAAGGAGAGAAAGAGAACAAAATCTTTTACACCCATGTTCTTATCTTAACAATATGTGTTGTGAACTTATTATAAGATGTTGTATGTTTGTTTTAATTCTGCTTTCTATTTAGTGTTTTGAAATTTTGTATTATTATTCATTGATTGTTATTAGCTTCCTGGAGTCCATATGCAAGACGAGTAGCCTTATACATTATCTAAAACAATGGAATATCTGGGGTGTTATTTTCAAGTTCTTAGTCTAGTGTTACAATGTTGGTATTTTCAGTGGTCTCTCATCCAAATATTAATTCTGTTCAACTCAATATTGGGCAAGTTCAGTAGTTTTTGCTACCTAGCTAAGTGCAAGTCCACATAGAAAAGTCAATGGGACTAACTGCAAAAACCTTCTTCAACCCCACTACTAGGAGAGTATCCATTTTCTAATTAAACACAAAGAGTCAGCTTAGGGATGTTCAGTAATGCAGAGGAACAAATGATGTGAGCTGTTACTATTGGCCTCCTCAGACACCTGTAGAACCTGCTGTGTAAGGTGGTTACTTAACTCTTCCTAATGGAAGGGCTGTTCCTGCCAAGATAACTTGCTTGAAGCATGGATGGAAAAATAAGCAGGATAGATTTGATCTTAGAAGCCCTGACAAGGACCTTGGAACACACTGTGCATAAGTAACGATGCTTCTCATATGCACACTTTTCCTAACATTTCCAAAGGGATTACTATTCTACATAATTTCAAAAAGATGGGGGCATGTGAAGCTTGGCATTCTAATCTGTGCCATTTACAATACAAATTAGATCACAAGTAACAGGTGACATGATTTAATTGAATGTCTTCCATCTGCAATGCTGACAAAAGGTAAATGGAAATAAATGAGCCTGGCAAGGCAGCCCTTGAGCCTTATGATACCCAATATCTTTTTTAAAAGAAGAGTTATCTATAAAACTGATGCTGACAGGCCTCCAACATTTTATTCCTGGACAAGATTAAATGAATGTTTTAATATGAAAAAAGGACAAATAACAATGTTTCCTTAAACATGGAGAATTGCCATTATCTCCTCTTTAATGTAATTAAAGGAAAATCATTACTCATGAAATAAAATAAATCCTTTTATTATCCAGGAGACCAAACTTTATCAGGTCCAAATTTACAACCACTGAATTATTAACAAGCAAGCACTAAGATTTCAGTTTTACACCCAGTTCTAATTACCCATTTACTTAGGATGATAAAGCATAGCTGGAGCTGTCTCCAGAATTTCAGAACTATTTTATATAGCTTGCCTGAATCCCATTGGTAAATATTTTTGCCACTACTGGCCAACTAAATTCATTTTTTTAAAAAGTAAATATAAGCAACCATCTTAATTAATTGCTTTATACAGTAATCCAGTGCAATATTAAACTATGTTAAGAATCATCATAAATGTGACAGGCCATTTCCCAACGGATCCTTAACAAACCTCTTCACAAGGTTTTTGATGCTATAACGGATACATTCAGGGATTCCTGAATTCTAAGGCTGAAATTGGACTTTTTTTCCTGACCTTCAAAATTATGTAGAAATAAGAATATTAACCTAACTGTACTGAGTAATCAGCCTTTCACTCTCCAGATGTGATTTCAGACACTATTTATCAGAGCCTTCAGTTAATTCCAATTTACTTGGATGATGTAAAAAGAGATGTCAAGCTATCAATGGCCGCTAGCCTGGATGGGTTTATAGTGCCTTCAATATTGTAGCTCATGATTAAGATCTGGTACTGGACTCAAGTCTTGTTTATGGCCACTGGAGCAACAAAATGCTAAAATAATACAGCTGGTCTAGCAGGGGTGTTCTTATATTCTTAAATCCAAAGGCTGATGTAACTCCCCAAGAAAAACCCAAAGCAGGATCTGAGTAACAAATAATGATAGAGTTGGTGTGGAATTGTTTCCTTCAGACAATCTAACTCAGGGCTGTCAAATACCGGCCCATGGGCCAGATGAATCATCCCCACGTCTGGTTGAGTGAAGGTTAAAAAAAGTTGCAATACATCACATAATTCTGCTGTGGTGACATGAGTTTGACACCCCTGATTTAACTGGTCTGGGTATTTCTCTCTTCTTACAGAAGGCAAAATGGAAAAAGATAGGGATCATTTTTTTTCTTAATGACTGATGCAAATAGCTGATTTCACATCTAAAACATTAAACTTGACATGAACATTCAAATTTTGATGTGGTTTTTGAGATATTCTATTAAATCATGAAGCTCAAGTAAGTAAAATAAGATGACAACATCCATAGTTATGCCTAAGTTTTAAGGTTGATTATCAAAGTTGACGTGAGTCTCCCATGATCCCCACTGCTCTTTTTCTCAAAAAGGGCATGGGTTCACTTGGAGGAGAATTTCTGTTCTCACTACCAGAAATACTTCCTTATGCTGTTTGATATCCCAAGCTGACATGTAAACATTTGAAAATATTTCCTTGTTAAGAATTCTCCGCTGGTACCAAAGTAGTATATTAGAAAGCAGTTTAGCCTTTCTAGAAAGCTAATCTCCTACACTGAGAAGGCATTTAAATGGAAGGGGTATAAAGGCAAGTAATTAATCATTTACCCATGTTCTGAAATGGTGATCAGTGAAGGACCATAAGGTAATGAAGTTGTGTGCATATATTAACTAAGATGTGTCATGAAAGAATACTAGCTAGGCTCAATAAGCTTTGCTAAGAGCCCATTCAACTGCATGTCCTTTACTTACACTATGATGAATCAACCAACTGCCAATGGATATTTGTCCAATCAGTGACCACAAATGAAAAGTGACATGTAATATAAAATAAACCTAATCTTAAGATGTTTTGTTGCTACAGTATTTAAATAGAAGCTGACTCTGTTCTAAAATAAATCTTTGCTTTAGAAAGGAGTCTAAAAATTTCCTTCCTTCAGAACTATCAAGAACTCTAACATAGAAAAATCAAGAAAAATAATCTAATAACCATTGAGATGATTTTGAAAGTCAAAACATTCCAAGCTATGATTTTTAGGGGAGATAAGAAACCACAATGCTAAAAATTAATTTATGTCATTTGAAGGACAATATTAGGTCTGGATTTCAAATGACCCTACAAAAGTCTTTCCATTGAAAAGAATTCAAGTGATAAGCTAGTGACACCTCAAAAGAAAGAAATCTAACAGTTAAGTTCTGGACCATTTACTAGCAAGTCACAAGAGATATGAGGAGATCGAAATAAAATTCATTACAGTAATCCAACTGTGAAGTACTGATAGCATGAAATCAGGATCTCAGTATCAACTCTGAAAATAATATGCAGCTGAGCATTTTTTTTTTCATTTATGAGCTAGAAGCTTTGGAATGTATTCGGGGATCCAGAAAGGTGTGTGTGTGTGTGGGGGGGGGAGATCCTTGTGATTAACATGAGTAGAAAAGCACCAAATGCAAGCTCCCACTACAAAAGTTTATGTTCAAAGCTCTGTCCAGAAAAAAGCACTCACTGCATATAGCAAAAATCTGCTACTGAATTGTCTGAGTGCATACATTTCAAGTAACATGTCTACTCTTTGAACATGTGTTTTATTTATGTACAATAACCTTTTGAATTTATGGAAAGCCTAAAATTTCTGTCTATATGGAGATCATAGCTTAACTGATTCATAAACCACTATTGGCCAAGTTTATTTATGTAGTAACTAGAGCAGAGTTCAATTGCAGCCTTTCCCTTCCCAAAGGTTGGTTTAAGAAAAGGTAAGAAAAAGTAGAGATGGCAAAATCAAAGTATGAAGCACTGAATAGTATAATTATTCTCATAAAACTTTCATGGATTTGTGGACAACTACAAATATCTAGTAAAGGCAGTGAGCAACTGAAATGATTTTAATTTGTTATATAATTTATTTATGTTCAACTTAGTTTTAATAAAGTACAAAAAATGCCAAGTGCCCACCAATTTGTTCTCAACCTAGGAAAATAAATATCATGTGTATACCAATTTGTTCTCAAGCCAGAAAATCAATATCACTCCACCAGCCAGGATAATGCAGCCATGGCCAACTGGAGCAAAAAATTCTTCATTGATCAGTGCACATAAAGGAGGGAAATGAGGCAGGACATCACAGTTTCCTTTGCCTTTCAATCCCTGCAGTTCCTTCATTAGGATTGGTCAGAAAGCTAAGGGCAGGCGGTAGACTTACTCTTTCATGAATAACCTGGTGGAATCCTTCCTGCATATTTCATTTGCACCTATAAGTAAAATGACGTCCCCACATATCTATTGTTTGTTGCCCATTCAATATACATTTCCATCAAGATATATTTATATAAAACAGATAAATTATAACATTTCACTATTGTCATGACTCATTTTACAGTACTTCTACATGATCCAGTATACAGATCCACCAATATCTATTTATATATAAATAGAACTTGGTGGATCTGTATATTGGCTCATGTAGATGTATTGTAAAATCAGTCATGACAATAGTGAAATTTTATACACGTGATATAGAATATGTGTGATATAAAATTTTACTATTGTCATGACTGGTTTTACAGTACATTTAAAAAAAGAATTATAGGACAGAAAAACAAAGCTAGAAGAAACATTACACATATCTCTAGCCAAAGACAAGAAAAAAATAAAACAATTGCCATAATTATTATCAGTTTAATAAAATAAGACTACTTCTAGTATTAGCATTTACTTATAACTGAATAAATAAGTCAAAGGAATATGCAGTTTGCAATTTTGAGGCCTCTGACTTTATTGCTTTAAAATAATGCTTCAATCAACCCCCTCCTTAAAATTTAACTATGGCAATAAATTTCATTTGCATAATATACTGTACATATTTCAAATTGTCATAACAAAAGATTAGGAAGGAAATCGATAGTTATATGTGAACTGTTTTATGTAATAAAATACATCTAACTTTACATGTATGATAGATAGAAACAAGTCTTTAAATCAAGGACATATACTCTCACACTATCTTTTTCCAATTAACATTAGAATGGCACCATTAAAATTATTTTAACATTTGTAAGGCAGTATGACATAAGCAACTAGCTTTATATATATTAAAAATACATTTGACTCAGTACTAGGAGGATTTTTTTAGTTCTATTATGTAATCATGAATCACAGATTTCATCTTATGAAGAAAAAAAAAATCAATTAAGGCAGAATAATAATGAAAACAGAAAGAACTGGAGAAAATAACAAAAAATACAGATCTGCAACTAAAAATAGAATGTCTATAAAAAGAGAAAGCAAAGCAATAATAATAGGTCCTTAGGTACAATTGCAAAACATCTGGAATACCACTTAAACATTATCAGCATTATCAACATTATTATCAGTCAATTGCAAAAGACAGATTTACTTGGAACAGCTTTGGAACTACAACAATACCTTTAATATCATCAAACAATAACATCTGCTTATCCCAGGTTTTGGGAAGGACTCAAGAGGTGGATAAAAATCCCAAATCTAGTCGAAATATCTACCTGACTATGCAATAAACTATAATAGCAATAGCACTTAGATCTATACACTGCTTTACAGTGATTTACAACCAGTGGTGGGATTCAAATATTTTTACTACTGGTTCTGTGGGCGAGGCTTAGTGGGCATGGCAGGGGAAGGATACTGTAAAATCTCCAGTCAGAGGTGGTATTTGCTGGTTTTCCGAACTACTCAAAATTTCCACTAGTGGTTCTCCAGAACTGGTTAGAACCTGCTGAATACCACCTCTGTTTTTCAACCCTCTCTAAGTGGTTTACAGAGGTAGCATATTGCTCCTATCAATTTGGGTCCTCATTTTATCCACCTCAGAAGGATGGAAGGCTGAGTCAACATTGAGCCTGGTGAGATTTGAACTACCAAAAAAAGAGAGAAGCAATTCCTTTTCACTCTAAGTAAATTACAGTAACTAGGAGAAGAGGGAGGAGGGACAGTGGATGGGCAAGAGGATAGAAGTGTGCATCACATCCCAAATGAAATGATTTCCCTTCAATTTACTATTATTTTTGTCTCTGTGAGTACTCTGATGTATATCCTTTCTTTAGCTTGGATTTCTATGTTTTTTCAAGTCATAATTTGTTTTCAGAAAAAACCCTAGCCAAACTGTAATGAAATCTTTTTTTATTTAATTAAGACAGAACTTTATCTATATGGGAGAGGAGTGTCTCTCACACACAAACACATCAACCAACATATTGTAAAAATAGGCCATTTGAAACTTGAAGCAAAGCCTGCTTGATGGCTATTGGAAAACCAGAGATGGTTATAAAAGCATTTTAGGTCTCAATTTGAATTTCATAGCAGCTTTGAAATTTATAAGTACCAGAGTGACAATTAGTTCTTTATTTTGTCCCCTACCAATAATTTAGAAGGCTTTGCTTTGTGAATGCACTCTTTCCCACACAAAAGAATTTTGGATTTTATATTGGCTTGAAGAAGGAAGATAAACCTTAATGAAGACTAAAATGCAGTAAAAGGAAGAGGGGGGAAAACTATCCCCTTCCCCAACAAAATATAGTCTACTCTAGCGAATGATTTTATATATATATAGGCAAAATCTTCAATATATTTATAATCACTTATTATTATTGCAATGAATATTTTAAGGAGCCTTTCAAAATGTATTGCTCCTGCATATTGATATGCTTTCTTTGAATTTTTAAACTGCCAGAAGCAATCTGGAATTAGCAATCCTATTCTCATGGTCTCTTAAATATATGTAGAAGAAATCAGGATCAAGGTAATGTGAAGACCTTATAAAATGTCCAAACTCTAATCACTTATACAGAGTCTATACATCTGTACACAGATTAGATCAAAGACAGTTGGAGTGATACTGTCTTGACTTCTGCTTAGTAGTCTTGTGTTCTGCATGAGAGAAACAAAGAGATAGAAAACTATCTCATATAAAACCAAAGTATTGATTCTCATGGAATGGCAAAGGCTATCTATTCAGATAAAAGGTTTCTCAGTCATATTCAGGCATTCTCCACGTTCTGCCCACAAAGCTCAAGTTATGGCATTAAGCTATGGAGTCTTCGTAGTGATGAATATATTCAGGAATTGTTGATGTTTCTAAGCCTCACTCATACAGCAGGAAACCATAATTTCCTGTTATAGCTCAACAAAATAGAACAAACAAACAAAAAACCCTATTATTTCTTTTGTAATTGCCTTGTCATTTACCACATATAAGCACATGCAGCAAAATGAATTGTTTCTGTTTTGCAAAATGGAAGACTGATCTTCAAGAAAAACAACTTGCCTATTTTATCATTGTTCTCTCACATTACATAACCATTGGACTTACCCCTAAAGTCATAGGAAATTAAGAAGCTGAAAACTTTTGACTGAGGTGTTTATGAATTACAGTCTCTGCCTTACAGACATAAAATTCCAAGAGCATGTTCCTTCTGCTGATGGAAAAAAACTTCCAAGATTGGACTAAGTTGTAAGCCACGCAGAGTTGCTTAAGATGGATGGCCATATAAATCTGTTAAATATGTAAAGATTTGTTTAAATTCTAACATGCACAGTGCTAGGGAGACAGGACAAATCACTTCTAATGCCAATTCTTCAATGTAGTCTGGCTGCCAATGTCTCTACCCCTCAGTGGGACTATGGTGCTCCTCGATAAAATATGCATCACATTGTATCCAAATGTCCATCAAAAGCTTACATCATCCCAATGTCTGATTTTTTTTCAACCCTGTCTTTGAATGGCTGGGTGGACTGGACATTAATATTTGAATTACTATAAATCCATGTGTTTGCCATACACTAAATAAATAAATAAAACTTCTAATGCCTCATTATATCTGCACAGATCTCCCCAAAACAAATATTTCTGACTTCTTTCTGCAACATAGGTAGCCAGAACTGGAATTTACTGTGCTTTCAGTGATTTCCATAAAGGATTCTCTGACTTGAACCACAGGGTGAATGCACTGTTTTAACAAAATAAAACTGTGTTTAACAGCAGTTCTTGGTGAGCATAGCTTTCAGGCAATTAATCTGCTGACCATGGTCATTTAAATTTAAAGTCCTTAGTTTTGCCCTTTCTCTTTTGAACACCGTTGATTCCATGCCATATGGTGCCTCAGAGAACAAGCACAAGTATGATTATGTAATGTCACCCTTACTTCTTCTTCTATATATTTATATGCAGTCCACTTTTTTATTCCATACATCCCCCAGGGTCAGTAGGATCACTGAGAAAGCCAGACTCAGAACAACACAAAACATGATTACTCTTCTAGTTTCCCCTAAATGCTCTAGGTAGCCGTCACTTTATCCTGTATACACCACATTCCATTACTGCCCAACCTAATAAAGACTTCTGTCACTGCAATAGCTTTTCATCTTCAGGGCTCCTTTCTCTACTCCTGATAATGCTGCCAACTCCACTCTCTGTAAATGAGCTCATGCGAACACTTAATTTTCAGCTTGTGAAAACAAACAGGCCACTGTTCAGTGCCAGAGCTTGAGGGGGTAATGTTTTGTCTTCAAAGCTTGAACAAAGCATTTGAAATAGCAAGGAAGGAAGGAAGGAAGGAAGGAAGGAAGGAAGGAAGGAAGGAAGGAAGGAAGGAAGGAAGGAAGGAAGGAAGGAAGGAAGGAAGGAAGGAAGGAAGGAAGACCGTAACCAAATTATACCATAATTAAACTACTAGATAACACTCACAGAAGCATGCACACTTTTAATCCAGCTGCAAAAATAAGTTAACCTTTGCTATATCTTCATAATGCAAGCAATAAGAAAAATTAATTTTCTTGTAATCAGAAGCTTATCACTTGTTTACTTTTTTAGCAGCATATATTATTTATTTAATAAATTATCAACTGTTTGTAACTGGAATTCTCTGGATAGTGTACAAGTAAGTTAATGTATTCCTTATTACAAAATATACTGAAAATATACTGAATTCACAGACATAAAATATCTGTCAATTTGTTTCTATCTTTAGTTTCTTTTCAAACAATCTTTTCCCCATTTTTTAAAAAAATACTTGGCAGACCAAGAGTCAATCTACCTTGTCAGTTTATTTATTGACAGTGGTCAACTCAGTTGCCTTAGGGCATTTTACAAATATATTCACAAATATTAACTGCCAGCTTTCAACAATCATGTTGCTACTCAGAATGTATTTTGCATATTGCTATTCATAGTTTGGAGTTCTGGAAGGATCTTTCTTCTCACCTCTTGATTTTGAAAGACCACATGTATACATATACTGACTTATATATGTGCAGAAGGTTTTTTTTTTAAAAAAGTTATTACAAAAACAGTTTGAATCAGACTAATATATTCTTTTCCCCATATCTTCATATCAACTGACAATAAGAACAACAAAAGCCTTATAACCTAGGCAAGCTTTGCCATTTTGCATTTTCACGTTAAGTACAGAACTGTCTAATGCTTGATTTTTCTCTGAAAAGTGCCTTCCATCAGTTGATAAAACATTAAAACTGGGCCATGAAATTTACATTTAAAGTGCCATAACCTGCAATAGAAGGCTGAAAAAGTTGAGGATATTCATAATATTAACAGTAGGCCTACAGTGAGAGATCTGATCAGAGGAGCTGAACCATCCACCAGCTCCTTTGAAAAAAATTTTTTTATATACTTCAGGCCAATTTTATGTCAAAGAAGTGATTAAAGACTACTTAGCAAGAAGAAAGCAGAGGAACTTGTCTTAATCCTAACTTTAAAAGATAACATTGTTACTATAACAAATATTAAGCAGCAAAAGAACCTGGTTGTGGAATTAAGGTATTTGCAAGATTATTCTGGAAATGACCATCAAAGAAAAGAAGTAACTAAGAAAAGCCCAGACAGCACTCAACAGTGTAAAAGAAAGCCAAGGAAGCAATAAGACAAGATTGGAAAACAACAAAAATTGTATCCTTCCTACCACCACCATGATTCTCATAGTTATAAGTATTCCCTTGCTTAAAAACAAGTCCGCTAGTTCAGTTCAAGAAAGGAAGACTCTATTTCCTTCCCAAAGAGGGTTGATGAAAGACTAGGTTCACCTTCCTCTATGTTTTCCAGCAAGGTTCTTTATAGCCTTACTTCCCATCAATTATAAAACATGGCAGAAATAGAAAGAGAAAAAAGCACACCATAATCAGGCTGTAGAGACTACTCCAAAAGCACTAGGAGAGGTCTGCTTACTCACAAGTTCTACAGTTTTTTATTTTTCTGAATGATATTTTTTTATTTTTATTTTTATTTCTCTGAATGATATTCAGTCCAAATTTGATAAACTTATGCAGGCTTGGACAATATCGGTTGATGGTAGTTGCAGTGTTACAACAACAATAACAACAACCAATAATGTAGGGTCTATTAATAAAAAATATTATTACTAACAGTATATAGAATTTAATTTTCATTTCTCTGGTTGAAAACTATTGGGCCTGATCCAACTGAACTCAACTGTGCAGTTTGAAGTTTAGTAATAGCCATGGGGAAAGATAGATAACTAAATCAATTTTTTGTATTGAAACACAGTTTCTGTGACACTGAAGAAGTTCATCCAGGAGAACCAAAAGGGCAAGGTGCAATAATGTTTTCATTTAAAAAAAATCTTTTTAAGCTAATTTTTTTAAAAAACTGAAGTAAATAAAAGAAAAAGAATGCAGAAAATTATAAAAGAAAAAAAAAAACCACACATAAATTGCAGAGATGTTGAGTCAGAGGAAGAACATATCAATTAGGAGAATTTTGAAGCAGAAACTTCCCAAATTGGGATTTCCAAGAACTCCTCCATCAAGACCCGCCCTGGGGACAATGTTCCTTTATATCAAGGGCTTTATACTTCTCAGAATCTGCTTTCCATGCAAAGACTTTTTTCTATGAATGAAGAAGACTGACTGATATGCTACAAAGTGCCAGCATTCAAGCCCTAATTGCTAATTCCTTTAAAACCTTGGCCTTTTCATGAAAGGAGTGAAGCTTTGAAGATGTAGCATGACTTGAGAAAAATAAAAGAGCTGTCACATTCTAGGAATTGTCAGAGCAAGTTGTCTGTTCAGAGCTGTCCAAGGTCCTGCAACTTCAGTTTCACTGTATCTGTCATAGTCCATAGACTCATTTCATGATGAAGAAAGAACTCTTTACCTTTCCTTTCTGAGCAGCTGTATTGCTAAAACTGGGAACTTACATGTGCATATTCCATTTTTATAACTTTGTTCATCTAAATAAAAACACTAATTAGATCAGGTTGTATGTGCCTTTCTAATACTTGTGCAGTGCAATTTTAAGCAGATCTGCTAAGAAAAATGTTGCACTATGTAAGTAAACATGTAATTAGGACAACATCGCCTTAAAACTCTGACTGTGACAGAAGTTGCAAAATGAAACTACTCTTCTCCTACTGTTGCCATCTCTCCCTGTAATTTGCCTCTTCACAGTCGTGTGAAAGAAGAATAATGGGTGGTATTTACAGAAATAAAGTGAAGGGGGAATATGTAGTTTGCCTAAACATAGAATCATTCAACAACAAAAGGAGTATTTTGACCTATGCTTTTCTTCCCATCCATTGCCATCTAAATGCTCCACACTGTTACCTTTTTAATAGAATACACACTAAGCTCTATTTTCTTCCATTTTTAAGTGTAAACTGTTCCCTTTTTCTCCCCTTATTTTTATAAAAGAAAAACCTACTACATGTAACTGAAAGAGAGGGAATCATTCTATTTTAGCTCTCAGTAAGTATAGTTTAAAGTGTCTTCCACATTTTCAGCTGTTATCCTTTTCTTTGCAAAGAGCCTACTTAATAATGTTCATTCTAACAACCTCATTTATTTTCCACAAAATTAACCCAGTTTCAACTCTGATTAATGATTTCATCTAAATGAATCAAATTAAAAATTGAAAATTATATTTCAGCCAAAGAGAAAAAATTGACAATTTCCAGTTAACAAATTATCCTTTCAAATATTAAAAGATGACCAAGAAGAGTATGTGATAGTAATGAAATCTAGCTGGGGCTTGGGGCTTATCTTGGAGTAAAAAGGAGAGCAAAGTTCTATGCATTGTTAACATAGAATTGTCTTGGGATACCAAAATGATTTCCACTATGTCTTTGCCTGTAATGAGCCTGACAAAGCAATATAAAGAAATTCAGATTTAATTAAATGGGCAATTGTGGAGTTGCAGAACTGCTAAGAAAGAATAAGGAGAACAAGTAACTGTCTTTTAACATAGCTATTCACAAATACTAATGATATTTAGAATATGAAATTTTATTTAAGATAAAAAAATCAGATAAAATATGGAAATTAATTTCATACATACACAGGTTAGCAGGAAGAGAATTAGTTTATTTAGATAGTCTGTAAAAGCTGTGTTTAAAATATTCATAAGGAGAACTCATGAAGAAAATTTTAAACAAATGGAATAGCTTTTTAAATCTATAAATTTGACAAGTTGTTCAATATTCAAATTCATTTTTGGAACCTTGTTGGTTTGATGCTGATATAAAGGATTTTGAAATTATCACTTAATGCCACATTTATAATATAATATAAAATATTATATAAAATACAATATAAAAGTTAAATATAATATGTAATATAAATATAATAATATACCAAGTACATGTTTCTAAATATTACAATTAGCAATTTAAATCTAAAAGTATGATTTTGTCTCTGCATGTTGTGCTTGTGTGTGCACTTAAAATACATGCTTTACTTTAAACTTTATAGGAAAGTTTCTCCTTTCCTATAAAATACATTAAATGAAATGTGCAATTTTTCATGAGATCATGTTGTTATGTCAACTTGTAAAAAAAACAACATACAAGAAAAAATAATATGTATAAGGACATTATTAGTTTGACCTATGAATTTTTTTGTAGATTGGGACTTTGGAAAGAACTTCTCCCATATGTGTCCATCTGAACATTGAGATTATCTTCCGATAATCTTTCCTTCTCAAAATTCTATCTTCATTCTGAGAAAGAATGGCTTATATAGAGCAATCTAGTTTTGAGATGTCTATGGAGATTTTCAGTCATCTAGGTCATGTTTGTCCCAAAGATGCTTTTTCAAGAAGCAACTAGACTTTCTGGTTTTTCTTTGAAGACATTTCACTTTTCATTCAAGAAGCTTCTTCAACTCTAGAGCTGAAGCAACTTCTTGGATGAGAAATAAAACATCTTCAAAGAAAAACTAAAAAGTCCAGTTGCCTCTTTTTTAAAAAAAGCACATTTAGGTATACTTTTGAGACTAACAATAAAAATGTGAGATATTACAAATACATTAATAAGAAGAAAAAAAGAATTTTGGTGGACCTCCCATCTATGGATCAGTTTTGCCAGAAAAACTGTTTCCATCCAATATCTCTATCAAATGACTATCTCAATTGCAAAATGATAATAGGTTTTAGGATGCATTTAAGTTACTTTCCTTTACATCTTTGCAGTTTTAACTCTTTTTTTGGGGGGGGGGATGTTTTAGCACTCAAAACATTTGAAAAAAAAAAGTACAAATACTATGTCTGATTGATAGATCTATAGATCTACAATTATTGGATAAGTATTGTAAATATACTACCCACTGACTTCTAGGAAAATATTATTTGATTTCAGAATCGTTATATCTCTAGATCAGTTCTGTTGCTACAGATGTATGTACATTGAAGTTGGAATAACATCTAGAATTTTCATAAATTGTCATATTATTAAATATATTTGCCTCTTAATAATTAGTCATCCCAGTTTAATACAATGATAACCCAAACAGGTGGCTATATGTACATAAACTACTGATATAACAATTTAAAGACAGGGAAAGAACAAGCCTCTCTCCTATTATTTCAAGTTAGTGAATGAGATCTTAAGGATTGTGTATTTTAAAAAGATCTGATAAAGAAGCCTCATGAAAATCCACATGAATACATAATAAGGGAAAGGTAAAAGAATAAACAAAAGACAGCTTGTCATCTATACAAGTTCAAAATGTGTCAGCAGTATAAATCAGGAAAGAATCCTTAAAAGGCAGGCAGGAACACTGAAGTTCCCACTATCTGTGTAATAACATGAAAGTTGATTTTAGTTTATTTGTTTTTCCTTCACTGTTTCATAGATAGTCATCCAAAGTTAAAGGAGGGGGAGAGATATAAAGTGCATGAAGGCAAATTCACATCAGTAGAATAAAACAAATCGGAGGGCAGTAATAAATGTCAGTGCTCTAGCAGCAAAGACGAACCACTGTTTTTCCTCATACTTAAAGTGAAATACCCAGCTGTTATCTTTGTGCCTGCAGAGCCTCTCTATTGTAGATTCAATAATACAAGAAGCTTCTTATCAGCAGTCAGGGTGACTGATTGGAGCTGTGATATGTTTAGACAATGCACTGTGTTTAACTGAATTTACAGATGCCCCAACTCAGACTATAGTAGTAAACGCCAGAGACTAATAGGAAATTAAACATGTACAATGGACTAACTCCATTTGCTCTCTCACAATGTAATGTGTTTAGTTAACTTACTCATAGTCACACTTTATCTTTTTCTCTATGGATTTGTTGGGTTATGTTTCAAATTGGTCAAAGATTAAATCTTCCTCTCTATTTTTTTGTCCCTCTTTTTATTGCTGCATTCCCTTATTATTTGGCACTCTTTCTCTCGCACAGATAAGCTAAATAAGATGACCCCAGGTATATATTCTTCCAAACCAATTATCAGATAGCCAAGAAATAAAACAAAAAACGATGGAAGACAGCAGAGTATTAATATTAATATTAGCAAGTGTGGAATAAAAATGTTCTAAACTAAAATGTATGGCACATTTGAAATTAAAATATGAATGTTAATATAATGTTGAGTAGCATAACACATATAGAGCGCTATGGATAAAGTACAAGATCAGTTTTAAGTGACTGCTGTACCTTTTCTCTAATTAAAATAGCTTTCATAAGTGCTTATCCTCATTTAATAAAGATATTATTACTGAACATTATTTAACAGAATTTATATAGTACAAAAATATCTTCATCTGGCCTGCAGAAATAAATGATTTATTCTTTGATACATTCAATAATTGATTGATAGATCATATTAGGGTTTGTTGTTAAGAGGTTTCTTAAACTGAATATAATAGAAAAATAGAAGACATTTAACCTCCTCAAGAATGAAGTGTTTATCTTACTAATATGTACTAGCTGTATGTCTTTTTTAATGTATGTTCTTTGAGGAAAGTATATAATTTATTTTAAATGTGTACAAGTACAGGTAATCCAAGAAAAGAAAACAATATAATTATCTATTCTATATTTTTACAAAGACAAAAAATAAAATAAAATAATAAAATAAATAATAAAATAAATAAAATAACCCTTCCTGATGAAAAGAATTTCACTCCTGTGTGTTAGGATGTAAACTGATTATTTGGGAACTTTAACATTCATGCCAAAGTATCATAGTCTACTGCAACTAAGAATTATATGGCAATTATGGACCTATGTCAAGGAATATCTAGTTCTGTACAGAATTATACTGTCAGTGACTAATCTCTATTTAAAAAGTAGTAAGGTTTAGATTCACTGAAATGCAACTTCTGTACAAAATGGATTTGGCAAGTCCTGGTACAAATATTAAAATATTCCCAAATATTCAGAGAACTTTTCTTACCATTAGAACTAACAAACTCCTATTTAATCTGTGCCATGGGGAAATGACTTAACCAGTTTTGCTACTAAAAATCATCTACTTCTATCCAGTGCTCCATGGGTTTTCAAAGATCTCAAGATGATGAAGCACCACAGCAGATGACTAGAGTAATGGTGGATAAAAAAATCAGATTAAATCAGAGCCCATTTATGACTACTGTATGGCAGTATAGATAGCAAATATGTCTTTCTTTTTCCCTTGCCTCAATTGTATCAATATAGAGATTCCCAAAAGAGTTGCTTTGGGTGATTAAGTGGCTATTATACACTAATTTCCAGGGAGGGAGAGGGAAAATGGATCTTCCAAACCTCTCTGTATCATATTTAAAGAGACTTTGCTGATAATATTGCTCACATCTGTTCTGACTTGGATAATACACTGAAAGCAGATTCTAATTAGATGACTGAATCAAGTGTTTGTTCAACTTTGATAAATGAGTTTTATTTTGCTCAACCTGAGTGAGTAGACAAGTTCCTTAGAGTGCATCCAGACAGCAAACATGATAAAATGTCCTTTCATGTTGTCCACATTTCCAACATACATTTGAAATGCTTTTATACATTCTAGATAATTTCTGTGGTGTCATATACCAATCATTTTATAAAAAAATATTTGAAATTGTAATGTAATGTAAATTTCAAGTCTTTTAATCACATATTTTCTCATTGACCCATTAAAACCAAAGTTCTTATTCCAGTTATTGTATTTTGTTTAACCTGTTCTTCCTCTGTTTCAAATTGCAACAAAAAAATACATTACGTTTATCGTCTTTGCGCAGCTGTACTCCAAATTCTATTATTTTATGTACAGAGACGGAAAAATTCAACACTATTCACTATATAGAAATGGCTAAACTAATTTGTTTGATTAGAGAAAATAAACTATCTACATTTATTGGTGATTGGAAAACTCTTATGGATTTTGCATAAAAATGAAAAAAATGAATAAAATGATTTATGGTTTTGATGATTAGACAGGACAGATTATAGATAGAAGAATATTATGATGTAACTTTAGAGAGATAGATTAAAATATAATTGTACTTATAACTGCTATGAAAACTAGTGGAAGCCACTTCTTAGTATTCTTTTTTCTTTCTTTCCTATTTTTTAAACTTTTTTCTTTTCATTCACTTTTTTCTTTATTTATTTTTCTTTCTTCTTATATTACTTTGTATTAGTTTTTGTCTTTTTTAAAGTTTTAATAAAAAAGAGGGGGGAGAGAGAGAGAGAGATAAACAGACAGACAAACAGAAGATAGACTATCCAATCACAAGTTCTTTGGATCTAATTACATAAACTAATAAAAATGGCTAATTGGAAGGTAGAAGTTGTAAGTGCTTCTTTGGAATAGAAGGAAGGCAGAATTTAGCCCTTTATTAAAGACATTATTAGGATATCTCATCATATCATTTTAACAACCGCTTGTTCAAAAAAATCACTTTTCTTAATGAACTTCTCTAACTTCTTATCAATAAAACTCAGTGGTGGTATTCTATCGATTAGGTCCGGTTCTGGCAAGCCAGTAGCAGCAATGAGCAGTGGAGAGCAAACTGATTCTCTATGCTGCTCTGCTGTTCGGCCCGCCCGCCTGCCTGGGCTCCCATACTCATCTTTATCCACTGAATTTGAAGCACAGCTGCTTTGCGTGGCTCAGAATAACTGTCTGCTTCTGAGGGCCAAGAGGCAGTGACTGGCCCAAGATAATCCAGATGATTTTGTGTTTAAGGTGGGCTTAGACTGATTCCACCTTGATGCTTCAGCCACTACATCAAACTATCTGCCTCTCTTTTTATATATCTGACCTATCACATGCTGACAATAAATATAGTTATATATAATAAAAGCTCTGTCAAGTAGTATTGTTTATAAAGCCTTCCTCTATTAACCCTAACAAAACTTCTGGCTACATCTATTCCAAAGAGAAAGAACTAGAACTAAAATGGGTTCCATTTGCAGCCACATAATGGGGAAAATTCCTAAGCATCCCTTCCCAAGCCAACCACACATGAAAGGGATACAGTTTTATATGATGATCACAGGTGTAAGGGTGTCACAATCTGTAATACTAACACCTCCTGGTCAAAACATAATATTTGAGACTCTAAGTGAAACAGGCAAAGGTTTCCCTAACCATGACTTCCATTTTGACATCAAGCAGTAATCAGGGGACACGTCTACATTGCAGATCTAGTCTATAGAGCAGAGGTCTCCAAACTTGGCAACTTTAAGACTTGTGGACTTCAACTCCCAGAATTCCACAGCCAGATGGCTGAGGAATTCTGGGAGTTGAAGTCCACAAGTCTTAAAGTTGCCAAGTTTGAGGACCTCTTCTTTAGAGAAATGTCACCCATCTATCAGATAATATAAGCATTATCCCACAAAATGCCATAACTTATGCCATTATGTCAGATATCATGATGGACAGACATAATGATGGCATCTACATATTCATGTGATGCAGTGGTGGGATTCAAAATTTTTACTACTGGTTCTGTAGGCGTGGCTTATTGTGCATGGCATGGTTTGGTGGGTGTGGCAGGGGAAAGATACTGTAAAATCTCCATTCCCACCCCACTCCAGGGGAAGGATACTATAGAATCTCCATTCCCTCCCCACTCCTGGAGGAAAGTTACTGCAAAATCCCCATTCCATCCCCACCCCACTAACATGCTTTCCAGTTCTGTTCTTCTGTGCAGGGGAACAAAAGAAGACCTAGCCAATCATCTGGGACTTAGGAGGCGGAGAATAGATGTGGGTGGGGCCAGTCAGAGGTAGTATTTGCCAATTCTCCGAACTACTCAAAATTTCCACTACCGGTTCTCTCGAACTGGTCAGAACCTGCTGAATACCACCTCTGATGTGATGATGTGATTGGGCATGTTATTCTGATACTATTGGTTGATTTATATATCATTTTTGTCTACCACTGCAATTTGACAAAACTAAGAACTGCACAGCAATAACAACACAGACTTAAAATAATTACTATAAGAATAAATAACATTCAAAACAAAATTAGTCAACACTAACTGAATGCACCCTTCAGAAATGATAAGAAAGTCAGCACCCAATGCATCTCCTTAAGTAGGATTTTCCAAACTATTGCATTCATGACATAAGCAGAATTATGTTTGGCACATCCCAGAATATCCCAGTTTCTACTATAAGGAATTTATTTCAATATTGCCTTAGTACTGCTGTAGGGAATTTCTATGAAGTAAAAAGCATTGTCTGTCCAAATATTTGAATGCCTATCTAGGAATAAATTGTTATGTCTTTATTATATCAACAAATACATTAATAGTCCATATAATTCTACTCATCTGTTTTCAATAAACGATAAATTCCTTTTATTTCTTCTGATGGGAAATGGGTTAGTTAAATCTGATTCCACAATAAGAACATGAATTCCAGCTCAACTAAATTAAGCAGTAAGCACATGTTCTAGTACTCAGTGCCCACTGAACAAAAATATTGATCAAGTAAAGAGAATGCTATAATGTTGGTGTTTGTCAAAAGTAAACAGTCTATTACAACTATCCTGCAGTTCATGGTTTTGCTCTTTTGCTTTCTTTCAAAATCATATGGGTTGAATGTGAGCACATGATAACACGCCAATACTGGAGCCTGAAATCCTTTAAATATATGGTTCATTATTACATACAGCAATTAAATATTACTACTTGTATAATTCTCCAATGATACATTTTTCAGGCAAAATAATATAATGAAACAGGACTATAATAATATAATCCTTTCTTACATGATAGTTTATATGGTAATCCTCTTTTTCAAGTACTGAACAATACTATAAAAGTTACTTTCCTAATCAGGTCTGATAGATATTTGTAGTTTGAAATACAGGCAAATTCTTTAACCAGTCTTTAATTAGAATTGCTGATGAAATAGTTATCATTTTATTTTAATCCCCAAAACTAAAGAAACTGTATTTACATCTTCAAACAATTAAATATCCTGCTTTATTGCTTTTGTCTTTCTAGATGACATTTTGAAACATTTTTTCACAAAGAACATTCCCATTTAACATATTTGTAACTTTTGCAGGCGTATCTCTGATTTGCACATCACTACTTATTTTCTGAGGAAGTAATGCATAGCATATTGTCACCTAGTTCCAGCAATCTGCTTGAAAAGGTAAAAATGAGTTTGATGAACCAAAAAGTGCATCCAGAGAAGACTGCTAATCACAATGTTTGAAGGTGTTATAGGTTTAAGTTTTATATCCTGCTGTTTGTAGTGACTGTGTCAATATAGATTTCTGGTTCATCCCAATACTCAGCTTGGGTAGTACCCAGACACTGATGAACAAAAATATCTTAGGGCAAGAATATTGTACAGCAATAAGTGGGCAAATTCTGGACAAAAAGGACAAATACTTGCTAAAATACTTTAAAAAAAAATCAGAGCAGCTGAGGGATGTATTTCAATAAAACGAAGTAAAAGATCTTCTTTCCTTAAAAAAGATGTCAAAGGATTTGTGAATCACCATGAAGAAAACTGAAAATTACTATAAGGGTTAATTAAGCAATAGATGAAAAGAAGAGTGCTGTCTAGCTGGAGTTCAAACTCAAAGGAGGCATAACTTTAGGCGTGTGCAAATTCTATGTTGCTTAAACTATTCAAAACTATGTCTTACATTTTGAGGTACCTTGTTTTGTTTTTATATGGCAAGATTTTTTAAAGAACATGACAGGTAAAGGGCTGAAAGGCATAGTAATGCAAGATCACAAAGAAAAGCTCACTGGGATTTATGGTTTATTAGAGTCCCTATTCCTCTGGATAGATCTGCAATGTGATCTGAGTTTGAAGCATTGAATTGTATTGGGGATAGAAGCTTAATGCCTTTTGAATATCATTTTCAATTTTGAAATAACAAAATACTAGAAATAACATTTATCCTTTTTTGTATTCTTTTATAGTTGTTCTGAATTTTTTCCTGGACTCTTGGATTGAAATCTTGGATTTTGATAAGACTTATTTTTTTTATTCTTGCCCCTTTTGACTGAAACTTGATTATTTGCCATAACTGATTAATGGACTACCTCCAAATTATATTTTCTCAATAGTTGCATGTTGATCAGTGGCGGGATTCAAATTTTTTTACTACCGGTTCTGTGGGCGTGGCTTGGTGGGCGTGCCAGGGGAAGGATACTGTAAAATCTCCAGTCAGAGGTGGTATTTGCTGATTCTCCGAACTACTTAAAATTTCCGCTACCGGTTCTCCAGAACTGGTTAGAACCTGCTGAATACCACCTCTGATATTGATCCTCAGTAGCTCACCCAGTTGCATCTTTTCAACCTTGCAGAGTCCAATGACTAAAGGAGGAGGGAAACATTTCTTACTCTCCTACGTTTACCTTCTATGACTACTTTGGGACAAATCATATGCTGACTAAAAATGCAAAACAGTTGCTATTTAAAATGTTTTCTCTTGGACAGTTACATTATATTGTACACTCTCTTAGGTAATATACAGTATTATACTATACTAGGGGTGTCAAACTGGCGGCCTGTGAGCCAGATGCGTCACACAAGCCACACCCATCCCAGCTCTGCGAATGGGAAAAATGTCACCAAAAGTCACATGATAGCAATGTGACGCCATATGTTTGACACCCAGGTACTATACTATCAATATTTATTTATTTATTTAAATACTTATATACCGCCCTTCTCCCGAAGGACTCAGGGCGGTGCATAGCCGATCATAACCCCAATACACTATACAAAAATTAAAATGAATTAAATAATTTAGGCTGTTTTAATTTTAAAAAGTTTATCCCTCCCCCATAAATAATTAAAAACCCCAAATATTCAAACCCAATTTAAAATGAGAGACAAAGTTAAAATCTTGTGTCAGTCTAGGCCAGCCTGCTCGAAGAGCCAAGTTTTTAACGCCCGTCTGAAGGCTCTCAGTTCCGTGTTGGTGCGTATCTCTGGGGGCAGACTATTCCAGAGGGCGGGGGCCCCCACAGAGAAGGCCCTACTCCTGGGGGCCGCCAGACGACACATAGAAGCCGACGGCACCCGGAGAAGGCCCTCCCTGTGGGAACGCACAGGTCTGTTGGAGATCACCGGCAGAATGCGGTCCTGCAGGTAGCCTGGCCCAATGCCATGGATCGCTTTAAAGGTCAGAACCAGAACTTTAAAGCGAACCCGGAAAGCCACCGGCAACCAATGCAGCTCGCGCAGGAGAGGCGTCACATGGGAGCTTCGCGACGTCCCCATAATCATCCGCGCGGCCGCATTTTGCACCAGTTGGAATCTCCGGGTGCTCCCCAATAGCAGTCAGTACCAACAGAGCAAGGTTGAGAATGTATGTAAGTCAGTAATACATTTCCTTTATTTCCTTTCTTCCTTTATTATGGAAGAAAAAAAATGGACGTCATCATAGAGTTGATCACTTTCTGTGGCTGCCCTATATTTGGGTTATATTTTGTCCCATCAAATCATCTCTCTTCAATAATGACATTAAATAAATGCTGCAAATAGATACAATATTTAGTAGAACAGTTTCATTTCATATTTATTCAATATATGTTGGGTTAATCAGAAAAAGACCTTGCTTGACATTAACCTCATATTTCAACAAAGAATGGAAATATTTTCAAGTCTGCTTCTAGATCTGCTATGAAATTTCAGCAGGGGAACCTAAGCTAACTACAAATCTTTATAATCAGGTGAAAGAATATAACTAGATAGATATGGCAATAGATAGACAGACAATGAGTTTTAGTGATTTGTATTACTACCTTACCAAATTTCAAATGTATGATGATTTATTACAGGAAGGCTGAAGCTAAGGCTGGGTTCTCTGATGTTTAATCACCATTCACTTGTTGTCATCCTCCACACAAGTGAAGTCACCTGTCACAGAAGGCCAAAGCCATCACTTATGCCATGTATAATACATCTCAGCATGTGTCTACACAGGAGGTATTACATGATAAATTCATTAGCTGCTATCCTGCCCCCAAATTGTTTTCGTATCGCCTGACCTATAGAACTTGCTACTAACTGTGAAGGGCATATAGTCTTCTGCTTGCATTCCAAGTGACAATTTTGCCTTTGGAAAAATACTTCGGAGTCTTTTTTAGAAGCAAGCCTTCTGTCTAATGAAAACAAAATCTGGAAGGTTAAGGACTGTCTAAGCAATACAAAATAGGAATCTTTAAAAAAAATTGTCAGTATTTCTTTCTAATATTTATAGTTACACCATAGATTGCTACAAAAGAACAGAATTGGTTACAGCCTGTACATATATGTATTGCAATTAAACATTACCAAATTTCTAATCGAATAACTCCATGGTAATTCTGATTTAAAAGATCTATCTTGCAGGATTTTATTCAAATTTGAGGTAAAATTAATTAATTAGAATGATTTTTTTCCTTTTAATATTCATGCCGATATAACAGCCAGGAGATTCAGATTGTTTACTACCCAATAACTCAATTCTCAGTCTTGTCTGAAGTACTGAGAAAAACTCAGGACCAAATTTAAAGCTGCTGAGAGGAGTAAAGGGGTGGGGGAACCCTCAAAAAGATGATTGCATAAGAGTTCTGTTCACACATTTGATGTAACCTGAACAAAACTGTTACAAATAGGCACATAGGAGGCTAAAGAGAATGATGAAATTTTTATTTTACTTCGCTTTCAACCAAGTGACTTAGGGCAGCTTACAGTTCTAAAACAATACAACATTAAAAACCTATAAAACATTCTTAGGAATGTTTATTACTCCTTAAATGTGTGTTTTAATACTTTCTTATGAATACTATATATCTGAAGATGCCACTTAAATTATTTCAGATCAAAGTCAACATTAAGAAAGAGAATTTTAACTTTATTTGGAAAGATGGAAGCATACTGATGCTTGGAAAAGTTTTTTCTTCCGAAGCACCTACATCCTCTAAAATGCTTCTAGGAATTTGAGATCCACTATACTATGAAATTTATTTTTCTCTCAGTGAACCTTTGCAAGTCTGTCTGTCCTTTTCTTGTTTCTTATCCATGAGAATACCCACAGCAACTTCTTGTCTTGTATTTTGGATAACTTACTTGGGTTGACAATAGGAAACGGCAGTATTACATCATTTCAAATATAATATAAGCTTTTTTTATTTTTATTTTAAAGCAGCAGAAAGCCTGGAGCAACAATTAATGAGCAGACTCTTAAACAGCAGCTATGTGACTGTTACTCCCTCTTCAAAAGTAAAATAAGCTAAATTTTCCACAAATTGAAGAAAAATCAAGAAAATAGAAAATATAGGAGACATGAGTGGTGGACTTCAAAAAATTTAGCAACCGGTTCTTTGCCCAGTTGCTGGGTGGGTGTGTCCATGATAAGTGTGTCTATGTCAGCCTCCTGCACCATGGCAGGGGGACATTTTTGCCCTCCCCAGACTCTTTCTTCAAGCCTCTGGGAGAATGAAAACTGCCTCCCCAAGCTCTGGAGGCCGGAAATGGGCTTGTTTCTGGCCTTCCAAAGCCTCCAGGAGGCCTGAGCCTCCGAAGTGGCCATAAAATTAACAACTGGTTCTTGCAGTAGCTGACCTGATGCTAATAGGAAATCAGTATACCAATTTTGGGGCGTGTAAAAAAAAACCTCAGCTAATAAATCCAAAATGTTGTGAGCAATTGAGGAAAGTAGTAAATTTATTTATTTATATGATTTGATTTGTATAGCTGCCCATCTCACTTACGTGACTCTAGACAGCTCACATTTTAATGTAATCAGGCTATTGCAATGGCAATATAAAGCCAATCTTCATTAGTGATATATTGCTAGTGTAGTAGCTGGAGATGCCACTATAAATCGTTAATGTGGGCATGCCTATTCAATATTATTACTGTAGATTGTTGTAATATGTACCGTTATTGTTATTCCAATATTCTGCCATTAGCAATTAATTTTATAATATTCAAATAAATCTTGATTTTTTTGGTAGCTTTTTTTCAGAAAGTAAAAAAAATAAAAAGCAAAAAGGGGAGCGGGGAGGGAAGAAGAGAGGAGAGGAGAAGAAAGGAAAGAAAAGGAAAGGAAAGGGTATTGTTAATTATCCCATTATCTTTCTTGAAAATTCATTCTCTGCAGATTTTGATCTTTAAAATTACCACTCTCATGATCACTTATGGGATCCTGTATATTCCTGATGAAAGCCAGCTTGGTGTAATGATTAAAGGAATCAGGAGAACCATGACTTTCAGTCCCACTTTGCACACAGGAGTCCTTGGGTCAACCCCTCTCATTTAGCCCTAGGAAGAAGGCAAAGACAAACTACTTCCAAAAGTGTTGCCTTTGCCAGGATATGCACAGACCATCACCAGGAATTGAGATTGACACAAAGGTACAAAATACACATATTCGAAAAGGATAGTTCACAAGACATGTGGTGTGTGAGGAAAGCACTTCTCTGTAAGTGTGAAAGCAGCAGCTGCAGCAGTAACCTCTGGAAAGTTCAGTGGAAGCCTTTAATGCAGTGCCAAGCCTTCTGTAGGACGCTGCTTTTTTAACTGTCCTTAGTTGTGCCAAAACCCTTTGCCCAATGATCCTACTGAATGCTTTGTGCAGCCCTGCTAAACACCATTATCTCAGCCTCTTCTTTTTGACTTCTTTCTAGAAGCAAAATGGTTAAAGTTTTACAAAGTGCTAAGAAGCTTCAGATATTTTGTTTTCTCCTTTTAAACCTGAATAATTGATAAGTTATTAATCAATATGTTCCTTTACTTATGGCCCTGCTTTTTTCTCCAACTAACCTGCATCACGGTATCGGTTTACACAAAGAGCAACTTCCTGTTTAACTACTACACTAAAATATCACTTACAGGCCCTTTTCAGCTTCATGTGGTCTGTCCTGTACTAAAGGCGAAGCCCGTCTCCCTGACTCTGCACCCTGCTTTACACACACACACAAAAAAAACCCCACACACTGTTTGCAGATCAAAGGAAGACAATTTATGCTTTCATCCCAGCTGACGGATGATTAAATTAAAACAGATCAGCAGTACAGTGCATGGGCAGGTGGCTTTAGCCGACACTGCCGGCCTCAGAGCGATTAAATTGCAGGGAAGATGGAGGGCCTTCCGCTCTTATTCCTCCACTTCCAGATCAAACGGTGACAAATGAGATGTTACTGCTCTTGTAAAGCAAGGCTACAATCTGTCAAAATCCAACATAATTTGTGACCCTCTATGACATCCTCCTCCTCTTTTTTTACCCTGACATTTGAATACAGTGATTTGCCAGAGTCAAGTCCATTTAAGTGAAAATAGTCAATTCTATCTCAAGGAATACAGTCCATCGGCCATAACGTGGGAGTTGAATGCATAAATATATGTATAACTAGGTAGGTTGGTCTATATATATACGTTTGTCTGTGAGTGTGTTTGTGTGTATCTTTCACTAGTTCATCTACACCCCTATAATGCCATAAACACTGAAACTCACACTCCTTCCTGCCCCAAAAAGTGTTATAATTTGATGGGATGACAGCTAGAATATATAAACCAAAGGTACTGGTTTTAAACAGATTTATTTTTACTGCTTACATGTATCCAAATAAGTTAATACAAATCTTTTTCACTGTTGCCAGCCGTTCCCGCACTGGACACTGCTGATCAGATTGTTCTAAGAATTGACTGGGTCAGTTAAAATTGCTTAAATGTTTGGCAAACTCTACTTAATGTAGCTTTCCCTTTCTTTTGAGCTTAATGGGTGAGCTTCCTGACATGCCATCCATGAACAATGAACAGATTGCAATGTATTAGTTGAAAACATGCTCACACTAGCAAAAGGCCAGGACAAAGCGGGGTGGGTGGAGTGGGGGGAGGATTGGAGAAGAATAAAGCAACACATTAGTTCTAATCAAATACCTCTGTACTATAAATAGGGATAATGCTATTCTAAGACCTTACAGTTATAAACTCTGTATTTGACAGCAACAAACAATGAACATATGCCCATGTGCAATATAGCCATGCATGTCTGTGATTACATATTCTGTCAATTGTGTATTACTTGGAATAAGAAATAATATACTATTAGTAGATATCAGAACATATCTAATAGGGGATCACCAAGGTTAACAACCGTTCCTTTAAGCCTTTCAAGAATTTATAGCATTCTTTTAACCTTTTAAGGTGTCTACCTCAAAGCAGTCAAAGATCTCATCCAGAAAGGTTTTCAGGCTTCTAGTGACCATTGATCTTTGGATGGACAGCTATATCCCTCAGGGTATTGAAATGGAAGCATTATTATTTGCACAGAATAAAGCAGCATATAAAATTTCTCAACTGTAAAACTTTGGAGGAGGGATGGGTAGGATTTATTATGGAGACATTTCAAAAGTAAATACAGAGTTAAGGCATTTGAGATTTATAACTTATTAGGAGATGCTTTATTCCAAATCTGGAAAATACAATTTGTATACCTTTTCCCTTTTTGTTCTCTACTGCTGTCCAGTTTCATTATGTTATATCCTCTTTTATTTTCTTTCTTTTTAAAAAAAACACCCCCATGCTGCATCTAAATATCTTTAGGAGGGGCAGAGGTAACATACATTTAGATAGATAAGATAAAGGAGGAATGGGTGGGAATGTTTAGGGTGGGAATGTTTAGGAAGTGTCCAAATTCTGCACATCACAGCATCCTTATCGTGATAGACCTCATGCTTGAGGGCCTGTCAACACCCTATTGTTCTCCAGTTATAAAATCAGAAAGCTCGGCCCAGAAGCTACTTTACATTCTTCTAATCTTGCATAATAAAGACATAGCCTCTGCAGATGTCTGACCTGTCAGGAGGGCTCCTCTATACAGTTTACATAGGCAGCAAAAAAAACCCATTTCAGCTTAAAAAAGGTGCCGCAAGGCTTGGGAATCATCAGAGCCCATGAAGGTCAGTCATGTTTTAGAAGCATTGAACCCTGGTATGGGTTATAGTTGCATTTTGTTTTTCAGAATGTACGTTAGCCCCAGTGCTATTTTCTAAGCTGATATCAGATGAGCCACTTCCAGCAGAAACATACTAAGAACATAATGTCACTTTTATTCTATAGCAGAAAAGAGAAACTCCACTAATGCTATTTCCCATTCAAATAACAATGGCTAACAGTTCCCTTTGAGGAATTAGCCTGCCCTTTTGTCTTGTTAAAATTATATTTTATTGAGCCTGAACTGTATAGTTATAAGTAAATATCCCATACACAAAGAACTCCATAAATATTAACAAATTTATTATTTATCAGAATTCATTAACATTAGTTAATAAATTTGTTAACATTTATGGAGGTTAACATTAGCATGAATTCTGGGGGGGCAGGGACAGGGAAGAGAGAAGAGCATTAAAAAGCATTTTTTAAAAAAAATAAAATAAAATTACAATTCACTCTCTTGAGTCCTTTTATCTTGCAGAGATCGAGGCGGTAAAGTGATCCAACAGCAGACAAACCACAAAAGCACTAAAGGACTGATAAATATTAACAGAAGTATTTTGCTGCCAGTGATTACCTATGAAAATAGACTGGGAGCCTTTTGTTGGTTTTGCAGTCCTATTGTCATGACAAACAATCATTACTCAGCGTTGCCCACTGGCCCACATTGGGAACAGATTACTAGCTTTTATGAGGTATGTCTGGCTTCTGGTTTTGTAAAGGCCTTTCTGCTTTGATAGGATGTCACAAAACACAGACCTGATCTCATTCCTTCACTTTTCTATTCATCCCTGCTCCTCCGTTCTTCTGATGCAGATTCTGTACTACTCACAGGGGGAGATGAAGCAGGCTATCACCTTTGGCTCTGAGCATGATGGGAGGAGAGAGCAAGGTGGTGAAAATATTATGAACTTAAAACATCTCTGCCCTTTCTCCCAAAATGAAAATAAATTGTCCACCAAAGACATGCCAGGCTAAAGATAAACCATTTCTATCCCTTAAAAATCCTTTTGCACATCAGGGGAGAGATTTAAAAAAAATGAAAATAAAAACAGAAGAGAGGAAATGCTATCAATCACACAGCTTAAATAAATCTGCTACGTTTTTTTCTTCTTTAGACAAATCTTCTGGATTATTATTACTTTCCTGTTCATTATGATAGTCCAAGCGTGCATCTTGGATAAAAATTGTATTGATTATTTTTAGGGGAGAAATAGATACATGTTTAAAACTGAGATTTAAACATGGATCCCTGAGCATTTTGATTCTATAGATTAATTAATGAGAGGTTTAAAGATCTGGGTACTCTCTTCCTCTGTTTTCTAAGACAACACATATGAAACTGAATGTGTAAATATGCTAATGGGGTAGGCAATACAGTATGACTGTTGTTCTTGCTTATAAATAGGCATCATCATTTATAATACATAGATAAAATGTATTAAATGTATTTGCCTCATGATTTGTAATACTAAACTCAGATTCTCCTATTCTGTGTGTATGCAATACCTAATGCCTCCTGAAATAGCAGCCAGCTTGCTCATGACTGTCGTTGCTATCATACAGGCACAAGGCAGTTAATATCACATGCCAACTCATTTGCTCTTACTTATATTTAAGTAGGGAAGTGACGGAGCTGGGCAGGCAGGGAATGGGGAGGAAAAAGTTTGCCTGCACTAAAACTATATTATATCATACATGCAAAGCGGAACCAAATCCAGGTTGGATTTAATGTACAGTGTACAGTGATGAATGCATGTCTATTAGCAAAATATCAAGATTAAAGGAATCTTTAGCTGTTGGACTCAGCTACATCCAACATTGGTTGTTATTGAAAGATTATTAATGTAAGATTATTAATGTTGTCACTGGATATAGCTAACTTTTGTATACAGACAAGATAAGAATGCAATGTGCTTGATGATCATGACACATAGGGCTTGTTTTATCAACAGTTTTAGGAGCACTTGACTGATACAAGCCATGTGTTTTTTAATGGTTAATACACAACAAAGAGTGTTGTTAGGAAGAAATAGTCTTTGAGAAGAAAGCAACCTTACCAGTGGTGGGATTCAATTTTTTTTTTACTACCGGTTCTGTGGGTGTGGCTTGGTGGGCGTGGCTTGGTGGGCGTGGCAGGGAAAGGGTAAAATCTCCCTCCCATCTCATTCCAGGGAAAGGATACTGTAAAATCCCATTCCCTCTTCATCCCACTAGCCTGCTTTCCAGTTCCGTTCTCCTGTGCAGGGCAACAAAAGAAAACCCAGCTGATCAGCTGGGACTCCAGAGGCAGAGAACAGATGGGGGTGGGGCCAGTCAAATAATGCAGTGGTGGGAATCATTTTTTTTTACTACTGGTTCTGTGGGCATGGCTTGATGGGCATGGCAGGGAAAGGACTCTGTAAAATCTCCAGTCAGAGTTGGTATTTACCGGTTCTCCAAACTATTCAAAATTTCCACTACCAGTTCTCCAGAATTGGTCAGAACCTGCTGAATACCACCTCTGAACTTTACCCAAGGTTTGAAATAGGGCTTACAAATTGGATACCTCTTTAGTAATTCCACCATGCTCTGCCAATTGTTTCTCCAGAACCCTGGTGAAGCCAAAAATGATGGAGGTCTTTTGACAGAATAGGAGTGGAAAAATGGACTGTCTAGAAATAAAATGGAACAGAGCACAATGGGCTCGGTGTCTGGCTTCTCAAATATGTCTGGCTTCCAATGCTGTTGGAATGTGGTTTTTTTTTTCAAGGGTATCTTTATCAACAGCTATTTCTTTTTTATAAAGTCTTTTTCAAATATTTCCATTAAAATCAATGGGACCACTGTTGAAATTTCTAAACTGGCACAAAATATTCCCCCTAGGCAGCTAATCAGTGCAAGGTTTGGAAATTGGAGATCATATGAAAATCTTCCCTGGTTACTTGCTGTCTAGTTGCTATCATTTAAAATGTGTTGACTTTTAAAACAGGATCCAAATTTCTCTAGATTCCCAATATTATTAGATTGATGAAGAGCGTAACAATCATCATTATTAAAAATGATTTGAATCCTTATACACAAATCATTCATTTAGCAAATAATACATTTTGGCCAAGAAGTGGAAGCTATTGACATTTGACCGCAAGTCAAATGATAGTAATTTTTTTATGACATAATACTGCACTAGTGACTCCTATAATTAAGTCACCTGCAATAAGCTTTCTGTTGTAAAACTAAGTTTGCCTTTATTAGTAAGAATGAAGTATAATCTGAATTGAAATAAACTCCTAAGGTTAATTTATTGTAATTATATACAAGATAAAAGACAAAAATACTTGGAAAATCAATAGAATTGTTCACTTACAATTTATAGCAAGAAGGCCATGGTAGTTCACTAATGCCAAAGAAACTGCTACCAACAAAATGTACACAGAAAGAATATTGTCGTCTTTTAGTATTAGAGGACTCGTGCATTTATTAGAGTACAAACAAAATGAACTATTTTGTTTTCAATTCTGGCTTAGTCTTTTAACCACTAACATTCAAACTAGAAATTTACTGATTCATAGCTTAATATATTTGGTCTGAAAATTTAAGGAAAAAAAAAACTGTTATACTAATATTCCCTTCAGGAGCACAATCACTATAATTTGACATTCTTCTTCCTACCATTTGTTCTTTCTCTGGCACTGTAGATTGCAAGCCTCATTGGTTCATTCATTCAGCCACTGGCTACGCTAGAAAGGCAGGTTGAGAATGGCACAAGCTCTTGCTTTATATCAAGCATTGGCTAAGCACAGGACAGATGGAATTCAAATCTTATTACTTTTCCTCCTTCTAAAAGGGAATAGTATAAACTCAATGAAGAATATCTGCATGATGGAAGGAACAGTTTTGACATGTTTTCTACTATACCTTCATGCAGTCCTTAGCTGAATTGTAAACTAGGGCATTATTTTATAGAAATCATTGTTTAGGTTCTGAGTTTTAGGTTTTGTGTAAATATTCAAGGATAGAATTACTTATTCGAGTACAAGTCCCTTGTAGTGTTTGCAGATATGTAGAACTGCAAATTTAAGAATAGTCATCTAAAATAAGTATTGTGGGAATAATGCTCTCAACTTATCTGGAAGCATTTTGTTGGAAAAGATTATCCTATAAGTACTATTTTGAAATCCAAATTCATTTCCACCCATACTGGAGATTAAAACCACAAAGTCACACATAGACAAACAAGGAATTCAAAACAACAAACTTTCTATTTTAGGTCAATTTGTGGTGGGTTTCCCCCCATTTTTTTCTTAACCAAAGGGAAGATCACATTCTAAAACCAGATAGCAACAGCACTTAGACTTATATACTGCTTCACAATGCTTTACTGTCCTCTCTAAGCAGTTTAAAGAGTCAGCATATTGCCCCCAACAATCTGGGTCCTCATTTTATTGACTTTGATTGGATGGAAGGCTGATTCAACCTTGAGACTGGTGATATTTGAACTGCAAAATTGCAGGCAGCCGGCAGTCAGCAAAGATAGCCTGCAGTACTGCATTCTAACCACTGCATCACCACTGTTCTTCTTCTTGTTGGATAATCATAGGATGGATTCATACAATGAATTGGTATTTTCTGAACCAAAAGTAGATTCCAAAGATAGAAAATGCCATTGCATATCTATCATTTTGACAGACATCTCTTAGAAGCAGAATAGTCATTTATTCTAAGTCTTATAGCCACTCTTCAATAAATAAGGTGCCTTAATAATTAGTTGGTAATGTCCCTTTCCCATATAGTTTTTTTAAAGTAGGGTTGCATTCAAAAATGAAATATTAGGAAATAGTGTTACAAAAAAGGAAGCTATTAAATAAATGATGAAATAAGCAGAGTATGTATAGCTTTGTTGAATTTGCCCAATATTATGTAGTGTTTGTCAAGAAGCTCCATCCCTTTTATAAATATCATAAAGTCACACATACTTACAAAAGGGGCATAGCTTGCACTACAGCATAGACAAAATTGTTGGATGCTGCCTATACTTTTGAATGCAGAGAATATTCATAATAAAAGCCATAGTTTTTTAAAAGAAATAATTTATGAAAATCCTTAATTCTACTAGATTTTTAAAAAATTAGGAATACTGTTTTTATCACACACACAATGATCTACACAGCCACTGTTAACTACTGTAAATATAAAAATCTATTGACATATATGCAAAAAGACTTCTAAACTTGATGGCACAGTATTTTAGGAGTCACCTCTTCTGAGTAAGAAAATAATAGCAATGATTAAAAGTTGCAGAATCAATGATTCCTTTAGTTATTTAAAATAAATTTACCATTCAATGGCTCTTATTCTCAAGGATGTTTACATGTTACACCATGAGAGGTGAGATTTGCTTAGTTCAAGCATGGAGGTAAAGCAATTTGCCTCCTCAAAGTAATTCAAATCTCTTCAAGACCTCATCTGGCAAATTTAGCAGTCATGAGTTAATTTTGTGGATGTATTGTTCGTCCACAGAACTTCTTTTCTCTATTGGAACAACTAGATGAGGGCAACAGAAGTCATAGCAACACAAACTTTGAACCTTCACCAGGCAAAGCACCTCTCAGAAACTTTGTGTTGCTCTAGTCCAGGGGTCTCAAACTCATGTCATCTTGTGATGTATCAAGACTTTTTTCCTCCTTCACTGAACTGGAGATGCACATGGCCAGTGCATTTGACCCACAGGCTGCGAGTTTGACACCCCTGCTTTAGGCTTGCATGCTACTTTTAACTGGTCTGCTTTTTATCAAGAGTAATCTACTTAATATGAAAAGAACTGATTGCAATAGAAATGAATATACGACATTCTGAGTTTTGTTCCAGGTTTACACTTTGCTTTGTCAGATTAAAACTTTTTCCTCCTCTGAGTTATAAAACCTCATATGCCTAAGAACATTTATATCCTTCTGCTTATGCCTCAGGGATAATTTTCTTTTTAAATAAAATATACAAATTAATTCCACCATGTACTTCACATATAGAATACTTTCCCTCTCCATCCAATAATATTTTTGGCTGATGGTGGAAGGACTGACTAAATACAAAATGTGTCAGATACCTAACTACAGTGTATGATGGTATAATATTTTTTTTAAAAAAACCCAAATTAATGTAGTCAATTTGTACAACTGTCCTTATAACAAAAAAGCTTCGTTTCAACAGCAGTCCTTTCAACGACTGATTGGCAAGGCTGTCCGTTACTAGTCTGTGGTGTTGTCACTCGCCTCCAACATGATAATGAGCCTGTCACTATATTCAAATAGGCCCATGACAGGATGTTTTGTGAGCATGACGTCCACTGCAAAGGGTCTGTCAAAAGCACCTTTCAGAAGATGAAAAGAGAATGCTTTTCTCCCCCATCCTGGTGATAAATCTAATTTCTTCTTAGATAGAAGGCTGAGATACTCCCCACACACATCTGATTATGTCACAGTTGTGTTGTATTGTCATATTGTGAAATGACCCTACTTTTTAAAGTAAAAAAAAAAAGTACAAATAATGTTTATTTTAAAAAAAATTAAACCAAGAACAATAAAAGGGAAGGGGAATCCTGAAGAGTAATTCACCAAAAATGCTCCCTTAAACAGTGACAGATTAAAACATTAAGGCAGATGGTTTGTTATCAAAGCTAAACAAAGCTCAGAGAACAGCATTGCTTTTACATTCCATTACTTAAAGATTTCATTATTTTGCTATTAAAATTCCTTTTTTCCCCAATGTAGTTCTTCTTATATATCAGGATATTATACAGATTTTATCCCCTGAGAAGGAAAAAAAAGAATTATAGATATACAGGACTTTTTTCAGCAAAGTCAAAATCCATATCTGGTGTACAGGCTATGGTACAATACAATCCACGGTCTAGCTGCCACCAATATCACTGATGATCTGTGAATGGTTTTTAGATCATTCGGGGACACTTAGTGCATTGGTGCAATGACCAGGACTGGACAGCAGTATCATTACAAATGGGAAATAAATCAAGGGAACCAATTTTAGAAAATTCTTTTCCTCACTTCTCAGTATAACTTTTTTTTATAGCTTGCTGATTCAGATAGTTTCATGTGCCCCTCATCTTTTAATAATATTGGGCTTAGTCTGCCTTTTTTTTGTGTTAAAGAAAGGTTTGTGAATATGTGTATGTGTGTATGTGTGTGAGAGAGAGAGAGAGAGAAGACAGAGACAGACAGACAGACAGACAGATAGACAGACAGACAAAGAGAAGATAAATATATAGGAGCCTTTATCCCTGTATGGAACTTTAAACTATGTTACATTAATTTATGAGAAGTAAAGACCAATGTTAAAAAAAATATGAAGCCATAGTATTGTTAGCCTTTTACATCAGAAACCTACAACTACGTTATTATACAGTATATTATTCTGCAAACTTCTTTGAACCTTGTTCACTTGACAATACTAATGAAATGTGGATTAATTAATAACAGATTATTATTGGCTGGCTACAAAGAGGGGAGGCAAATTAGTATTTGTAGTATTTGAAATTGTGTAACTGACTGTCTTAAATTGCTCATTATTTATTTATTTTATTTTTTATTTGGTCTGTCAATTGCTTTACAAAATAGTAGGTATAAGTAAAAGCATAGTTATGAATACATGGATACATATAAGAAAAATAACAGTTATATTCAATATATCTCTAAATAAGAAAATCATATTTACATTTGTCATAAGCAAATATTACTTTCAAAACAGACAGTTTTAAAGCCAAATGGGAAATATTTTAAAACTTGAATACAGTCAACTTAGATGTATCCAGAGAGTAAACATTATCTTCCAGAATTTTCAGCAATTACTGTTGGAGAATTTTGGGAGCAAAAGTCTACATATTTGCAGTTAGCCAATTTGAGGAAGGGCTGTCCTACAAAATCTCTCCTATCAGACTGAAAAAATTCCCCTGAAGATGTTAGGTACTGAATGCCGGATGTTCTACATGCAATGCAACACAAACTAATGCTCTAAATGGCCTTTTATGCCAGGACATTATTTGATTTATATTCCATGTTTCATTTTGGTGCTCAGGAAGGCATACATAATACAACCTTCCTTCCCCCCCCCACAACAGCACTATGTGGTACTTTGAGAGAGAAAGACCCAAAGTCACCAGGAAGGTTTTGCAACAGAGAATGAACTAGAACCTGAATCTCCCTGCTTCTAGTCCGATACTTTAAACATTATACCCCATTCACCCAAGTTTTCTGAAATTCATTACAAAATAGAACTTCTGCCTAAATAATGTTATTTCCCATTTCTGAAGCCATTCAAGTTAAGCAATCTTTTTTTTTTATTTGTGTGTATGTTCTCAAAAGACTGACTCCTGTCTGACTCCCTGGACAAGTCCCTGCAGATTTCTTGGCAAGATTTTTCAGAAGTGACTTGCCATTGTCTCATTCCTAGAGATGAGTGAGGCTACTAGCCCAAGGTCCCCTGGCTACCTTTGTACCTAAGGTAGAATTAGGAATCAGGATCTCCCAATTTCTAGCTTAGTGCCTTAATTAGTACATCAAATGGTGTCTCTATCATTTTTCTACGTATTCGTTATTTTTCTCTCCAAACATTTCTCTCACATTGAGATACAGTAGCAATAGGATGGCTTTGAAACACCAATTTGGTCATCTAAAAGGGGTGTTTAAGTAGCAAGGGAATCTCCCATTTTATGGCATAAAGCAGAGATTATTTTGTTTTAGCAATGTGTATACTGCCCAAATCCCAATGGCTAAGCAGCTTACCATAAAAAAGAAAAATCATAAACAGCCTGAGGACAGACATATAAACAAAAACCATTGAGTACGGGCTCCACTCTCAATCTACCCCAAGGCCTGGGAGAACAGCCAAGTTTTCATTAGCTTCCTGAATGTCATAAGGGTGGGAGCCTTCTGGATTTTTGGCTTGAAAGCTAAAACCCCAAATTTAATAAAACCGCAACCATAAATATATTTTCTAATGGTAGTGTGTTTATTGAATGGTTGAGTGATCCTTCTATGACAGAATATAAATACTGTTAAGGCAAAAATGGGTTTCTGATCCAAGGCAAACCCTAGACTATTTTATTTAGATACAGCAGTAGTAATTTCAGATTCTCATATTTCACTAAAATCATATACTAACTTGTAGAAGCAGAGTCATCTATCTACTAGCCAAATCTAGTGTAAAAAAATAGAGAGCCATTTTACTGGGATATTTAATTTGGATTCCTGCATTGAGCAGAGGTTTGGATTCAATGGCCTCAGTGGCCTCTTCCATCTATATGATAAGAGGCAATCTGTTCTTCCCAACAACTTTCAATAACTAAAATAAATTATGAGAAGCATAACAGACTAAGAATAGTTAATTCTTCCTTAATGACCATAATTGGGACTGAATTTTCAGTTGTTGAGTGAACTAATTAAGCAAGATGTGATGCAACTGCCCACATAACTGCTTTGCTCAACTTCAAGCCCTGTTGTAGTCATTAGTGATCATGTGGGTTGATAACTCCTGGTAAGAAGTGGAGGTCCCTCTGGAGTCTTAGGAAAGACTTTGATAGGCTCCATTCAGAAGCTGAAAATTCTTCCTGCTGAAATCCAAGCAGGATTTTCAGCCCCTGAGGGAGAGACATTCATGCAGGGCCTGCATGGGGTTTACTACCTGCTTGAGACACCCCCACTCCTTACCTTACCACACTTACTCTCTACTCTTTGGTTGGCTTTTGGCACTCTCACATCTCTAAGGTTGGCTGAAAGTGCTGCCTACCAAAGAAGTCCATCTCCCCTCTGCACATAGAAGTTAATGCCTTCTGTAGGATACAGGAGAGGGTTCAGGACTTCAGGGTGTGAGCTCCATTTCTCCATCCTGCCAAAGGAATTCAGCTCCCCTCAGCAGGCAGCTCTTTCAAGCCAGACCCCCAGAGTCAAGAGGAAGTACTCTCATCAGATGGCAGCAGCTTGCATCTTCCTTGTTGGCTTCCCCATTGATTTTCCAGGGAAACCAGCAGAGAAGATTGAAAATAGTGATCACGTGAATGTGAGAAACAAGTTGTGCAAATAGGTTTCCAAGCACTCCAAATTTGATCATGTAACCATGGAGTGGGCTTGACATTTTACGACAACCAGAAGTCATGGGACATAAAGCTCTCCTTCCAAGGCCATTGTAACTTTGAATGTCTGTCAAATGACCAGACATAAGTCAAGGACCACTTGGATTGTCCCCTGCATTTACACAAAACAGTGGAATCAATATTTGAAGCACAGCGCAGTTATTACAGAAAATTAGCTAAATGGATTAAATAGCAAGTGTTCTATTTTATTTTATAATATTTAAAAGGATATAAAGTGATGTTTGGAATGTGGAATGAACAAGAAGCAAATTTTATGTAGGCCAAGATTAAAGCATATAGATCTCTCTCTCTCCCTCCCTCCCTCTCTCTCTCTCTCTCTCACACACACACACACAGAAACACTCACACAGAAACACACACGCTCACACCCACCCACCCACAACATACACAGCATTCTGTACATTTTTATCCAGAGGATACACAGCTCTGTTCCTAGGGAATGTAGCAATTGGAGGTCCCCTGTTTCCGGAAGTTCCATGTGCCTAATAGAGCATCTGCAGAGATTTAAGCAAGGGTCATACTCCGTATTTTCTAGCAATAAGGACTATTTGAAAAGAAAGTGCAAATTCAGTTATTTTAAACAAAGCTAAATGAAGGCAAACTTTCTATTACAAAAGCTCTAAGCATGGGCAGCATGAATAGATAATCATCATTTAACAAAAAAATATATCATTGATTACCTAAAGGGAAGCAACACAGCTAGCCAGTACTGAGCACTATGGACAGCTGGCTTTGTGCAAAACTTATTCTTTGCCCAAATTTTCAAGCCATTCATGCCTCTACATAAAAATAAAAAAGAGAACAAAAATGAAAAAAGAAAGACCCTTTTCAGATGCACAAAGCAAGAGACTTCCATTGTCTCAAAAAGTCATCCCTACCTGATCTCTCATTACGGCAAGGAATGGCCAGAATGACATTACGATGAATGCAAACCATTTCTGGCTATCATTTACTCCTACCATCTCCAAATGAAGGCAAGCATTGCATAATCCAAGCCGCAAGGTCTCTTGACAGGTGGATGATTTATGCTCATACTCGGAAGAATCTGAGAGCCTGTGGAGGAAATCAGCATGAACAAGGTGGTGGCAAGGCAGATGAGCTCAGTGGGCTTGCAGAGGCTGGCAGGCTACAGCTAACTCAGGTGCAAGTGGAGCACAAAGGACTGAACTCTTATTGCTCTGATTCCAGCCCAGTAAGAGTCCATTTACATTATTATGTGCATTGCATATATTTTCAGTTACTTATAAATGTTATTTGTGAATTTTTATCCTCAGGTCTAGTCTGATTAATTTGTAATAGCAGCATGAGCAAATTCTGGAAAATATTGTTCTGGAGATTGGAAGGTGTGCTTCTGATTATTCTTACTTCCATCCTATATTCAATAGAATTTTGCATATAAGATTAGGATGTATTAAAGAGGAGCTTGGAAGCTGACTTTCAGAAAGATCTAGTTGACAAAGTTACATCTGTCTAGAATAAATACACATTGTCTGACGTGCTTGTTTAAAATGTGGATTTTTAAATTGACGAGCATACCTGACAAATAGAGCTGTTCTCTTAAGGTTTAGAAAAAATTGTCCCAATCCAAAACAGGTTTTCCTCTTTCAAACAGGAAATAATATGAACTCACTGAAGAATATTTGGTAGGAGGAAGAGCTTATGACATGTTTTCTACCATAAGTTCACTGAGACTTTAGTTGGATTATAAACTATAGCATTGTTTCACAACAATACTGAAGTATTATGTAAATATTCAAGAGTAGGCTGACTTATTCAAGTCTTTTCCAGTAGCTACATCTTGGTAGAGCTATAACTATGAGAATATCCAGCCAAAATAGGCATTGTGCGCAGTAGTACCTGATGGATTTAAACAAATAATAATATGGGTATTTTGTAAAATAACTCCGCTGTCTCATGGCTTTGAATGGAGTAGAACAAAATGAAAATGTAAAATAAAGTAAAAAAAAACAAAAATAAACAAGGAAAACCAGTGTAAGATTTAAAAAGAGCAATAGTGTGAACAAATGTTAACAGATGAATGCCTATAACCAAACACATGGAGCTAAAAGCTTGATGAATTTGGCTTTATAAGTAATAAGCACCACACCAAAGCAGTAACTTCATAATCAATGTTACTCTGCAATGGCAGGATTGTTTTACCAACAATCTGGTTGCTATCCCCTGGACCAGTTGCAACTTCAAAAACATATCCAAGGCTGCACTACAGCCTTGCATAAAGAAGCTGCGGTGGCTCAGTGGTTAAAGAGCAGAATTGCAGATTAACTCTGCTCATTGTCAGGATTTCGATCCTGACTGGCTCAAGGTTGACTCAGCCTTCCATCCTTCCAAGGTTGGTAAAATGAGGACCCAGATTGTTGGGGGCAATATGCTGTAAAACTCTGTAAACCTCTTAGAGAGGCACCGTGAAGCCATCTTCAGCTTAAAGGGGAATAGAGACACATTAAGCCAAGACCTGTCTCTTAAGCTCAATTGAAGACTGATTCTGTAAGAATTCCTGAGTCGATATTGTTCAAGAGATCAGGTGCAGCAAAGATATAAACATAATAAAGTTATATTGAAATACAGTAGAACCTCTTGTCATGAATGCTTCTGACTACAACCAAATCGGGTTTTGACCAAAAAATTCACATTTTTTTTTGCAGCTTATTTCCCATTCCATGCCATTTTTTTGTTAAACACCAAATTTCCAAAATTAGGTTTGGACCATGACCAAATTGGGTTGCAACCAAAGTTATGGAACAAATTATGGTTGTGACCAGAGGTTCTACCATACTTGGAATATATATTACTGTCAACAAGAATAACATTTATGTTGAGTTTTTTGCATTGATTGCCTGTATGCTTCTGGACCCTTTCCTCTAAAACTCACTAACACCCATGAATGCACTACTACAGATTCTTCAACCAAAGTACTGATATTTTTGCAAAAAATGACAGTTTGTATACTCTCTAATTATCTTTTAAAAAATAGAATGTCTGCCTAGGTATATCACTATTTCTATTTCCCATAACATTGTTAAATTTACTGACCAAAACTTTGTAGTTTAATTTCATTTTTGGCCAGATTAATTGACCTACTCTCTCACCACACTCATTCTTTATTCCCCTATTCTATCAACCAAAAATAAAAAGGATTGTCAATTAGTTTTGCTGAGTTAAAGATATGGTGCGCCCATGCATGTTTTCCTCCTCTTCTCCCAGTTTTGACTGTCTTTGATTGAGCATTGGCTTGCTCAGAAATAATCAACAATTCTAGGAGAAGAGAATGTATGTAGTTCAGGGTTGAACTATGAAATCCTTGATGCTCACTGAGCTTGGTTACTTTATTACCCAACTGGTTAACAGGTGGATCTCAACATATGACTGTTTCATGACATTTTGAAGTTTCAAAGTGACTTAGGTCCCATTCTTGAATGTATAACCATCACCACACAAAACCACAGTCACATGATCCCAAGTCAGATGTTTAGCATCCAGCCTGTATCTATGATCAGCAATATTTTGCGATCACATGACTTCAATTTGAGACTTTGCCAGCTAACTTCTGACAAGTAAAGTAAATTAAGGTAGCCAGATTCACTTAAGTAGCACATGATTCACCAAATGACCATGTGCTTAATCGCTCACAGTTATTCCCTTAATAAACATGGTAAAAATGGTTGCATAATTGGGTCCAATCATGTGATGACTTACTTAATGACAACATTACTTGGTGACCAAAATTATGTTCCCTATTATGGTTATAAGTGGAAGGCTATCTATACAAATTCAAAGGAATTAATAGACTAGCTTAGGAATGATTGTTCCTTTACTGATTTCTGTTTCCCAAAAAAATACCAGTGGTGGGATTCAAAATTTTTTACTCCCAGTTCCATGGGATGGCTTGGTGGGTGTGGCATGGCTTGGTGGGCATGGCTTGGTGGGTGTGGCAGGGGAAAGTTACTGCAAAATCACCTCACTAACCTGATTTCCAGCTCCATTTTCCTATGCAAGGCAACAAAAGAAGACCCAGCCGCTCAGCTGGGACTAGGAAGGGAGAGAATAGATGGACCAGTCAGAGGTGGTATTTGCTGGTTCTCCAAACTACTCAAAATTTCCACTACCAGGTTCTCCAGAACTGGTCAGAACCTGCTGAATACCACCTCTGATAGATACTCATGGCAGTGAAAGTATTAGTATCTTTCATTCTACTAATTATTTACTTCCCATTTTCACACATTGAGTTATCAGTCTCTTCAGAAGAAAGTGATTGGAAGGAAATATCACTCTATTGTCAAGTAGTATTCATTTTGTAAGTTCCATAAGGTGAACTTCAAGTTACAAACTAATATATCAATCACTTCATTTACATTTCATGAAAAAAGCCCGCATCTATTTTTCAGCATCGTCACAACTTCTCCTATGACTGTTTTGTTAAAATGGCAAATTTTATTAAATTTAAAAAATGGGGTGGGGGGGAATGAGCCAAAATAGAATCTTTTCTTCTGATTTGGTCTTTAATTCTCCTTTGCTGGTCCCCACATCATGATGTTATGCAAATACCACTTAAGGAAGGGCAATTCAATTTGCATCAGACAATCTATAGAATGTTTCCAAGCCTCTAGCTTTTAAATTCATTAGGCAACTGAAACTATTGCAAACTTTGTATTCAAGTAAAAAATTTTTTTGTTAATTTAACAGTGTCGGTACTGCTACATTTGATTTCTAAATTGTATTGTAATTATTTCTATGGATTTTATTTGACTATATATCACACTAATGGATTAGAATAGATATTGTCTAAACAAACAATCAAATAGACAGGTGGCATAAGAATAATGTCAGAGTGTTGTCTAACACAATTACTAGAATGTAATGGAAGCATTTTTCTTAGTAATAAAGGAAATCAAGATAAAATCATCATTATTATTATTTGCAAGGAGTGAAGCTTGTATTATTTGGCTTGAATCTGAAACTTTTCTGACTCTCAACACCTTTGCATTTTAATTGATAGGGTCAAAAGTGGAGCTACAGATGAGCATTAAAGACATGTACATCCCTTTAATCAGATAACCCATTCAAAGACTTTTAAATTCCCAAGAAGCCACTTTACAAGGCACGTGACACAGCCAAATCCATTCTAGAATGTAGAGAGAAGACTAAAGGAGTGTGGGGGGAGAGAGAAATGCTTATTCCAGCTGAATAAACTAGATTTCAGGGCTTTTTTAAAAAACAAGAAATTAAAGAAATATATGGCAATGAAAGAAAGCTAGCTAGCAATTCAAAAGGACTTCTTACTGTACAGTTTTCCCTCGAGAGTAACTATAACAATTGAGGTTTCACAATCTGCCTTTAAATGCATTTTTTAACTTCATTAAACAGCTTTAAGAACTCTTCATAAAAGTAATTTAATTAAAAATGAGATACTGGTAAAAACATCTCATCTATTTAGATTAGGATATAGCATCATCAAAGAGATGTCCAAGAAAATAGAGCTTCTTTGGTCTAGCTGCAAAGGCACCAGACTAGAAAGCAGGAGACCATGAAACCAAATTCTGCCTTAGCCATGAAGCCAGCTGGGTGACTTTGGGCCTGTTACTGTCTCTTAGCCCAACACCTCCAAGGGTTGTTGTGAGGAAAATAAAAGGAGGAAGGTGTGTTGGATATGTTCACTAACTTGAGTTATTTGTAAAAATGATAAAGGTAGGATACAAACAAACAAACAAACAAACATTAGCCTAAAAAATAACATAATAAAAAGCTCCCTCAAATTTGAGAGGAATAAATGAACTTATATTTCCTGATAATAATAAAAAGTTTGCATAGAGAAGGTATTTTGGTATAAAGTGACTCCTTATCAGGATACTATATGATTGTGAGATTATTAAGGTAGACAGAGGAGAAAAAGGAGAAAGAAAGAAAAAACAATGAAGATGAAATAAAGTATAAAGCAAAATAAATTCTACTTATTTTATTTTCAGAAACTTCAGAACTTACAACACAACTACATGCACTATATTCAATAAATGCCTTTCAAAAAATTATAAGCATTAATCTAAAAATAGATTATTGACCTATTATAATTGTTATTTGTGGTAATATTTCAAACGGTGATACTTTTGATGCAGTTCAAAAAATTAAAAAAAACATTCCCAAGAGTAAAAGAAATAATATATCCTTATTTGGTTAGTTGAGATTTGTAAATTTAAAAATGTACAATTCTGATCTATGAAGCATTTCAGGATAAACTGCAATAAAAATAGAGAAAGTCTGTATTAGTATGCAGTGGTGTCAACAGGAAATGTCTTATTGGAAAGCTCATGGCTTGAGTTATCTACATAATATGTGTTGTACCTTCCTAAGATGCATAAACATGTACTTTGCCAAAGCATGATTAGAAGAGCTTTAAATTGAATCCTGTGGGGATGGAAATGAAACTTCTGAAGTAAGGATCTAAGATAAAGACTTGTATATTGCTGAAAATCTCTTAAGTTACTATTGAAATATCAGAATGAATTTTTAGCTCAGAAAGTCCACAGCCTTCATTGTCTATAAATTAATGCTCAATGAATGGGACATAGGCAAAATGAACTTGAACTCCTAATAGAGAAAGGCAAATATGATTTAACAATGTAACAGAAACCTGAGGAAATTAGCCTCATTACTGGATTATTAGAACTGAAAGATACTGTATAATTTGTTCAAAACAACAAAAAGAATTAAAAAGTTGGCAGAGTTGCACTATTTGTTAAAAATATTACTTCTATTCAGAAATCTCAATCAATGAACTTCATAATGCTACAGAGAACTTGGTAAAAGTAAGCAGGGGAACTAATAAAATAAATATTGTTGTTGATGGTTATTGTCCATCCAGTGTAGAAGAGATAGATAATTACTCTCTTATATACCTTTCAATGAGGCATAAATTTGTAGTGATAGATTTTAATTACTCTGTTTAGAGATGAACTCTGCCAAGCATGGTTCTTCGAACACTCCTGACTGGTCTTGATGACATCTTTTTCCTTCTACCTTCAGAAGATAGAAATTAACTTATCAATTCACTAAGAAAGTGAATATAGGAGAGAAAGTTAAGGAAAAATAAAACTAAGTTTATCTTGGACTTCAAAGTAAACTCAGGGAAATAATTAGTAGATTTTACAGCATGAAAAACTAATGGGAAAAGGTGCTCCTAAAGAAATAGACAGTAAAAGCACAATTGCAAACAAGTTCCAATGAGGGAGAAAATGGAGGGCAGCAAAGGAAGCCAATATGACTACACACACACACACACACACACACACCCCTACCTCTAAGGGCATAGGTGTAAAACTTGCGATGTCAGATGATGTATCATCACTTTTTCCCCCTTTGCTAAACCAGGGGTGACTGTGGTCAGTACGGGCCATGACTTTGACACCTTTGCCTTAGGGAAAAATTGAATACAGAGGAAAAAAGAGGTATTCCTGAGAATGGCTTTGGGAGGGCTCATTAATAGGCAAGAAGAGTCAATGTTATTGCCCTAAATAATGTACAAAGATGGGGAGTGTGGAAATCTAGTTGTTTTATTTCTACCTACTGAAGATACGTAATTCAGTTACAAAAGGATGTTTTCTGTATTCAAAGTACGAATAGTTCTATTCTCTAAAATAAGTAAGAAGAATATTAAAGCAATTTTCAAGTGAAAGCAACCAAAATTCAAAATTGTCCAGCTCTAATTTTAATTATACTTAATTTGGAGTATTTGCCCTAAAACAAACTATCAGTATAAACTACCAATGACTAGAACTGCATAGTGTGGCATACTTCTTTTCTTTTTTAAAAAAACAACAACACAGCTAGCTCTTGATCACAGTACTCATGTTGCAGACTGCAAATAAAATCATAATCTGGCGCAGACAAAGAGTGTCCCAGACGGTGGAAAATGACAGATGCTAGAAACTGGCAGAAAGTCCAAGCAGCTGACTATTGGCTCAACTGAAGAAGTGTGGCTTCATATGTGACTAGTCCTATTAAATGTTACTTGAAACAGTTTCTATAGTGAGGAAGAGCTTAATATACAAGGAATATTTGAGGGACAGTTCCATGAGATCACACATGTGATATTTACAGCTTGTAATTTTAGTGTTTCTTGATACCCTGTCTGCTTTGATTGATTGAGTAGGTCATGTGTAGTTCCACATCTTTCAGCAAATCTGATGCCAAGATCACAAAGCTTTGCCTGTTCAAACATTATAAGAAAACTATGTGATGTTACTGATCTAAAGTTAGTCCACTGAAAGAAATAAAATTCTGCCCCAAAATTGGGTGAGATGTATCTATTTTAATTTGGGGAATTTGTTGGGCCAAATTATGCCAACTCTTATGGTAGGGATTAAACACACACACACACACATACACACACACCCTTTATAACTTTTTTAGTCTCGGAACATGATACATCTCTCTGCGCCAAGACTAGTCAATCTTTGAAGAGTACATACACTGACTGGAGGAAGAAGCAAAAATAATTTAGACAAGTAGCTTTCTTCACAAAGCACAGATGAGCTTTGTTAATCTCAGATGTTTTAAACAAATGTGTCTTGTATGCCAAAGACGAAGGGCCAAAGACACTTGTTTTTCTACAGCTTGATGGGAAAGACGTCACATCAAACCAAATCCTGCATCATTTCACCAAGTTGCTGACTTCCCCTTAGTTATCACTGACATAACTGCCACTATTTCTGGTACGTGGACAAAAGTTCACTCATTTACTTCCCTCTGAGCTAACTCTAGTGAATATATTTTAAGGAATAATATTTCTTGAGTAAGACAAAAATGCTAATTTTCTTTTTAGCCTGGGAACTGAATATATAACAAATGGGGATATTCATTAAATCAAACAGGGGCCACTATATTTTTGTTAATTAAAAATGATGGACTTCTAACAGTTATATAGTGCAAAAAAGACTTTTGAACCCATAGAAGCTTACATCTTCTAAATTAAAGGAGAAAATAAATACACAACGTATGGAATAATCACAAAGGAGAAATACATTAGAGAAACATCTGCCCCAAATTAAATACATTTTCTTCTCTACAGGTTAATTTGAAACAAAGCTCCTTAATCAGACACTTCTTTTTAAGATCTATGTTAAATAATTTAAGATCTATGTTAAATAATTCTTGCAATACATCAGCAGTTTGCATCCGTTATTCTACCACACCGCCACCCTTTTCTTCCAAACCACAAGATTTGTACCAGAACATAAGTCATTTAGGGACACCAAATAGGGCTTAGATTGTCTAAATTGGTGTTTACTAGTTCACAGGACAAGATAAACTAGATTATTAATTTCTGTTATTACAAGCAAAATATAAATCAAACTAAATATAAGTTAAACCTAATTATTATACATTCAGGGCTTGCATTTATAGGCAGATACCTTTTTATCTACTGGAAACTAAGAATCCCTTCAAATTAAAAGTGCATTGCTGCTTATTATTTTAAAAATGCTGCATTTTTTACAGAGAGACAATATAAAAAATATCAACTAAAATGAATTTCTTCTTTTCACTTTAAAAGTATTGGAAATAGTTTTTCTTGGATATTATTAAAAGCTTGTGCTTTCTCTTCCTCTCCAGTTTGGAAGGCCACAGCAAATTACTCTTCCTTGAACAACAACTTCTGTTTTCTACTTAGCAGAGTAATGTTATTAGTCCATGAAATAAATCTGCCATTGAAAGCTATTACACACAAGTTCCTTGCAAAGAAGAAGGTTGGCCATCCCTGGTAGAGATGTACCTGGAGGAAGCTACTTACCTCGATCCGTCCCAATCGGGCTTCAGGCCTGGACATAGCACTGAGACGGCATTGGTCGCGTTGGTCGATGATCTCTGGAGGGCTCGTGACAGAGGGTTCTCCTCTGTCCTGGTCCTATTAGACCTCTCGGCGGCTTTCGATACTATCGACCATAGTATCTTGTTGCGACGGTTGGAGGGGTTGGGGATTGGTGGAACCGTCCTTCGATGGTTCTCCTCCTTCCTCTCCGACCGTTCGCAATTTGTGTTGGCGGGGGGGGAGAGGTCCACCTCTAGGCCCCTGCTTTGTGGGGTGCCTCAGGGGTCGGTCCTCTCTCCCCTCTTGTTCAACATTTATATGAAGCCGCTGGGCGAGATCATCCGTGGTCTTGGAGTGAGGTGTCATCTATATGCAGATGACACCCAGTTGTACATCTCTACTCCAGACCACTCCAACGATGCTGTGGGGGCTATGTCCAGGTGCTTGGAGGCCGTGCGGGATTGGATGGGCGGGAACAGGCTTCGGCTCAACCCATCCAAGACCGAGTGGCTGTGGTTTCTGGCGCCCCGATATAGCCAGCTGACACCTTCGCTGGCTATCGGGGGGGAAGTTCTGCCCCCCGCAGAGAGGGCTCGCAACCTGGGTGTCCTCCTGGATGTACGGCTGTCGCTTGAACATCACATCGTAGCCGTCTCCAGGGGGGCGTTTCATCAGATCCGTCGGATCTACCGGTTGCGGTCCTTCCTGGATCGGGACGCCTTGCGCACGGTCACTCAGGCCCTTGTCACCTCTCGCCTGGACTATTGTAATGCCCTCTACATGGGGCTCCCCGCGGGGAGCATCCGGAGACTCCAGCTGGTGCAAAATGCAGCCGCGCGGGTGATTATGGGGTCGTCGTGTAGCGCCCATGTGACGCCTCTCCTGCGCGAGCTGCATTGGCTGCCGGTGGCTCTCCGGGTTCACTTTAAGGTTCTAGTTTTGACCTTTAGGGCGACCCATGGCATGGGACCAGGTTACCTCCAGGACCGCATTCTGCCAGTGATCTCCAACAGGCCGGTGCGTTCCCACAGAGAGGGTCTGCTCCGGGTGCCGCTATGTGTCGTCTGGCAGCGCCGAGGAGTAGGGCCTTCTCTGTGGGTGCCCCTGCCCTCTGGAATACTCTGCCACCGGAGCTCCGTACCAGCATGGACCTGAGGGCCTTCAGGCGCGCGTTGAAGACCTGGCTCTTTGAGCAGGCCGGCCTGGGCTGAGATAATGGTTTTAATTTGGTCTCCATAGCATTTAATTTTAAATTGGGGTTTTAAGGGGGGGCGCGGGGTCTTTTTAGTCTCATTTATCAGCCGATTAATTTAATACTTTTTTAATTTTTGTATATTTGTGGGTTTTAGATGGGCTGTACACCGCCCTGAGTCCCCTGGGAGAAGGGCGGTATATAAATTTAAATAATAAATAAATAAATAAAAATAGAGATGAAATCACACAATCACTGAATGCTTTGCTCCACTCTTTCTCAATGTTCTAGTAACCAGGAGAAGACTTCTGGATTTAATTGCACATGATTTCTACAGCTAATTACACTGGAGCATACATAAAATCTTTGTCAGGAATTACCAATCAGAAAACCTTTATGTTCCATAGTGTCATTTGGTCATTCTATATAGGATTTTAAATGTCTGGGGAAGCACTTTCCATTTTTGTTTTCCTATACTCAATATTGTGTGCATACACACACAAATATAAATATATCCCTTTTATTTGCCACTCTCTGCAGTGTTTTAAGTGGTAGCTGCTCTCTGTGATCTGAGACAAGTACATCGGGCCAGCTTTTTTGTTAACCTTAGTAAGGAAAACTGGCAACAGAGCAGTATTCCCAGTTAAATTGATTCTACTGCCCATATTTAGAAAATCTTGTATTCCATTCAGAATGGAATGACAATACCTGCATATTATTAATCCTGTGTGTTTTAATCAGCAGCAGAGCTCTTGGAGGAAAGGTGAGGAATAAACAAAAACAGAGCTATTTCTCTTCTGTCTCCATGCTGATTGATTATCAAATGAACTTATGGTATACCATCCAATTAGTGAACATGCATTCTTCAGTTAACAAATGAGCCTGACTAGCCACTAAGAGAGTTCTCAAGAATTTCAAATGACAGCAGAGCATAAGTAATTAAAGATAGCAATCATAGATGCTGCAATGCTAATACACATGATGTATCTTGGCAGTAAAAAAATTGTAAATGATTACAAAAAGCAGGATGAAAAAGACAGACCCAGCAAACCTGATATGGGATGTGGCATTCTTTCATTCTGAGGAACCATGGCATGTGAAACAAGGCTGTTTATGTTGGACAAAGTCAGAGGTTTAAGCGGAAAAACTTACAACGTTTTGCACTGTGTGCTCCCTCTGCCTATGTTCTTACAAAAGAAGCAGTGTGTGTGCACCCTCTGCCTATGTTCAATGCCTTTCTCCCTCTGCTGAAAAGAGGCTAAGACCCATGGAACAACAAAGGGACGTGCATAAGTGCACAATCGGGCCTATCATCCCTTTCCTATTGTCCCCAGTTATTAGTTTCTATTTCTTTATTTAAATTTATGTTTATTCTTGTTTCTATTGTATTGTAAGCTTTTGACAAATAAATAAATCATCATCATCATCATCATAAAACTCCCCTCATCCCCAATTCTAAACAATATTTGGCTTGGGTTTGGACTCCTGGTGCTCACCTCAACTTGCCTGTATATTAAGCCCAGAAAGAGGGGTTCTTCACCAGATGCTTCTGCCATCTGAGGTGGGGTAAGGCAGAATGGCAAAAGGCCCATTCATGCTGGCTATTTTTAATTGCTGATCTTGCTTATTTATGTATGTATGCATGTATGTCTATATCACTTTGTTTGATGTTATTTGCCTTAGAAACAGTTGGTGGAAGGCTGTTGCATTCATCTACTAAATACACAAACACTTGAGGGTTCCATCAATAAGGAAATTTATTTTGGACTATGGAAGCCAAAACAGTAAATTATTTAAAATGACTATCTTTAACTTACTCTTTTGGTTATCAACACATGAGTCACACTACATTGTTTCAATGCTATTTTCCTTCTCTTTTTTTGCATTTATTAACCTCTTCTCTTTCATTTTTATGTTCCCATGTTGTGAGAGTCATGGCAACATAGAGGGGTAAACTTTCTAATAAGGAACTTTGTAGCACTCATTTTGACAAAGTATTTTCTGATAGGACCCTAAGACAAACCATTCTTGGGGACATTTTAGATCAACGTTTTTCAACCTTGGTAACTTTTAAGATGTATGGACTTCAATTCCCAGAATTCCCCAACCAACTTTAGATAGTTGGTGAATAACAAATGGTATTTCTCCCCAAACCACAAAGATAGTATAAGGTCCAAAAGAAGCCTAAAATGTTAAGAAATGCACAACCAACCAACCAACCCAAACTTTTAAGCAATAGAAAAGATCAGTGGTGACCAACATGTTCAGTAACCATTAAAATATGAAACTGCTGAGCAGGGAATTGTATATATACAGCAGCAAATACTACTGTGCTATGGATGTATACATCTGAACATTCAGATATTCATTTTCTGACCACTGATTATGATTGCACACTTTTGGTAATAGCTCGGGCCAAAACACCTATGTCCACAAACTGAGGTCTCCTCATGTTTCAGCATTTTTATGTAGGACTTTAATGTCTTTCAAAAATTCATCAACTTTTTAAAAACATTGGAGAGATTTGTTGAGCACGATAGCAATGCAATGACAAATATCCTCAAAATCAGCATAGCAGGCTGGCTGCCTGGAACATAGAACAGTAATATTTTAGATATATGCAAAGTCTTTCTGTCTGTTGTCTATATAGTACTGGCAGAGGACTTCGGGAACTTAGACATCTGCCATGGAAAGGTCAAAATCTGGCATTTTACAGCAGCATCTGCTTGGACACTGAAAACAGACTGTTACTGTACTTATTTGGATATAGCAAGGCTTCTGCATTGTTCACACTAATTTCTGTATTAATAAAATGTTTATATAAGTACCATATTGTCCAATATGCTTATCTATTTTCCATGAAGGAGATACTAGGTTTTTATGAAAGCTAGAGTAATTCAAGTCTTGCAATCATTTTTTTATAAAGTAAATAGATTTAGGCTGTCATTTTTTATTCATACTGTGCCATCAGCATGTAGCAATTGCTGTAGCCAACATGAAGGTTGCAATTTTTTTTAAAATTTTATTATAGACTGGTAATTTAATTGAACAGATTTACATTTGAATAAATGGCCTCCTCTGGCATGCTGCATGGGAATAATTTTTTTTAAAGTATACATTAAAATCAAACCTGAGACACAGCTACTCAATCCTGTTCTACAATATATCTCAAAAGGGTTATAGCAAGAATAAATATGCTTGATTCTCCCTTCTACTCTATTTTGTAAGTACCCCAAAGTAGCAGAAGAACATATTTTCAATTTTTGTAAAGTACAAACTTTCAATGTACAGTATTTGCTTCTTAAATATAATTTAATGACTACCTTTATTTCACAAATATTAAAACATTTAATTTACTGAGCACTGAGTAAGATTGAGTAAAGATTAAGGGTGACATCTCCTGTTAGCCCCTGAAACTGGCTCTTAATATGTTGTTTGGTTCAAATCTGTGAAACTTAAAAGATAGTTAAGAAATCTCTGATGATAGGACAGATATTCTCAATAACTAGCTTTTTGAAGGAATTTCTAGCATTGCTAATGAGCCCCAACTGATTAGTTACCAAATATAAAACTATTTCTTTGAGTAATCAAGTTGTACATTGATTCATATTATAATGAGTTTCTTCCACTTCTCTGGAAATTGGATCAAACAATTGTCTCCCTGAAGCTCAGTTAAGGAAAAAAATAATAATTCATGGTAAGATTTGGAAATCAACCATTTAACACATTTAATTGTTATTAAATGTGTTTAATTGTAAACACATTTAATCATTGTGTTATTATTGTATTTTTAATGGCTGTACACTGCCCCGAATCCCACAGGGAGAGGGGGGCGGTATATAAGTCTTGTAAATAAATAAAACAAAATAAGTCAAATAAAGATCAATTCCTGCACATGCCACATATTCTTAAGGCAGAAATGTCTTCAATTTCATGTTTCCATCTCAAAACTAGACAATTAGAACTGCTGAACACTCTATATGGAACCAATTATACATATCTGAGATAGCACATTTTAAACTTGTATTCCGAACAATCCTAAAATGAAATAAAACAAGAATTATTTGTTTTGGGAACCTCCATCAGTCTAAAAATTGGTATCTGCCGAAGCATACTCTATCAGGTGCCAGCACCTACATAAAGAAGGAAAGGAAAGTTCTCTCAAGGAACATAGGGGATAATTTTTACCACAGTTATCTTATTGTAACTTCATTTTTAAATTTCATTTTGTTTTCCAAAGAAGAAAGAGATTAAACAGTGAGTGTTTAATCTTCAATATTTTCCTAGCTTAAATTGCTGTTTGAAGCTGTCATTAGTCATGCTGAGGAAAAAGAAAGGCACGGATTGCACTTATATTTTCAACTGTGAAATGTCGCTTTGTTGTTTGATGATGGGAGATCCCTAATCCCTAATTTGGGGGGGGTGAATTTTCTACAAGAATACTTATCTTGAAGGTAGAGGACAAAAAACCTTCTGTTTACAAAGCAAAACAAAAGAGGAACAGCAACATAAATAGCTTGAGGAAAAAAATCAGCGTTGATCACTTTCACAAATCTTGGTTACTGAGATGACAAGAAAAAACAAAAACCTATTACATGAAGGGAAAAAATGGTACTATGACTCAATCTGCACAATGCCTTTTTCCTTCAGCTGGACAAATAGATTTAACAGTAACAATTGACTGAAAAAGACTCATACTCAGGATGTTGTTCATGTTGACTTCGTGCTTCCATTAAAGGTTTTTGCATTATAGTTTCATAACATGAAACAAATTAGGGTTTCCATATGGATGAAGATCCAGATCTGAATAAAAAAAAAGTGAAATCCTGAATCCCTTAATGAGGTAGAGTCCCCACTGAATTAGAAAGGAATTTATCCAGCATAAAACTAAAGGCAGCAGGATTTGGCTCACAGGACCATCATGCCTGCCAAAGCAACCATACACAGAATGAGGTTTATTCTAAGTAAGTATAATCCAATAAGAGTATGTCTGAAAGGGTGTGATAGGCCTAATTTTTCTGCTATTGCTCGGTTAGTTCATGTTTGTTTATTATATAGATTTGTAAGGATCACCCAACTCAGGAATGTCTCTACACGCTGACTTGTGAACAGCGGTCATAGGGAAATTGGTTTCTGAGGAATATAAAATGTGAACTTCAGTTTCTGAATGGAAAAATCAAACTTATTTTCAATGCAAACTGCATTTTAGATAGATGCTTAACCTACATCATGGCCTTTTGGGGTATCTCAATATGGATTTCTCTGAATAAGACTGGAAATTTGTGACTCTATATGTAATTGCATCATATTTGCCTGAACCAGGCATACATGAAAATAAAAAATTATATTCTTCTTGAGGAATACAACCTAACTCCCAGTATTCTGGTTTTTAAAAATCTAAACTGCTATTCTATAGCTACATCCAGCAGTACATTCTACTTAATTCAAAGGCATTTCTAAATAAACCTGTAAATGACCAAATAGTTAAAATCTGTAGTTCCCATTTTTCTTACTTTCACCAATACAAAAGCTTGCTTTTTTTCTAGGACTCTCTTTTTCTAAGGACTATTGATTTGATGGATCAGAAATCTATTAAGTTACAATCCAATGGAAGATGAACTGAAATAATGGCATTCTAATATATGACAAAGAAGCAAATCATGAAAATCATGTCTGTGAAAAAAATGGGTCCCAATCTAAGAGATGGGAGGCTGCTGCTGCAGGAAGATAGGTGCATTACAAACAACTTAGATTTCAAAACCTCAGCTTGACCAACTGCTATGGGAGATGTGTAGATTATATCATACTATTCAAAAGAAGGCAAAAAAAAATAGTGTATGCTTATTCAATATTTTTATATTTGGGCAAGCACAATTAAAATATGTCTTAAAATTATAGGAATTGAGTATTGAATCCTTAATAGTTGAACAAGCTGGGTTTTGAAGATGCAGATAAACCAGAAATTAAATTGCCATATTCACTGGATTATGGAGAAAGCAAAGGAGTTCCACAAAAAACATCTACTTCTGCTTCATTGACTATGTATTCTAAAACCTTTGATTGTGTACTCTAGATCACAATAAATTGAAGCGAGTTCTTAAAAAGATGGGAGTATCAGACCACCTTACCTGTCTCCTGAGAAACCTGTATATGGGTCAAGAAGCAACAATTAGACATGGAACAATTAATTAGTTCAAAATAGGGAAAGGAATATGACCAGGCTGTATATTGGAAAAGATGGAAGGCACAAGGAGAAAGGGGCAACAAAGGATGAGATGCATCATTGACACAATGAACATGAATTTGGGCAGACTCTGGGAGACAACAGAGGACAGGGAGGCCTGGTTTACCACGGAGTCACAGTCAGGCACAACTCAACAAATGAACAACAAGTTGTCTATCTGCTGTTCTGATTTCGCTAACTTCAGCAGTTATAGATTGAGGACTACTGCCTGAGATTTTAAGAACATTAGGTACATTGTATGAAGCATTTTCCCTCAGACATTCATTTATGGGTATTTCTATTGGATAACAACATTTGAAAAATGTACAAATATCAAACTATAATATTCAGCTGATGTATCAGAAAAAAAAATACATTATGCTTGCATTAAAATGAAGAAATGTATCTCCATCTGTTTGAAGCATTATATTGTTTTATTTTTTTTAAACAATCATAACATCTGAAAATGATACATTGCATTTCTCAGATTAAATTATAGGTCTAACAGTGTTTATGAACAATTCTATTAAAGGGCTTTATCAGCCTTACCTTCTTTCAGCATGCCAACTTTTAGACACTTCATAAAACGACAAGCTTGACAAGATTTGCGTCTGCGCTTTGTGATTTCACATTCATTTGTTGCTGGGCAGCTATATTCTATGTTACCTAAAATATTTAAAGTACATAAAAAAAAAATCCATTAAGAAATATCAGGTTTAATTTTGTTAACAAAAGAAACACAACTGTAACTGTAAATCTAAACAAGAAAACCATGAAATTGAAAATGTTAGCAGCTGGGCTTAATTTTTTTTTACAGACGATTGTTTTTTGGAAACTGTAATCTTATTCTAAAGAAACCTACAAAAATAGAAGATTAAAATCACATATCTTGACACAGTTTAAAAGTTTAAATGGGCTATTGCTGAGCATATTTTTTCCACAAAATAGTAAATGCAGAGTTGTGCACACCTAAAGGCAGAGTTGTTCTGCCTAAACATTTTAAACACTATGCTATTGTATGCTTCTCAAGGAAATCTATCTGTTTCTGCAACCTTTTATTCCCCAAGGTTTTGATGTGAATGTAGCACCCAAATTTGCTTCAGCCAGAATTCATGGTCGAATTCTTAAAAAGAAATTCACTATAGCTTCAGAGACTTACATAACGACATTTATTTATTTATTGTTTATTATTTATTTATTTAATTTATATTGCTGTCTATTCGCACATGGCGTTCAAGGCGGCTTACAGAATATAGACCCTCATTTAAACAATAAAACTAATTTTTAAAATCAAATAAATTAATATAGTATAGTATAATATAATAATATAAATATTATATAAATATTATATAAATATTATATAATATAATGTAATGTAATATAAATCACCCCCACTCCTGTCCCGGCGACAACAGATCACATGAACTATTTAATGGGCTCCATCCCTCTTTGGGTTCCCCAAGTCTGCTGGCAGAACCAGGCCTTCAGCATCTTCCAGAACAGTATTAGAATGGGGGCCATTATAATCTCTGGGGGAATGATGTTCCAGAGAGAGGGAGCCACCAGGGAGAAGGCCCATATTGGGCTGGATAGTACAAAGGAAATATATATAATCATTAAAGGTAGAGAGAGGAACTTTCTCCTATTTCTAGACTTCAGAATCAAATAGAATTTCATTTAACTTATGGAATTCACTGCCATCACATAAAATGGTGATAATTGCTTAAACGTTTAAATAAATGTTTAAAAAGGCTAAGATGCATTCAGGAAGAAAAGTTATCAGTGTCTTTTTATTAAGATACATTTTGTTGAGAAGGGAGAATATTCAGAACACAACTGAATATTACTCCTGGGGCCAAAAAGCATGAACCTTTTCTTGATATTATATTCTGTTTAAAGAATTCCTAAAAGCACCTGACTTTATGAAGTAGGGAAAAAATTCTGCATTTGCTAGAGCATCTGTCTGCTTCTGTTTTGATATTATATGCTAATTCAAGCACAGGAATAGTATTTTTAAGATGAATTTAATTGTTTGACTAATATATGTATTCATACTGACTTGGACATTCACAATTACATTTAGCAGGTGCAATCTGTAGTAGTAGTACTTCATAGAAAGAATAAAAATGCTTTTCCCCAACAGTGTTTCCCCATCTTGCTTTAGAAGTATTTTGTTACTTTCTAACCCTTTCCCCTTGTGATTAAGTGCATTAGTATCTTAATGAAAATGCATTCTCTTTATTGCTCTCTTGGGAAGTGGGAGGTCATCACACCAAATGCATAAATTGCCATCAGAGACAGCCCAGGCATAATTGCAATTTTGCTGCTCCATGTTTGCTGCACTCTGAGCCTCAAGACGTCCCCAGAAACATGCACAGATTCTAGTAATTAGCATAGAGTATGCCTGGGACCAGAGCATTGATGAAATATTTCAGAGTTAATCACACTTTGTAAACACTGATTTATATTGACTACCTTTCTCCAGACTGATGTCTCCTCATTAAATATCACATTAGCAGGTTGCAGGATTGTACAGATTCAAATTCTCCACAACTGCTAACTTAACGAGGAGTAATACTATGCTCAACACTATGTCTGTCTGTTATAACCTATAAATGATGAACTAGAGTAAAAACAATGCATTAAGAGGGAATTTGGTATCTACTGAAAGAGCACAATTTAAAAAATATGCACTGGTGGCATCAAAAGTTTAGACTGAACTATATAGTCTCATGGATGCCCTGATATCCTATTTTGAAAGAAACTGTTTACATATATATTACAGCAATTCTATAAAACACTAGAAATAAAAAATATACTCTTAAGAACACCTACATAAAATTGAATAACACTAAATCTAATAGATACACCTGTATATTTATTAAATATAGCAACACTGATTTCAAATATACAGTCATGTCTTTGTTTTAGAAACAAATGACAGAATACTTGTACCAATCCCTAGCAATGCAGTTTGCCCTTTTTCTGCTTTGACGGCTAGGCAGGCAGGCAGGCAGGCAGACAGACAGACAGATAGACAGATAAGCAGGCACTCCTTTGGCAGTAAAAGTACTGCTTTAAGTTGAAATGTGTTACTTTGATTTTTGCAGCGAGGATTAGATGTTATATTTAATATGTATGCTTATTATCATTATCTCCATCTCTACTATAATCATGATGACTGTTAGTCCATGCCCACTATTAGTTAGAAACAAAACCTGAAAGAAATTGCAACATCTGAAAAAGCCATTTAGGCTATTAAACCCAAATCACTATTCAATATTGGAATCCAAATTAGAACATTCCAGACAGATGGCTTTCTAGTCTGGTTCATCATAACCTACCATAGTATAACTGAATTCACCATAAGCCTACCATTAAAAAGAAGGGTTTTTTTAAATGACATTAAACCTAAAATCTCCCTTTCTATATCTTAAACGCATGGGGTATGATGCTTAGTGGTTAAAGATGCTGAGCTTATCAACAGGAAAGCTGACAGCCTTGGTTTGAGATTCAAGCACTGTGTGACAGGTTGAGCTCTCCTTACTTACTCCAATTCCTGCCAACCTAGCAGTTAGAACACATGGAAATGCGAGTAGATAAATAGGTATCACTTTGGTAGGAAGGTAACAGCCCTGCTGGTCACATGACCATGGAAGTGGCTTTGGACAATGCTGGTCCCTCAGTTAAGAAATAGAGATGAGCACCATACCCTAGAGTCGGACAAATTAGGACAGTGAAAACTTTTACTTTTGTATCTTAAATCCTTCATTCCGAATCCTGTACTCTGAGGTGAGAAAAAACAAGTCTTGATCTTCTTTAATTGAAGTGCTTTCAGATGTTTAAAGAGTACTATTATATCCCTCCTAGTCACCTTCTTCCTTCAATCTCTCTTCACATGGATTGTTATAGGAAGCTTATAATTTCTTAATTCTTAAGAAATTAACAATGTCTTAATTCTTCATTAATCATCTCTCAATCTCTTCTAATTGTTCTGAATCCTTAAAATGTAATGTCCAAATCTGGAATTCATACTCAAAGTGGGAGATGATCAAGATGAACAGAATACAGTAGATAGATTAACATATAGAATAGTGCAGTACAGGTAATCCTCAATTTACAACAACAATTGAGCCCAAAATTTCTCTTGTTAAGTGAGACATTTCTCAAGTGAGTTTTGTTCCATTTTATAACCTTTCTTGCACCAGTTGTTAAGTGAATCACTGCAGTTGGTAAGTTAGTTGCCTGGTTGTTAAGTGAAATTTGCTTCCCCATTGGCTTTGCTGATTGCAAAAAATGATCACATGACCTTGGGACACAGTAATGGTCATAAATATGAGCCAGTTGCCAAGAATTTGAATTTTGATCACATGATTCTAGACATGCTGCAAAGGTCGTAACTGTGAAAAATGGTACTAAATCACTTTTTTCAGTGTTATGGTAACTTCAAACAGTCAGTAAATGAATGGTTTTAAATCAAGGACTACTACTATTCAGATGAAAAATGGACAAAGCTTTAGATCATTGTTCTTTTCAATAGTGTCTTAAAAATGAATCAATAGACTATACTGTAGTTTCTATAGCCGTAATATAGCTATATAGAGCTATATAGTTCTATACTAAATTATTGCACGGGTAAGAACAGAAGTTCATGCTTAGTTCAGTAAGGACAATTGTCCTTGAAAGTCCTCATGGATATATTTTTTTCTTGATGTTCTATAAACAAAAAAAGAAAACTTGTACTAAAAATGTGCTGCTCAAGCACCCTTTACTATTACATCAATTTTAATTAGAGTTCACATTTCAAGTACACTAAAAATCAAAGGTTCCTTGTATTATTTTTCCTTCTTTTTTATTATTAAAAATGTTTGTAAATTCCCAGTTCCAGATACATACAGTATAGAGTTTTATAGAGCTTGGCATTTTCCCTTTATGCTTTCAAAGACAAAAACAATGGGATCTGAGATAGTATATTTTTAATCAAATGTATTATATTATTTGAGGGGGAAACTATTAATGATAGAGATTGGAATGTGCCTAGTTTTTCTAGTAGTTGGAAAAATGTTCTGTAAGGAATAACATAACAGCCTGGTAGCTAAGGTTTTTAATTCAGGAAACAAGAATTACAGTAGTTTATAATACATTCTGATTGCTCTTTAGAAAACTTAAAGTTTAAATTTAAAGTTATTTTCAGGCAATATAGTTTTCTTATTTACAAGCTTACATATAACTGACTGAAAAAATAACAACTTATGTGTAACTGAAGTGCAAGAGCATAATTTGCATTTTTTTTATACTTTGGCAACAAAAAACTCAGCAACATAAAATATAGTGTGATGTTTTAAAATGAAAATTCTTGCTTCGTGCAGACAGTGCCCTGAAGTAAGATTCATGTCAGCCAGAAGTTTCTATACTTTAACCCACATAATACAGGAAAAAGAACTGCCTTTGTGGGCTTTCTAGAAATGTTACTAAACATACAGCTTTAAAATAATACAACCAGAGATAAGCTTGGGGAAACAAATGAAAAGATGTTAAAAATGTCTTCAATCTCTCTAAAAGTGCCAAAAGAAATAACATTTCATGTACCTTATGATAAACTTTCCTCTCATTAAGGGCCATAAAGTCATTGTTGACTTAATGACCATATAGATAGATCTTTTCCAATGTAAATGGCAAAGCTACTATTGAGATCAATGTAAAAGCAATCCTAAAGGGTGTTGAAATTTAGATAATGAGAAAAGTAGGTCATTTCCCTTAGACTCACAATTATTTTATACATGTGGGTAGATGGGTATGTATATGTATATTGCGGGTGAGACACTTTCATTTTTTTTCTGAAGTAGCCAAGTTTATATAATGACAGCAGACTAAGGGAGGGAGGGAGAGAGGGAGGGAGGGAGGAAGGAAGGAAGGATACTATCCTCTATTTTATGTCTAATTGACAAAGTCAGCCTGTATTTGAAGGAGGATATGCTTCTAGACTATATACTGATACTTCCGTTATCATAAGCCACGTATGTTATTTTAGGCTCCAGAACAGCTCAGTTTACTAGGCAGCTCATTAATTCTCCTTGATCTATCTTGGCTATCAATACTTTCTGTGATAAAAAGAAGTTGGTAAAATAGATAAGCAAGTTATCCATATTAGAATGTAAAGAAATTTCTTTCACTACAAAGGCTCCAGTAATGAAGTCAGCTACTATGAATAATGTATATGTGAAAAATAAAAAAGGGGCTTTGATAACAATGTTGAAAGCCTTAGTGCCACATTAGTTAGATAAAATCAAAAAAATGAAGCAGTGCTTACATTTAATTAGTGAGAAGATGCTGGATCATGGGTAGATTGCATCAATATCTTACGCTTTTTGTACTAACAAATGACATGAGAAAGCTATGCCCCCAAACAGGAAGAGTATGAAAATAAAGTCTTTTCAAGTCATATTTTATCTTTTGACTGATACCCATTCAAGTTAATATTTGCTAGAATTTATAGTATTAAAATTATTGAAAAAATGTATAAGGGCAAAGTGTAGATTTGGTGATTTGCAAAACTAAAATCTGTGCTATATAAACAAAAAAGTATAGTTATTGAAGGAAAATATCCTTCAATATTTGAGTGCAATTCACGGAATTACAGAATGTACGAAATGGAAAGGATTCTATAGGACAGAAAAACTGATTGCTCAGCGCAGGAATCCACTAAACAATCTCCAACAGCTGGCCATCCAGACCCATCTGAAAATCTCCAACGAAGGAGACATCAACATTTACATGCAGATTGTTCCATCACTACATGAAAATTATTAACAGGAAATTCCTGCAAATTGTACAATGGGTAAATTAGAATCCCATTGTGCAATTACAATAGCAACTGATTCAATATGTATGGAAAGGCTATCCTTATCTACCAACTGCAAAGTATCCCATGAGACTCTTATTTGATCAGCTCAGAAATAACCAGGGCTTCTAAAAAAACTCAAAAGTATAACCATTCATGCCATTAGGCAGAGAGAAATTGGCACTTGAGCAGCAGATAATGAGAGGAAGAAAGTAGCAGTGTGTGTATATGACAGGCATAATATTCAGGTATGGTGGAAAATATTGTCACATGTCTAGCTAAAATAAGATTCAATTATCTATTTCCCTTCTGGATATAAAAGAGAGAGTGGCCATTTCTGCCTGGGAATTATGGTCATCTTATGCCTTTTGAAAGTTTTTGTTTCCTTCTGCATGTCCACCCCTTAACTCTATCTGATCCTCAATTTGAAGAGCTAAACTATTTTTTCCATAATCTGTCTAGGTTGTCCTTGATTTACAACCATTTGTTTAGTGAGCATTCCTTTACAATGGCATTGGAAAAAAAGTGATCTAAGGCTTTGCACTTTACTACCATGGCAGCATCCCCATGGTTATGTGATCAAAAATCAGACACTTGGCAACTGGCTCATATTTATGGAGTAATATGATCACCTTTCACAACTTCCTGACAAGCAATGGAGAAATCAAATTCATTTACAACTGTGTTACTAATTTAATGGCAGTGATTCACTTAACAACTGTGGCAAGAAAGGTCTTAAAATGGGGCAAAACTGACTTAACAACTGCCTCACTTAGGAGCAGAAATTTTGAGCACAATTGTGGACATAAGTCGATAACTAGGTAAGCTATACATGTCCATTTTAGGATATATTTTCTACAGACTATTATGGAAATATTTATTTATTTAATATTCTGCCTTTATTATTTTTACAATTAATTCACGGCAGCAAACATACATAATAGACTCCAAGCTATCACTCAGTGGCATTTTGCTCGCAGTGAAGGAAAGAGACTGATAACAAATTTTAACTCCATTTTTAAACTTTCGGGATGCAGCTATATTTATATTTAATTCGGTTTTAAACTCTATTTAATCTTGTATTCTTGTATTTTAATGTATTTACTAGGCTGTACACCGCCCCGAGTCCCTTTTCGGAGAGGGAGCGGTATAGAAATATGATCAAATAAATAAATAAATAAATAAACAACCTCAAAACACAATAGAAACTACGGAATAAAAACTGCCCCTTTGTCCATTCCCTCTTTCTCATTGTTTGGCAAAGCTGAACCCAACCTTAGTCTAGATTCCAGTTTGATTAATGCCACTTTCTCAAAGATTGATTAAAAAAACAGGAGTTTGCTAAAGACTACGAAATATTTTTCTCAGTTCTAGAAAGTATTGAGATTAAGGGAATAGTAATATATACATTTTAAGTCATGGGTAGAACAGGTGCAACCTAGGAGCAAATAGAATCCACAGCATGTCTTTTCTGGTCATCCACAATGGATGTAGGGGGAGATGTTTTTTGCATTTTGAGATATTTAGAGGGGTTTAACTGTGGGGGGTGTTGGTATGTTACATCTTGCAAAGACATGTATTTTATCCCAGCTCTATGGATAATTGGTTGGATGCCAGATGCTATGCAATTTATGTATATATTTTATTTATTTATTTGATTTATTTGATTAGTAAATAATGCTTTGGATGTCTGATAAATGCACGACTATCACTTCTACCCTACTCATGAAAGAAGATTTCAGAATCTTTTTTTTTCAGATTCCTGTATAAACTTGAAGAATAGTATGGTTGCTTGAAGGAATAAGCTCATTAAAACTAATGTGAACCAATAAGTAATCACATACAGATTGAATAGCAAAGAGGTGTTCTATTTAGATATATGGGAATGTCCTGAACATTGGGGGGAAATGTTATTTAGTAATGAGAAAGAAAATACACACAGAAGAATAATTTACATAATAATTACATAATTTACAGTCGCCCACCTGTTATGTGTTATGTAGCAAGAGGATGCCAGTCCCAATTTGAAAAATGCTGAATTAAATAATGATTTCTGAAATAATTGATGTTTACTGTATTACAGGTAATAGCAATAATACTTATCATTTCTGAATTAATTTATTTATAATAATTTATAAATTATCAGCTAATACGTTGATTTTTCAAGAAGCTTCAATTACAATCATAGGGGACATTCTTAGGGAGGAAATTGACTGATAGCAATTTATTCTTTAGCTATAAAAGCTTCATAGATAAGGTGACACCTAAATCAAGTACCTCCTGCCTAAATAAGAATTTAAATATTTAAAAAGTATTAAGAACATATTTAAATACCTCTAGTTAGATTAATGATTTGCAGTACACTAAGCCAATCCAATGAATTTCAACAGGACTTTTGGTAGATTAAGTGTTTATGAGGGTTAGTATATTGAACGTACGATGTATCTATATAAGGGCTTTCTTTATTAGAATACTTGTTTATACCTCACTTGTTCTATAGTAATTACTAAAATTTAAAAGTTTAAAGAGGAAGAAACTTGTTTCGTAGATGGTTAATCAACTTGGAGAAATAGAGCAAGACAGGCAAATCAAATCTGTTATTTCTTCTTTAAAAAGTTATTGGAAGGAAATGCTGATGCAAAGAGGTTTTTTTAAAAAAAAACTTACATAAGGAAGGTGAATAATTTAATCAGGTAATGATGAATTCATGTTACACTTTTTGTCAGGTTCATTGGACGTCTGCCATGTTTGTACTGAAGTGAAGAATGGAGTATGGCCTTTTCTTTTATTTAAAAAGTATTACTTGCAAAAATCTAAAACACTGATTTAATTTTTATGTTCTTCACAACAATCTTTTAGACTTTACAGCATATTATCAACTGATCATTGTATAAAGATAACTTTTGAAAGATATAAAAATTTTTGAAGACAGAAACAAACTATTTTCCCCTCATTTCAAAGGGTTTTTTCCCTTCTGTTCAATCTTGTTCAGTTCTCAAAGACTGCCTGGATAAACCCCTGCAGATTTCTTGGCAAGGTTTCTTCAGAAGTGGTTCGCCATTGTCTCCTTCTTAGGGATGAGAGAAAATGACTGGCCCAAAACTAACCCAATTAGTTTTGAGCCTAAGGAAAATTGCCAGGCATCTGCCAAAACTCTGCAAAGTCTAAACTCTATTTTAATTGACCCACTCCTGAATTAATGCTGATATAGAAAATGATAATTATAAATCCACAGTTTACACTAAGTTCAGAATGGCATCTACTTCCCATTATCACATCTCAATTTGTATCAACAATTGGCTTAACTTCCTCAACTGTTACTTTCTAAAGCCAGTTTTTTGAAGTTTCCCTACGTCTTGAAGAATATTTAATGATTAACAATGGACTCATTTTAACTAATCCAGGCAACACTTTGAGTATCTGTCCTGTCTTGTATCCTTAAAATGTATTAGACTATACCTCCCATAATACAATAACAGAACAGCAATATAGACAATATAGTCCTAGATTTTGTTTTTGCTTTGCCCTGGATATCAAGGCTAGACTTCCCAAAGGAAGGAAGGTATTTCATTGTTCAAAAAAACTTGGTTTTTCTATAGTCTAGGGGGAAGCAGGAAGAAACCTGAAGTATGGCATTTGAGGAATGGGAACAAGTATAAACTAAAAGCATTTTTCTTACCTCAACAAACCATGGATGGGAGAGGGTGGATCTAAATGATTATAGTTTCTTCAATTTAATATTGTAAAAATTGGTAATCACTAAGAAATGATCAAGCTGAGCTTTAGAAACAAGTCAAATGTGTCATCAGTCATGAATCCCTTAGCTCCTACAAGAAATTTAAGTCCAGTCCACCTTGAATTCCTTTTACTCTTAACTCCCACTAATTTCCCTTGGCCGTTAGTAGTTCAGATTCTTGTAAAGAGCTTAAGCTTGCAGTAAATATCTATACCCATTTGAACCGTTTGGGTGTCTTGATTTTCCTGGCACTTGACATTAATGTACACCTAAGTATTGATTTCCCCTCCTGCTCCCAATGATGCTGCCCATATATTTCTAACTGCTATTGCCAGTCTGCTGCTCCAAGAAAGGCATATGTGGGATACATGTAGAGGTGGTATTCAGCAGGTTCTGACCAGTTCTGGAGAACCAGTAGTGGAAATTTTTAACGTGCCTACCGTCCCTGTCCTATTGACTCCTTTAAAGTTTTTTTATATGTATTCATTTCATGTACTCATAACTATGTTTATACTTATACCTATTATCTTGTAAGTGATTGACAAATCAAATAAATAAATAAATAAATAAAATAAATAAATAAATAAACTTGCAAATCCCACCTCTGACTGGAGATTTTACAGCATCCTTTCCCTGCCATGCCCACCAAGCCATGCCCACAGAACCGGTAATAAAAAAGAATTGAATCCCACCACTGGATACATAGGGAGATGATTAGTTTATGTGCATAGTATATAAGTAAACAAGTGAATAAATAGAGATAAATCTAAACAAGATGAAAACTAACAGAAGATTTTGGCTCCCTTTGTGATCTGCCACCAAACTGCCTTGCCTTGCCCTCTATCAGTTTAGTAGGAACTAAAGTGGTAGTCCTACATGGCAGGGTACAGACTAGCTATTCTGGGTGAGGAAATCAATTGGCCAGTTCACAATGGAAACATTGGAGCCAAGATTTATTTTAAGTATGAATAATACAATTAAGGAGAAAAATTGGTTCTATGGAGTTTCTTTCAACAATAACGGTGTCTTTTGTCTATGAAATCAATAAGTAGTGTATCACACCCACAGAACAGAGCTAATCAACAGTAGCATAGCAGAAGTAATCTCATACAGGACATAGTGAAACACTCTACATTGGCTTATACTGTATATTGCTGTCTCATACCTAGTATATATTTAGCACATGATTTCCATGCAAGAAGAAACAGTTTATATTGTTAACATCTCAAGGTAAGGTTTGGAAAGATATTTGCTGTAAATCTGGGAAATTATTTGGTAATTACTATGTATCAGTTGGAGTTATTCAGATATTTGGAATTATATTAATCAGCATTTTTTTTTACACTTGATAAAGATATATGAGAATGATGTGATATGTCTCTCATTCATCTGGAAAGATATTTGCTGTAAATCTGGGAAATTATTTGGTAATTACTACATATCAGTTGGAGTTATCCAGATATGTGGAATTATATTAATCAGCATTTTCTTTACACTTGATAAAGATATATGAGAATGATATGATATGTCTCTCATTCATCTGGATGGCTGCTGTAAACAATATAACATAATGTAACATTGACAGGGTATTTATTATCTGATTAACAATAGTGTATCCTCCCAGATTCTATCTCTTAGGGATGTTACCAGCCATGGAACCATTGTCTTTTCTTGCATGAAGAACAACATTACCTTGCAGCCAATGAAGTAATCCACATGCAAGACAACAAACTCTATCAGTAAGTTAATTTAATTTCTCTAACACCAGTCTTTTCAATATATCAGCTTGCAAACACATGAAGGGTGATCACAGACTTACAGAGCTTAAATGGGGCAGCACCAATTAAGATGGAAACATTTTTTTCTACTTTCTACAACTCAGTTCCCAGTGTGCAAATCAATGAGTTATATGACAATACTATCCGACTGAATTGTAACAATGAGCTTAAATAGGACAAATCTTGAAAACAGCCTTAGATTTGCAATTGATACAAAGCTACAGTACAGAAATTAATTGGGATGGATCATATGGAAAATATACAAACAAATATGGATCATGTGGAAAATACAAATTTTAATTGTTCTGACTGTTCCTGCACTTTTATGCATGAGATATGTATGTCATGTTTAATAAATATAATACTTGGATTATCAAAGAACTATCATCTCAGTAGGAATTTTTTTTATTGATGAATAAAATTCCTTTTTTCTCATGAGCAGGATTCCATTCACCGAACATTCACAAAACTAATGAAGGTCTTCTAATTAGAACCATAAAGAGGACATCAGAATCACCATGCCATAAACCAGTTCTAATACTGTATGCCTGCCATCTGCAATGATATAAAGTGTTATTTGGATGTAGTTTAATTGAGGCAATATCACAACAGGGATAACTAAATATCCATATACCATGTATTTCATATGGATGGGAATGGATAGGAAGAAGTAAGATTATGGGTACATAGAAAGTGAACCTATTGGTTTCCATGGCTTTATTACCTATAAACTAGCAATTTCACTAATCTGGGGTTAGCAAAAGTGACAAAGTACAAATAAAACAAATAAATATATCAGTAACTATACATGGACCATTAATGGCACTACAGAGTTCACAAGCTCAAAACCCGTCTCCCTAAATAAGCTTCAAACAATGGTTATGATTCTAGATATTTCATCCTATGAAATTATCAATTTTGAGATTTCATATCTGAGGCGCCTCAAGCTGTAGTGAACTACAACAATGAAGCCTAAGTCCAAAGATAACACAGTGATAGTCACTTGAGTTCAATTCTTTATTTGCTTACACCTAATCAATAGAATCTTACCAGAGTAAAGCTATAATCTTCTAACAGATATATGCTGGGAAATTCTACGCTGAGGTTACTCTGAACCTTTTCCTTCTCCCCCATCCAGTTCAGGACTGCAAAGTCTCTTGTCTTGGCATCCTGTATGGAATGTTATGCCTCCCTGGGAAGCCCTGTATTGCTGACATTCTGCCCCATTCCTTTTCCAGCTGCACATTCCATCACACCACTTCATCCAGCATAAAAATTGTGCAATGTATCTGGATGAAATGAGATTGGGAAAAACTTGACCATTCTCTCTCTCTCTCTCTTTCTCTCTCTCTCTCTCTCTCTCTCTCTCTCTCTCTCTCACACACACACACACACACACACCAATTTGGCCAATCAACTATAGATTGGTTTTAGAGCATCTGGCAAAAGTAGGAACAATCTACCATGATGTTAAAAAGGCTGATTAGAAAATCTGATGTTAAGTCTGCCATGAGAACTGTTCCATTTGGCATGTTATATGGTATGTAAATGTATCAACTGACTTTCATGATACAAAGTTATTTCCCTAATTATTTATTATTCTGTTAGTTCTATCTAATTAGTCTTCTGACATGCCCAAGACTAGAATATACCTGTTCCATGATTTGCTACTGAAACTACTGTCAACTTTAACTGGTCACTACAACATAAAAGGTCATAAGTTCAAAGCTCACTTAATTAGGTGGAGCTAGTTCTATGAAATTAGCATTCTGTAATAAAGGGACATCTTTCTCTGTTATAATTCTAGGGCATTGTGTTTTATGCTTACTACCTGTAAAGAGAAAATTTGAATTTTATTTACGTCTTTATTTAAAGCATGCCATTTTTCAAGTTTCTACCAAATACAGATAAAATTGACAAGCTCCAAAAATCAATGTACTATTTTTAGAACTTGCTAGTTTTCACTTTTCTATGATGTGAAGTCATCATACTTTGGGTAAGATATAAATGGAAAGGATTAGCAATACATTTTGAATAAATGGAATTACAATCATAGATTGTATGCAGAAAGAGATGCAGAAAGACAAAGAAAAATAATATATTGCCTGTAGAAATTTTTGGTTAGAGCATGCAACTTTGGGTAGCCTTGATATAGTCACTCTTTTTTGCTGTTATAATAGGTCATAGTTAATTTGATTTATTGCTTTTGTTTTCAGAGAAACAAAAGTTGAACAAATCTAGGTAATTAAGGTGGCAGAAACAATTACAACTCAAGAAACAAATGGTCCTTGATGGGATCCTTGATGCTCTCTGAACTTGGTTGTTTGCTTGCCGATGTTTTATTGCCCATCTAGAGATCATCATACAAGTTAATGTCTGTGAGTAATCAACCAAGTTCAAAGAACATCAAGACTGTACACTTTAATCCTGAGCATACTGTCTGTCTGTCTGTCTGTTTCTCTCTCTCTCTCTCATATGCACATACACACACTTACATACAAATAGGAATAACAATCAGATGATTCAGCTATCTTTATCACCTTATGCCCTAAATTATAAAATAACACTATAATCCCATACTGTTAAAAACTATCCATAAATACAAGAACTAAAGATTCTATTCATACCCTTTATTGAACACAAATTTTATTTATAAAAGAATGAAAATTCAATATTTTTGATGTTACTCTGCACTTAGCATGCCAAACTTGGGCTCAAGCCTCTAATCACAATGTTATTATTTCTACCACTGAAGATCAAAACTCTGTCTAGAATAACTAGACATTTCTTCGGGAAGTCTTGTACGAATTTTCAGTGCTACATGGTCATTGGCTTTTAGTTTTAGAATTGTGAAGAAATTTTATCCAGACGGTTATGGATTTGGATTTGGATTGTGACCTTTTTTATGCTGTTTTATTTTTGATGCCTCCGCTTAAATTATCAAGAGCAACATGTTCTCTGCAGGGATTTTCTGCAGCTTAGCAGGGAGAAATCATAGCTCAATGACAGAACATATGTTCTGCATTCATAAAGTACCAGGTTCAATGCATAGCATCTGTAGCTAAAAGTGTCAGGTAGCAGCTGATGGCAGATCTTTCCATGAGCCCTTGGATAACTATTGTCAGTCAAAGTAAATAACACTAGGTTAGATGGTCAAGTAGTCTTAAGCAAGTTTTTCTATATATTTTTTTTTAGTTTTGTTCTTTTGTTCTGGATTAACATCTGATAGATGGCCACATTAAAACAATCTGATGACTTTTGGGTTCTTTTTTAACTATATAATTATACAAAAGATATACTAGAATCTATAAACATATACTAGACTGTCAATATTTGATTAGTGACTGGAAAATTGTAGCCTAATTTGGTGGGCTTACCAAAATGTGACAGTAGGAATGCAGAGAATGTAAACTAGTATGTATTATCAACAGACACTACAAGAGCTACAGATAAAAAGAATTTTTTTTTCTCTTCTGTGATAGTGGCATTGAAAGAGAACATGAAGGGTGTGAGAGCTGTCCAGGTTTAAATTCTAAATGACCATTCAGAACACTAGCTAAGAAGTTTTCAAGTAGTGTATGTACTACCATTTCTTGACATGCAATAAAGATATAGTTTTAGCAATGTTCATCCTTGTCTTTATGGGAATCTGTGAATATTTTCTTTCTTGTTACTGTCATTTAATAATTAAATAGAGAGCAGTATTTTTTCATTAGTAATAATGTCTTAAACAGTGAAGCAGTAAGCAAATAAACTGAAACTCTACATATTTCAGATGGGATACTATTATTTGATTATTTATTATTATTCAATAAAAACATTTTTATAATCTAGGATAATGCCTAATATCCTCAAAGAAACTGCACAACAATCCAAAATCTATCTTACCTAAGGATGTGAAAAGATCTAGGACAGAAATAAATAATACTAGTACTGTTCTATAAAGCCTTAGTGAGACCACAGTTATAATACTGCATCCAGTTTTGGTCACCATATTATAAAAAAAGATGTTGTGACTTTGGACAGTTCAGAAAAGAGCAACATAGATAAATAGAGGCTAAAATATATGAAAAACAGTTACAGGAATAGGCTATTTCTAGTGAAAAGAAGGACCAGGGGTGACATGATAGCAGTGTTCCAATATTTGAGGTGCTGCCACAAAGAAGAGGGAGTGAACCTATTTTCAAAATCACCAGAAGGCAAAACAAGAAACAAGGGATGGAAACTAATCAAGAAGAGAAGCAAGCTAGAACTAAGGAGAAATTTCTTAGCAGTGAAAATAATTAACCAGTGGAGCAGCTTGCCTTCAGAAGTTGTAAGTGCTCCATCACTGGAGACTTTTAAGAAGAGACTGGATAATTATCTGTCTAGAATGGTATAAGACAGGGATAACTCACGTCATCACGGTGGGTGTCATGTGATGTGTCGCAACTTTTTCCCCCTTCACTAAATTGGGCATGGGCATGGCCAGCCTGTCATACAGGAGTGGGATTCTACCAGTTCGGACCAGTTCTATAGAACTGGTTGTTACCATTCTGTGCAGTTTGGAGAACCGGCAAATCACACCACTGGCTGGCTCCGCCCCTCCCCACTCGCCCCTCCCCTCCCTGCCCAGTTACTTCTTATCTTGCACACGCGCCATCCGACTTGCCTGCGTTGTGCAAGCAAATTTTATGTGACAGACTCAGGCAGCAGATTGCAGAAAGATAGATCTCTGAGTGAATCTGTGCTTCTGCAAGCAAGTCAATCTGACTGACTGCTTTGCCTGATTTTGGGTAAAAGTTGTTCTTTTTTTGAAATAGAAAATTCAATATTTACATAAACATTTACAATGTTTACATACAAGCCATGCCCAGCCAGTCACATGACCGTCAAGCCACACCCACAAAACCGGTTGTTAAGAAATTTGAATCCCACCCCTACTGTCATGCATTTGGCCTATGAGCTGCAAGTTTGACAGCCTTGGTATAAGGTCTCCTGCTTGAGCACGGAGATGGACTAGAAGACTTCCAAGGTACCTTCCAACTCTGCTATTTTGTTATTCTGTCAAATTTTGTGAGAGGAAAATCTCATGAGATTGTTGCCTTTGATTTTTGGCAATTTCACATAAGAACTTGCCTGAATTCTCACAAAATTTCTTATAAGATGCCTGAGCTAGCATAATTGCTTGATGGTACAAGAGCCAAAAAATTGTTCATCTCATCATAACCTTTAAGGTACTCAAGCTGTACCATTTCTATAAACAGAACTACTTACCTTATAAAATTACCTTATAAATAAAATTACCTTATAAATAAAACATTAAAAAAATCACACAATAACCTGATTCAAACAGTATATGATAAGCTATACCATATCTTATTTGGTTTTGACTTAGTGGGTTATGTGATCTGAATGATTACTCTTTATAAAGTATGATTTAAAGCTAACATCTTGTGGAAATGAAGACAATGAATGAATGAACAATGACAATGAACTTAACACAATGTGCAAGCATATCAGTTGTAATAGTAGGGAAGCAATCGCTACAAATATTTTAAAAATTAGCTAAAATATGTAAAATTACTTATAAGGCTTATTTGCTTAACTAGCAACAAAGAGTTAAATTAATGTGTTAAATGTATTTTGGAACTGGTCATCTTATTGTTTAAATATGCTTTTCACACACACACACACACACACACACACACAAACACACATGACAAAATAAAGGCTGTTATGCATGACAGAGGGTATCAGGAGTTACTTCTAGAAAGTTGTCTTAACTTTTGTTAAGGAGTCTCCCGCATCCAAAGAAGGCTGATAAGAAAGAAAGACGCTTCTATGGATAAGACATCTTAATCTAAACTTTTATATCAAAATGAAAACTGGCAACTTAAACTGTGCAGCCTTTACTCACATAACGATATCAACAGACTGAACACAGGCATGATTTGACCCAATCCAATTGTACAAAATGGCTCCATAGAAAACAAAGGGAGGGGGAAGGAGAGACAGAACTGTGCTGTGTTTTTCTTCAGCTGAGAAAAGGGTAATCAAGCACTGACCTTGAATTGTCCTCTTGAAGAAAGCCTTGCAGGCCTCACATGAAGCCACACCATAGTGATACCCTGATGCAATATCACCACAAACCAAACACAATCTTTTGGGCATTGAGTTCAGCATGTATTCACACTTGGTTTGTGAATCTTCAGCAATGGTACTAGAGCAATCGTCGTATCGTTTCCTGACAGACCCATTACCCCCAAGACCAGGGGCTGAAGAGTAGAGTGGTGGTGAATCTAACCCATTCTGATGTCCATTCATGGTTGAACTGTAGCTTCCACTGGCGTCAGAGGAGCCACCAGGGCTGTGATGGTTGATGCTGTCCGTCAAGGAGGCGGGGCTTGATGGTTCCGTCTTGATATATGACGAACAGCTAGAATCAATGTGTCGATCCTTGCTTGACATTCTGCAAAGAAGCCTGTATTATAAAGAGAATGGGAGAGAAAGAGGTTTCTGTGCATTAAAGACAATGATCTTTAAAGGCTGCAAGAGCTAAAGACTGTACATCGTTCATTCATTAGTCAATACCTCTTGTTTTACATGAGGTAAAGAGCATGACAAAGCTATAGCAAAGCATCAGACTGGCTGTAGACAAAAATGATAAAATATATAATGCAATATTTTTCTTTTAAATCACCTCTCCAAATTCTAAAATTATCATATAGAGAAATAAATGAATTCACTGCCAAATTGTTCTTAGAACTTCTTTCCCCTATGACAACACATTTATCCCCTCTAGTAACAATAAAAGCAAAGAACATCAAAATTGTTTCTATATCAGATGAATGTTTTTTTCAGTAAAAAAAAATTGTCAGCAAGTTTCATAAAGCATGACTGTACTTTCTGTATTGATTGAATTTCAGTATGAAGGAATAAATCATGTTTAAAGAAATTTATAAAGAGATTTTTGATCTCAGATTACAGTGGATAATTAAGCTTGATTTCTGTTTCACGAAATCTAAATGGAATAATTCATAAGCTTTGTCTGCAATTACATTTTAGCTGTTGTCCATAGAATTAATCAATGATAATGTAAGCATCCAGTACAGCTGGAAAACTAAATGACACGAAAGCTAATATTTGACTATTTGGGGGGTGAGGATGCTGTTGTTGAAAGAAAGAAACATAAGTTTTACTTGTCAGATGATAAGATCATTGATCTCTTCTTATTAAAAAGGAGACATTCAAAGTTGTAAAAAAAACATCTGAACTTGCACATTTTCTGACTGTGAAAACTGGAAAAAAATTCTGCTAAGTGGCAGATTGATTGCTATGTGCTATTTAACTGAAGAGACAGTGCTGTCATGGCAAACACCATGCTAATGTACTCTTTGAAAGATTTTCAAGAATGCAGTAAAATCTATTTCACTCATGACAGAGGTAAATTTGAGTTGGGTCAATATTCAACAAAAAAATAGCTTCTAATCCTGAAGAACATATCAATCTGTCTGATTCATCTATGTCATCCTTATACTAAATTTTAGGTGAAAAAAAATACTTTTGGATAAATCGGCAGAGTTCTTAACAGGCTTCATGAACTGTTACCAAATTAGAACATGTTGCCTTCTTAAAATATGAGTGTTTAATCAAAATTGCAAAGCAAATGTTGCAGTGAATCTCTTAATTATCAGAACTTTGGTCCTATAATCTCAATTAGCCAACCATCTCTTGTCATGATATTTTACATTGGTTGATTTCAGTAGAGTCAAAGAAATATATTTATCTTGTTCAACACATACACAACATATAAATACACCTAGAATCCTGTCAAAAAACAGAAGTATAGCTTTTGTTTTGCATTTGTTAGAATTCTTACATTCTTTTACTAAATCAAGATTATTTAAAGGCTAAATAACACATTTATTATTATCTATTTACTAACTTACTAATTTAGCAGTCTTGCTAGCTCAACAGATCAAAGTTTGAGGCAAAGATATGCACTACAGTCGCCTCAATCTATTACCTCAGCTTGGAGAAGAACTTAAGAAGTGAAGCAGTTTCTTAACTTGTGAACTTGTGAACAGGAAATAAAGTAAGTCCCCACTTTTGCCCAATCTTCTAACAAAGAAATTGGAAGGAGAAATAACCTTTTAGCAAGTTCATTTAGAGATTTTAGAGATTTTGTTAGTAACTAATAAAATGCTGTATTAAATATTTCCAGTAAACAGCTCAAGAGGAATATATTTTCTGTACCTGTCTGGTTATTGTCTTAAGGCAGTATTTCTCAACCTTGGCAACTTTAAGATGGGTGGACATCAATTCCTAGAATTTTCCACTCAGCCATGTTGAATGCAAATTCTGGGACTTGAAGTCTATCTATTTTAAAGTAGCCAAAGCTGAAGAACACTGGATCTAAGATGTGATTTTCTTCTGTATTGCCTGTGATAAAAAGACAGCCATAAAACACAGATATCCCTTTTAAATTACCTCTTCGGGTTTCTAAGGGTGATTTTTCTTCAGCAGTTAATAACTTATTTAACAATATGGTTTTAATAATTGAAATTTAATCTGAAGTTTATTTTATTATCTATTTGGTGTACTGTCCAAAGCTATTTGCATTTTAAAAAATATACATGGATCTGCAAGTATTTGCCACATCCCCCTCAATCATTCTTCCCCAAAAGAAAAGATAATATGGGCCAAGAATATGGCACCTAGAGTATCAATTTTGCTTAGGGATTCCAATAAAGATGCAAAGGCTGGAATAGATTTTCAAGTCCAAACTCAATGCAAATTCTGATTGTTAATCAGAGAGTTTGTCATCAGATACCTGGACAAATATTAAGTTAATAAAGAGGAAAAGAATCAATATAATATCCAACTAAGGAAAAAGCCCAGCCAAAAATATACTTTTCCACAGTTTAGACGAAATAAATATTTATTTATTAAATAAATAAGTGTTGTATTCAACTGGGTTTCCTCTCCATTATCTACCTTATGGTGACTAGTGTAATTAATACAACTATAATTAATAAATCCCTCATTCTTTTTTCTTATTCTCAAACATTTTCTCAAGACCATTTGAAAGAAAATGGATCATTATTGAATTACTGCAATCTTATGAATTTCTTTCAGTGTAGTCTTTACAAAAATACCCCATTTATTAATTTATACTTGTTTGACAGCTCTTAAACACATTACAATCTGGGATATAGCATGAAATATCAGGCTACTGAAGCTTGGCTTTCTTCTTGCTGTCTATCAGAAAGAAGTCTAGGTCTTCATTCTGACACAAGATTTTATGTCCATAATTAAAATATCAAATAATTCTCTCACAATACAGAACTTGACTGTAAGGGCTGGATGCCTCTGAATAACATTTCTCTAGCTTTGCAAAAAAAATACAAACTGTTTTAAAAATGTTTAGGAATTTATAGGTGTTCTTTTATATATATATAAAACTTCATATCCCACCAGCTTTCTTTTTTAAAAAGAAAAGATTTAGTATGAGTGAAGATTTAAGGCACTTAGGATGAATTTTCTTTTGTCCTGAAAAAAATGGATAAAGAAAAGATCCTGTGCTCAATTATCTGGAATTGGGCAAATTAAACTGGAAGAACAACTGCATAATATATACTTTATATATCATATTATTTCATTCTGGAGATGTATATCTGGTTCTTCCACCTAATTCCACTTTGCCATTCTAATAATCACACCAACCACATCTTGCAGGAGTTCAGGAAAGAGAGGTAACACACATTCCTTGAAGCAATCTGTTGTAAAAAAAATCTATCTCTGGCTACTGAAGGAATAAAGTGCTACATTAGAAAGTCCATTAACGCCACATAGATGTATTTCCTTCTGTTTAAAATTCAGGTAAGACTATTAAAGCAGCAAAATGGTAAGTTCCATTTGTTAGATATGAAATCTTAGCTACTGTAGTTGAGGGCTTAGCATTACCTCTAAGCAAACCTAAACCATGTCTTAATCATATATTATTGGATATGAATATATATATCTATATATATCTATATCTATATGTGTGTGTGTGTGTGTGTGTGTGTGTGTGTGTGTGTGTGTGTGTAAGGTTTTTAAGCTGATAATTTTAAATAATAAATAAGGGATATATATATTTGTGTTAGGGTTAGGGTTATATAGGGTTTTATACATATATATACTCATTCCTCTGTATCGCTGATCTGGATGAGAACCAATGGCCTAATGGCAATTATAACTACCCACATGTAATACTTCCCTGGTTCGAATCCCAGTAAGGGTATGGCTAGCTGACAAGAGCTAAGTAGCTCGAAATAGATCTATCCTAGTCTCCCTTATTTAATTATTGATCAGCTCAAAAACCTAACACACACACACACACACACACACACACACATATATATGTTTTCGGAGATTTTCGGAGACCACGAACGCGAAGCCAAACAATAGGATCACAGCTCACCAGCTCAAATCCCCCAGCAACTGAGACTAACCGGAGTACAACCAAACCCCCACCAGAACAGAACACACCCCCAGCCAATCAGAACACAGCCAACCCCCCAACCAATCAGAACACAGCCAAACCCCCAACCAATGAGAACACACCCCCACCCAATCAGAACACAGCCAAGCCCCCACCCAATCAAGTCACACCCCCACTAGTAGTTAAAAGGAAGAAGCAGCTGCAAGCTCACATCACTCTGAGAAGCACAGGGCCGAAGACACAAACCTGAAGATGATGAATGAGACTTCATCGAAACGTCGCCTAGATATTTCCAATTCTACGCGGGAGAAAACCCGAAGAACCAAAGATCCACATACAAATACCCGCAAAAACCTCAGAAAACACACACACACACACACATATATATAATCATATATATCTCATATCTCTATCTCTATCTATATATTAATATTATATATATATGAATATATATGGTCCAAAGTCACATAGCCAAGGAAATCCACTGTCTTTGGACAGTTACTCAGTCTCGATCCAACCTAGTTGCACAGGATGGTGGCTGTAGGGAAAAATATGAGAGGAGAGTAAACCTAAGAAAAAGGCAGGATATTCATATTCATACACATGAATATATATGTATGTATGTACTCAATTTACATCCTCCCTTTTACTTAGGTATACTCTCTTCTCATATTTTTCCCTATAGCCACCCACCTGTGAACTAGGTTGGATCGAGACTGAGTAACTTGTCCGAAGACTTTCAGCAGGTTTCCTTGGCTATGTGACTTTGGACCAATCTCTTTCTGCCAGCTTATCAGACAATTACCAGTATTCTGGGAAAAAGGGAGATAAAAATATATAAACACAGTTACAGGAGATATAGACTACGTGTACATATCATATTAAGGCATAGTTTTATCGTGATTTATTCAATAAGCCACCATTAATTCAGTTCGCACAAGTTAGGTCCAACGAAGAAACAACATTTTGGCTTGGTACAATATATGAACCTAGTCACACTATCCCACTTCAAGATACTCTAAGGGTAAATGGCAGCAGAAATATATTAGCAATAGCACAAGTATATCACTAAAATAAAAGGGAGGGAAATAAAGGCAACAAAAAAGGGAATTATAATTCAAAATCACCATTGTTGAAAATTTTGTCTTGCTCCTGAAAGTTAATTTATCACTTTTCCCTCTTTTTTGTTCCTGTAAATGTTGAAAAAACCATTCCAATTGAAACTACCAGTAGTTAGCACAATACTAATATGCATGTTCCCAACCTTGGGGATGATATTTCTATTCTGTTGTGGCTATAAACCTGTTAGCACTCATTATTTGAGCTTATTATAAGATGTACAGTAGTGACAGAGCAATTATTTCCTAATCGTTACTTACTCATTACATTTCAAGTTGCCTTATTAACCCCTTTCCCAAAAAGGTGTTTGATTCCCATTTCCTTTCTTTACCAGATTTCCTGCAGCCTTTTCATTTAAGTCTGAAATATTAACAACTGTCTTTAAATTCAATCATCAGCCAGTGATTTTTATTCTAGACTTCAATTTAAAATTAAAAGCACTAAAATTCATATTAAGTCTAAGAGGAATATAGCGATTTTAACTTTATTTCAAAAAGAACACTTTTTTCACAAAAAGCTACTCTTAGAATAGAGTAGACTTTATCTTCATCCTTAGTCAATTTTACATTGTACTGTTATTATAAGGGGATTTCAGTCACAGGAGATTAATAAAAATATATAATTGGAGTTAACATTTACAATGAGAAATATGTCTCTTATTTAAGTACACAGTATTTATTCTTAAAATAAATATAAAAATAAATTATTTTTATTCAATAGATTGTACCTTACAGGTACACCTTATAAGGATTGAAATCAATCCTTTGTTCTGCTAGCAAAGGAGCAAGGGAATGGACTTTTGAATAATTCTGTCAAATTTTTGGAGTTATTTTGTAAGTAAAATAAATTTACAGCTTATTTCAACAAATATTTTTTTAAAAAAATCTTCCTGTATGAAAAAGGGAATTTTAATGTTGTGTTTGTATATGCAATTTGTTTTCTAAGATGTATCTTGGAGGGTATTTTAATTTTGCTTCTTTAAAATAAAAGACCGAGAGCATATTCTAGGCCATTAGGGAAGATGGCAGGGGTCTTCAAATTTGACAGCTTTAAGACTTGTGGACTTCAATTCCCAGAATTCCTTCTCCAGTCACGTGAGCTCAGGAATTCTGGGAGTGAAGTCCACAAGTCTTAAACTTGCCAAGTTTGAAGACCCTTGATCTATGGGAAAACAAAATATGTGAATTAACCTCTCTTTATATGTAGCATTCTAAACAGGTTTTATGATTATTCTTATAACACAAAATGCATATGTTTGTAAAAACAAGAATGCATTAAGATATTCCTGGACTTACCAAAGTTCGTTTAGTAAATGTTCAAAGTTACAATGGCACTGCAAAAAGTGACTTATAATTGTTTTCCTCACCTAAGAAGACATTTGGCAACTGAGTCATTTTTATGATGGTTGCAGTATCCTGGGATCATGTGATCACCTTTTGCGGCCTGTGGACAAGCAGTCAATGGGAAAGCCAGATTTACTTAACGACCATGTTACTAACCTAACAACTGTGGTTATTCACTTAACAACTATATCAAGAAAGGCCCTAAAATGAGGTAAAACTTACTTAACAAATGTCTCACTTAGCAACAGAAATTTTGGACTCCATTGCGGTCATAAATCAAGGACTACCTTTACAAACTATCTTAAGTCTTTTTCTTCCTAGGTTCTATTTTCCATTTGAGCCTTGCCACATTTTATACAATAAAAGATTTATGTATGGAAAGAAGGGGTGTTTTTTAGCTCTAAAGATTAGATTGGGGATATTTTGAGTCATATTTTAACTGACTTTCACCTGTACTGACCCTCAGTTTCTTTTCAGCATTTTAACTGGGAAATAGAGAGAAACGGCAAAAGTTCAACCAGAACCCGTTACAAGAATGTGCTTTAATAGTGAGCTATAATCTGATTTCCTTCAGACTTTTAAAAGAATTAACTTGCAATCTGTATCAACAGCCATCAGCCAGATAATACAGACTATGTAATAAACAGATTTTATCATAATAAAGTAGCATAGATCTGATACTGTAACACAAACAACTGCGCCGGTAATCAATATATTTTAAAACTTATTTATTATCTTTATGTCTTCATTCTTCTGCCAATGCAAAGGAGTTTAAAAAGCAGCTGATGCTTTCATGGTCTGAATAGAGATGGGAAGAGATACAAAATTTAACTACCGTAGTCACTGCAGAATTTCTGGGAAGACATTTCTGGTATGACTTCATGAACCATGCTAATAGAGAAGCATATATTCCATCCTTGATCACCATTCAGAATTACTACATGCTTCCAGGTACAATGTAAATGGTTGTATTAACCTTTAAAGCTCCCAACAGTTTAAGGTCTAGCTTTGGGAGACTGCTCCCCCAATTACAAGCTGGTCTGGGCATTCAAATCTGAGACACTTCTGAAGACGGTTTTAGAAATCTTTCCCTATCAGGCGCACAAGGAGCATAGGTTCCAGACTACAAAATGCAGCTTTGCTTTTTCCTATTTTCTCTAAAAAAACCTAATGTTATTGTTTCCAGGGGAAGTGGGGGAGGGCCTCCATGGAAAATTGTACTGTTTGGCTTTATAAACCACCTTGAGTATTCAGCTTGAAGAGAAAACATTCATAGAATTAAGTAAATGTTTTATTTATTTTAATATGCTATAGTTTCATATAAATGCCACCCATGAAAGTGACTCTAACATAATTTGAAGAAGAGGAAAAGAAGAGGAAGCAGGCTCTAGTTCTAGGGCTAGAGATTTCTGCAGCAATACAGAATACATGTGCATTTCTAAAATATATTAAGGCAGTCATGGTACACGTATCTAGCCCAAATAAGTTGGACCAGTATCTAGTCACCCACAGAATACTATTCATTTTATTTATTTACTCAACAAATATCTCATTTTACTTCCAGACAAGAATGGGAATGTGGTGAAACTGCTAGAATGGTGATTATATTTATTATTTAATTATTAAATGTATATGCTACTCATTTCACTGTCCCAAAAGACCTTAGGTGCTTTATATTTAGCATAAATGCATAAATATAAAAACTTTAAAAGTATTAAAGTTAAGGTTAACAACAATTAAATAAAAAGTTAATACCAAGGGTATGGATGGTATAGGTATGGAGTTTTGTATGTCTCTCTTAATCAACCACGTACAGCATAGCATGCCCCTATCATGGTCCTAAGACAACTAGCAAAACCAGGTTTTAAGGCCTTTCCAGAAGACCAGAAGAGTGAAGGCAGATCTCACCTTTGGAGAAAGAACTTCTATCCTCTGCTGAGAATCAAGGCAGAGAAGACTCTTCTCTTTTTCTCCATGGCTGACAGGGTCCAAAGAAGGCCTCTCCTGCCAATGTGAGTGGGAATGGTGAATCCCACTTCAGTAAGAAAATACCTCAGATAACCTGGTCCAATACTATGAAGGACTTCAAAGGTCCCACACCTTCAATTGGACAAACTGGCAAACAATGCAGCTCACCTAATGGTGGTGTCAGATGGGCCAGTTTAGGGGCTTTCAGAACTGCCCATGCCACTGCATCTGTACTAGTAGTAGCTTCTAAATACTCTTTAAAGGCAACCCCGTATAGAGCACACTGAAGTAATCCAACCAAGATATGACTAGGGCATGAAACAGTTGGAGTTAAATAGGTCCAGAATTCAGTGTCTATACTCTCAGCATGACTAAATCTCAAATTAATCTAATAAAATACAGACACATCACTATTAAGTAAATTAAAACAGGATATATATTTTAAATTTCTGTTGCACAAATGAGGAGGAGGAGATGGCGGCGGCGGCAGTAATTTGTAATTTATATTTGGAAATAAATAAAGCTAACAACGAATGAGAACATGGAGAAGACCAGAATCCAAAGGGAGTGATTATTGTACTTCTTTTGAGAAAAAGCAAAATGTCTCAAAGTTGCCTCCTCTGCCCAAATACGTTGCTCACCTCAAGGCACTGACTCGCCAGCTCTCGTTATGGAGTTGAGTTACAATCTCAGCTGAGCTACTTTACAATGAGTCTTTTTTTTTCTGCTTCAGCTAATTGCACTCTAGCAAAGTGGCAAAATGTGAATCACTTAGTGGGAAAATGGGCACCAGCTGCTATTGTCAGAGAATGGCAATGCCGAAAAAAAGGAAAGCGACTGAATGAAGTGTCATGTCAGAAATCAACGGTGCAACGTGTGATTTGAGAAAACATGACTACTTTACAGAGACAGGGTGTCATTATGGCATCACTGTAATACGATGCTTTGACAACTGCTGTGTCTAACATATCATCATTGCATTAAGGTGCACTGGCTTAGTTGAGAAAGGAATAGAAAGTTTTTTCCCCCTCTTTTAATAAGAAAAATCTTAAGAGGTCCCTGGTTAACCTTAATGGATGAGACTATTACTAATCATAACAAATCCTATCTCTAAAGGACATTTCACTATATTAACGTTGTCTTTAATAAATATCTGTACAGAAATGAATAGGAATTTTTTTCTTATTTCATTTGCGTGTGTGTGTTTGTGTGTGTGTTTGTGTTTGTATTTCTGTTTGTGTGTGCATACATACAAACACACACATATCCTCTCTTGTGGGAGATTCATAACATCCCTTTCTTACAACTATACTGAAAAGCAAGAATACTGCATTACACCCTATGTTGGTATTACAAATGAACACTGAGGAGACAATAGACCCCATTAAAAAGAGGGCACATAAAATGTTTCAAAATTATCCTTCTCTTCACCCTATTCAATCTCTCTCTCTCTCCCCTTCTCTTTATCTTGTAACACTAATTAATGTGGGGACAGTTTCAAAGTGTTCCTCAGATGAAAAACACATTTGTAGTTGGCACACAAAGGTTATCTCAAATAAGCAAGGATGAATCCATTCCATAACCACAAGAAAGCAAGAATCTAGCGTGATGCAACATCACAGGATTCAGAAAATTAGGAACTGCAACAATATTGTAGCAGATATGGATTAAATCAAAAGCAGGCATAATTTGTTTTCAGTTAATTTCCTTGGCCCTCTTTGTCTTCAGATTTAGTTTTGCTAAAACCTATGGTTGCAAATAAATGTTTCAATCAATTCTGAATTAGCTTCTTGTGTTTATGCACTAAATGTTACATGTAACAATTGATGGATCAATGCTATTGTTACATGCATAATAACAATATGTAATTATATATGCAATGTTTTGCATAATTATCTGGCAAAAATATTCATTGACATAATTATTTGGCAATAGTGAGGAATCTATATGCCTACAAACCATGCACATTTTATATATGTCAAATTTACAAAACTCTTTTATCTGTCATCTGAGTTGAGTTTTGGCATTATATGGCAAGAGAGAGAAAGAGAGATATATGTTTTCTTTTCCTGCCAAATCCAGATCAATTCTTATGTCATTATTCTATATCTCATGTATTTCACTTATAGTCGCCCTTATCCTAATGACTTTTAAGTAATGTAATAATTGGAAAAATACACTTGCATTAAACAAACTACTGCTGTTTAATCAATATTAGTGAGACAAAGTGTTTTAACAAGTCTGTATATATGCACTAATGTAGCTTTCATTAAATGTGTCTTCAGATATGCACCATCACTGTAGTTCTTGGGGCAGACAGATCTTTAAAGGCCATGACATGATGCTAGATTTTACTTGCAAGGTCAACATTAGCAACAATAGTTCCATGTCCTTATACCACACAAATCATGACTAGTTCAACACAAAGAAAACCAAATTACATGGCTTTATACTTACAGTGGGGGAAGAAAATTAAGGCAATATGCAATGATTATGTCTTTATGATTTAAATACAATACAACCAATATTAAAATTAAATGTAAACAGGTAGTCCTCACTTAACAACACTAATTGGAACCAGAATAATTCCATCACTAAGCGAAGAGGTCATGGAGCATGACATCACGTACGTGCACTACTTAGTGACAGAAATTCCAGACTTCCAATTGCTGTTGTTAAGCAAATCACCATGGGCCATTAAGGGAGGACATCAGATGATTGTCATGTGTAGCCCTCAGCCTGCTTCCCCATTGACTTTGTAGAAAGCCAGCAAAGAACAAATGAGAGGTCTTTGGTGCTCTCTGAGCTTGCTTGTTTTCTTGCAGATGTTTCATTACCCTAACTAGGTAACATCATCAGTGTTATAAGGAGTGCAGTTTGCTGTCAGTTTATATTCTGGTGTCTGCGTGAGTGGAGGTGGTCTTAAAGATTCTTTGGTTGGGCTGTTTACTGATAGCTCTTTGGTAGTTTCTTGACTGGAGTATTGCTTACTTGACTGTTGGTCTGAAGTTAACCTTGGAGTTAATCTATGCTAATCTGAATGCCGATTACTGGTGGAGGAGTCTTTTTCTCTTTTTCTTTGGGCTGGTTACAAGTGGCAATCATATGACCAATACAACTAATATAAGTATGAGGACTGGTGCCTTTGTAAGTTTGATCAGAGTGGCCAATAAATGGTCAATTTGAATGACATTTCATTTAGATGCATGCTAATTCTCTATGGTGTTAATATGCTTCTTCTGAGGTTTTTTTTTTTTTTTGTAATTGTAATTAAACATTAGCTTAGAACAGAGGTGGTATTCAGCAGGTTCTGACCAGTTCTGGAGAACTGGTAGCAGAAATTTTGAGTGTTTTGGAGAACCGGTAGCGGAAATTTTGAGTAATTTGGAAAACCAGACAATATCATCTCTGACTGGTCCCACCCCCATCTATTCTCTGCCTCCCAAGTCCCAGCTGATTGGCTGGGTCTTCTTTTGTTGCCCTGCACAGGAGAACGGAGCTGGGAAGTAGGTTAATGGGGTGGGAAGAAAATGGGATTTTGTAGTAACCTTCCCCTGCCATGCTCACAAAGCAATGCCACGCCCACCAAAGCAAGCCACGCCCACCAAAGCAAGCCACCCCCACAGAACTGGTAGTAAAAAATTTTTGAATCCCACCACTGTTTTAGAATAAGTTATAAAATACATTTTCTTCATTCTGTTTCATGATTGTTTAAAATCAAAGCATGATTTTACATCACAGTTTAAAATCAAAGTTTCACTTATTCTCATCTGGTTGCATGAGAAAATATGTTGAGGAAAGAAATGTCCAGGGCTATGAAAAGATTACTATATTCATAGATTTCAATTCTGCACTGCAGAAAAAGTTCCCTTAAAAAAAAAAAAGACAATCCAGTTTTTCAGTTTCTTCCTGTCCTTGCCCCCAAAATAATACCTCAAGGAGCATAACAATTATGCAAACAGTCATCTGGCATCTTTTGTGATATCTGGATTGTCCAGTCACACAATACAGGCCAACTATCAAGGATGCCTTCTGCCTTTTGAGCAGAAAGCTAACTGATAGATACATCTAAGAAAAAAAGATTCAGACAACTAGGCTTTTCCTAGAATTAAAAAGAAACTTGCAGAGATCTAGTGATCTTCTGATCCTTCCCATCCTTACTCCATCTTTAGAGAAGCATTTCCTTTCCAATTGCTAAGTTTGTTCATAGTTTGGTCAGTTCAAACACATATAGCTGGGTTAAAGAATACATGACCACTGATTTATAAAGCAATTTTTGCTTTATAAAGGAATGTGCAGGATCTTGAGTCACATGCACTTCACTGCATTCAGTTCCTTTAAACTATTTTATCCCATGTCATGCTGTGGAAAAAACAGCCTGCAGCAACTTGGTGGGGAGGGCAGATTTTACTCCTTTTCTCTGCAGGCATCTTTTAGTATAAATAGTTAACCTCCTACAGCTTAATAGCCAAGCGGGCATTCAGGTGTTTAATAAACAAGCACAGCTTTAAATTCACTGCATCACAACCATGCATTGGGCAGCAATCACGAGGTTCCTGGGAGGAATTCGGGCTTAAAGGTCAGGAACATTTGTGCATAGACCAGTCTGAGTTGTAGTATAGGTGGTTACTACACAGTAGTATGAACAACTCACGTTAAGCAGTGCTCATTTCTCTTTGCTTCCCTGTTTATCTAGTATGTTGCTTTTTTTTACATTTTTTTTCAGTCAAATGTTTCATTTTTTTAGCCATATTGCGCTGCCCCTCTTCTGTATCGTGGTACGTAATTGGGAGCAATCAGCAAAAAAGTTCAGTTTTTTTCCAACCCAAGTCAGCATGTGCCTCCTCTTTTTTCCCCCTCCTGCAGGCTCAAAAGTTCACCTGCTAATTCACAGATGCACACCTGGAGCAAGGAGGAAGGATAAGGATAAATCTTATAAACAAAGCTGAAACCCTGCCCCCCAAAAAAAAACACAAAACCTGCTCACCCTGCATCCTTTTAGATAGATGAAAATAGCAGAAAGCAATCCAGCATTGCATTCAGTCAAGAAAACAAAATAAAGATACCACAAAAATAACAGAAGATTTATTTTAGGATGTAACAGGCTTTTCAAATAAGGATTATATTGAAGTGATTACAACATCAAAAGCAGTTACTTGTGCCAGTCACGAATCTGGTACTTTGGATCATGTGTGCCTATTTGTCTGTCATTTTCAAAGAAATAAGAAAAGAGCAATAACATAAAGGAAGAAAAACAGCCAAGAATCTCCAGGCTCAAGACTTTAAATTTCAATTGTTTGCACTTTTAAAAACTGTTATTATCTACGGACTGGAAACACTAAAGAATAGTTGAATATTATAATCATCACCCGTAGTTATTTACTCTGCCCCCGTCAAACTAAAACCTGCATTTATTTTATCTATTTATGAAATGAATCAAATGTATAGGCTGTCACTGTCTATCATGACTATGAGTGGCTTAAAAAAATAAAACAAGACAAAAAAAATGCAAATATAAATAACCTAAAATAGAAACCCAGAAAAATAAGCACAATCTGATAGACCAAAACACTGAACAAAAGAACCAAGGCCTGTATATGTTAAATGCTCTCTTAAGAACCTGTTATAAACAAGTAACGGCATACCCATGAAATAAAATATTTTAACAGAAACATGAAACAAAGTCATCCCCAAAAGTGGTCAGGATTTATCCCCAAATACCTTTGTCTACTTCCCTATTCTTAAAAGGAAAAGAGAAAAAAAAATGCTGGACAGGAATAGGGGAGAAAAAGAATGGAAAACTAGCACTTGGCAAGTTGCGAAATGACGTTTTCCTGCAATCAGCATTTAAGTGAATGTTTGTCCCAGTATGCTACACCATGCTGTCAGCAAGCAGCAGGGAGTCGTTGAGTTGTTACTACATTTGATTTGACTGCCAGAGGGAGCTTTATTTCCACTAACTGTTAGTTGCCAGCTCTGAGGCTATTGCCTTCACGTCTTCGGAAAGGATTCCCTCCCTATTCTGTATCTATTTTCCCCCCACACACTTTCCCTTTGCTTTCCAGAAATCACCCCAAATTAACCAGATGAGGCATCCCACTCTGGCCAAGTGTAAACTTATTGTAGTGTTATTAGCACCCAGGGGGCTTGAAAGTGGAATGTCCCTTTTTGAGAAGAAGCAATAGAGCTCCATTTTTACCGGTGACTTGGTCAAAATAAAAATAACGCAAGTTCGTTGTTTACTATTCTTTCTTCAACTCATTGATTTTGATACTTAAGAGCTAATTGGAATAGATTTAACAACAACTGCTAGCAATGAAAAGCATTTTTTTAAAAAGAAAAACGATATAGCACGTATATCTGCAAGGGGGAAAAAAAATCCTCCTAGGAGACAAGACTAAGAATTCAGACTGAATGGAAAAGTAATTAACACTAAAAAGCTATAAGTGTAATTAAAGACATTTCATTAAAGGAAGACAGGTGATCCTGCTTTCCTAAATGCGACAAGGTGCTGTATAAAAATGAAAGAGAAGTCAGTTTCAGTGAGTGGAGCCAGAAAGCCATGTCTTTAACCAGATCAGATTCTCAAAATTGGCTGTCAAGACGGGATTGTTGTGATTTGTACCCGTCTATCAAGTGCATGAAACAGAAAGACGGAGAGAAAAAAGGCAAAGCTGCTGTCGCTCCCATTCGCAAAGTACCTTTAATTTCCAATGCACCATCTGTTACAAAATCTAATTCATATTCTCTTTCTCCCCCCCTTTAATCTGATTTAGTCCTGTAATACTAATTCTTTTACTATCCTTATGAGCATGGCTCTCAAGGAAAAGCTTTGGTTCTGGGTTGCAAAGAAATTGAATATTCTGTAGTTAAGGTTCTAGTGACTTAAGTGAAGCACACCCTCCATTAAAATGCACCCCGGTAAAGAGATTTGTCTCCAGTCAATGCAGAGATACGGAATTTCTTGCAGTTGGGAAGGGGGAGGAGGGAAAGACAGAAGGGGGAAACATACAAAAGGGAATAAAAATTATGATAGGAAAGTAGGTTGGGGACATGAAAGCAGAGGTTGTCATAAAATACAATTGTTGTCAAGTTTAATCACTTTCAGTCCTAGCTATAAAATCTCTTTTTCTATGGTTTCATAAAGAAAACCTAAAACTGCATTTTCATTAAAGGAACAAAAAAAAAATTGAGTTGTAGATATAATAACAAGGGAGTAGGAAAAAAATGTAACTTATCCAATATGGCATTTTGAAAATTGTTTTAATTGTTACCGGACCCAAATCAATACAAGATTTATTTGTACTGTAATTGCCTCATGTACACCCAGGCAATAACATATAAGCTCTACTGTAGGAGCCCATGAATGAAGGGAAGAAATCCAAATCCAGGACAGAAATCCAGGATGCAATGTTCAGTGCACCTTCTGGCTCAGCCAGTCATCTAAGAAGATCCCTTCAAGCTTCTTTTATACTTAATGGAAATGTCATGTCAGAAATATCTGAGGATTTACAGTTCCTCAGGAACTGTAGTGTATGTAGAACTGGGAGATGTTTAACTGCTTATAACTTTTTCAAGAAGAAAGAAGTCTATAAAGTGATTCCTCACCCCCCACCCCCCAGTGTTTGGCCAAAGGTTACAAAATTTGATTATCAAGTTTGGAGGTGACAAAAAAATAAGCATGCATCTTAGAAGGCAGTTATCACAATACAGAACAATTTTGACTCAGCGAACAGAAACCAGAATGATGAATTTCGATAGGGACAAATGTAAAGTCCAACTTTTGGACAGGAAAAATTGAAGGTGGGGTTGGAAAAACACTGGGGTAGCAATATGTGCAAGTAAGATTTGGGTACCTTCAGGGATCATAAGCTGAACATGAACCAACAGTGAGATGAAGTTAGGAACAACAGCAAATGCAGTCCTAGATTACATTGATGCAGGGGTCAAGATTAAGATCGCTCATTATTCCTTTTATATTGCACTGATCAGACAATATCTAGATTATTATATCTGGTTCTGGATACTGAATTTTAGGAAGAACACAGAGGACAGCAGAGGATAGAAACCAAGATATTATGGTACCTGAGAGGAAAGATTTAAGAAGAATAGTTGGAGATATTGGGTATGCTTATCCTTGAGACCAGAAGGCTCTGGGGAAGACATACATCTGTCTTCAAGTATCTGAAAGGAAGCCATTGTAGAAAATGGTGCAGTATTCTTCAGAGCTGTTTCAGAAGTCTAGACACAAAACCAGTGCAAAGGACTGGATCTCACAAATACATTACCCAGAAGCATACTTTGGGGCATTGGGATAAATGTTCTTATTCTGAAAGCTGTTCAGATCAGCACAGGCTGCCTCTAGTGGTGGTAGACTGTCCTTTGCTAGTAATATTTAAAAAAGAAACTAAGTGGCCATCTATCAGGAAATCCTGTAGAATTGGAGAACTCTAATGCCCCTTCTAACTCTCACACTCAGTTATTTTAATGCAACTCAAAACATCACATCTGACAAAATAATATTAGGCTTAGTCCAGAATATCAAAGATTTGCAGACAGGAGAATGAAGAATATACATACCCAAAAAAATTGAAATGTTGAAGAGCAAAAAATCAGATATGGCATCAATAAGGAGTAGAGCCTGATCTGGGGTGCAGAAGGGAAGTGAGGGATAAATCATAAAGAGTACAATGCATCATTTTCCAGCCAAATTCAGTTTGTGGTAGTAAATATAAGGCATGTATTATGTATTCTTTATAGAATACATCTAGCTAAATAACTATCCTTCCACAATTTGTTTCCTATGTTCCATCCCAAAGAATATCCCATGAATATGGAGATATATACTTTTCCATAGAAATGCAAGGATTTAAAGAACTAATCAAACCATCTGTGATATATTTACCTAGAAAGGTTCACTGATCTCCACTGCGTCTTAAAATATATACACACATATACATATGTGGAGGATTACAGGAGGAGATACCTACTTTGTCTACACCTCTTTATTGAACAACTCAATATTTGAGGCCAGTTTTTTTCAATTTTTTTTTCTATTAATAATCAGCACCTGCTTGATTCTTTCTCTTCAGCCATTCCAGAATCTGTTCATCTTGTCCCTTTATATGACAGCCATTTAGAATTATAATTTCAATCATTGGCTTCTCTAGGGCTACACCTTCAGATCATTTTTCAGCTTGCATTTTATCACACTCTGGATGTCCCCTCCTAGGACTAACAATTTGCTAAAGCGGCTGAATGCTCGCCTGCTGATTTAGACCTAGCAATCATCACACCTGTCTTCAGAGCTTTCGCTCTTGCAATGTATTCTGAACATGGAGCTCTTGCCAAAAGCTGTTTGAAAGTTGCAGATGATACAAAATATCATGTCTTGCATCTTAGAAAGGATAACCAAGAACATATGACATCAGAACTGCATTGTGACATACAATTTTACAGACACACCTGTGGTAAATAATCAGAGGTGGGATCCAACCGGTGTAACTACTGGTGATTTTACGTTTTGCTCCGCACGCATGTATATCATCATCAGCTAGCTGCCTGGACAGATGAGCAGTGCTGTGCATGGGTGCGCAGCGGTTGAAAAAGCACTTTTTTGCTGCCTTTTCAACTGCAGCTGTGTTGCGCAAAGCAGCTGCGGTTGAAAAAGCAGGAAATAAAGGTTAGGTAAGAGCCCAGTTAGGCAGATGGGCCAAAACAGCAGCAAACATAGAACTGGTTCTATGTATGCTCTCTGTCTGCTGTTATTCAGAACTACCGGTTCTACAGAGGTGGACAGAACTGGTAGAATCCCACCCCTGTAAATAATGTTATATGCACTTTCAATGTATGGCTTTACCATGGTTTAGCTTGCATTCTGAAAGACTCTCATATTTTGTCATATATAATCACAGAACATATGGGCAATAGTCACATTCTGCCCCTGAACTATGTATATCTCTTATTCAAATATATGTCACAGCTTGAACTTTAAGGGTGTTAAAAGAAAAAAGCATTTGGGATAAGTGTGTTTCTTTTAACAAATCTATAGTTTCTTTCTGAATATATGTTAGGACTCACGTTCAAATCTTTCATCTGAAAAATAATTCCTGTAGGAATTATACATATAATGAAGTTCTAGCACATGTGTGTCAAACTTGCAACATCACGTTGCCGTCAAGTGACGTTTTGCAACATTTTCCTCCTTTGGGGAGCTGAGGTGGGCATGGTCTACGCATGGCGCATCTGGCCCACAGTTCCCCAATTTGACACCCCTGACTAGCACAGGTGGGGGAAAAAACTGGATAACTATATATTAGGGAAGGACACAGTACAGTGCTGATTCAGTTCTTAATGTATTTTGAAATAGTCTTTGTTTGGGTTCATTCTAGAAGTGAAGAAATCCTGAAAATGGACTAGTTTGTAAATTGTAAATACTGTAGGGCATTGTGGGGAATTTTGGTTTTAAAATTATAGTAATTATGAAAATAAATCAACCAAATCAAGATTTGAAGCCATTAACAAATAAATGACATAAAAGCGTATGGCCAAATTTTACCTGTTTACCCCATAGGAGTAAATGCTGAAAATTTTCTGAGAATGAAATACCATTATTTTTAACTGAAATGTTTTGTTTTTTTCTTGCAATGGGTAGTCAATGTAATTTATTTTCTTTAAAAAATCCCAAACAAAAGCAACTGATGGCACAAGAAGATATAATTAACAAAAACTTGTCAGCAATGTTGATCTACGTACAATCCAAAATGTGTATGTGTATGCATAGCCTATCTATATGTCAGTGATGGCTGGAGAATTCTGGGAGTTAAATTCCATGTATCTTAAAATGTTCAGGATTGAGAAACACTTAAAAGTGTATGCTAACTGTGTATATACATATACATACACTCACACAGATAAGCATACATGTATACCTGTATCAGTGTTTCTTAACCTTGGTCATTTTAAGATATGTGGTATTTAACTCCTAGAAATCTCCAGTCAGCACTGACATATGCATTAAGAAATAAATATTTAATAGGAACAGCATTGTAGATAAAAAAACTGTTCAAGGAAAATCGCAGATCTGCCCACTTAATACTCAACTACACAGAACATCAACATTTCTTTGCCTTTGTTGTCTGACTTTTAAATGGTTGGGGTGTTTGATTGTATTAATTGTGTATTTATTTCAGAAGAAAACAAAAAATAAACTTATGTATCATAATAGTGATATTTAATGTGACCATTTTAATGCTATAAGGATTATACTTCTTTATGTCTTGGAAGATCAAAATTGTTTACAATAGTGAAATGGATTCAGTCACAAGGGTTTTGTATATAGGAAAGAATCAAAGCTAGTTTATGCACCTGACACTTTAACTAAGTTGGCATATACTTGTCAGATCTCATAAATTGACTGTAAATCACATTGATTTCAGTTTAACAGTCAAACACATAACTCCATGTGCTCAAGACTTTAGAGGTGAAACAAGCAAACAACAAAAAAAAACCACAATTATCAAAAAGAGGCTAGTATATAATATTAAATATGGGCATAGCAAATGACATTTAATTGAAGAAAGGATTGGTAAATAGATAAATAGCATGAAACTTTATATCATTCCAAATAAGGCCAGAAATTGCAAAATCTTCCAATACATTTGCAAATACACTTAAAGAAGCAGCACTTAAATAAATTGCTAATGATGTTACAAGTGCCTATCCACCTAAATGTTATCCACTCTAAACAACCTTTCTATCTATTGTCTTCTTAATAAACATAATAAATATAATCTGAAGATATTCTGCATTTTCTATTTCATTTACATCTGGAAAAATCCAGATATTAAATGAGGTATCTGACATCACTGTCCCAATTCTCATTTGAACTTTACTTAGCAGATGCATACACCATCAAATTCAGAATTAGACTATAAATATGGTCTCTTTCCATTGCCTGGCTGTATCAAACATGCCATCAAATTTAAACAGAGATATCTTCTAAAACATCTGTCACCACAAAACAAATAAATGATAGCCAGATGATGGTGTGTGATTGGTTCACTCTGCATTACAGAGAGATTGCTAGTCTAAAGGTTTTTATTAAATATGAAAGCTTAAGATTTATGTTATGGGTGATGAGGCCAAGAATGCTGTGAAAGTGAAAAAATATGGCAACAGTATGCAGTACATCACTGGCAAGATAATTATTTATATAAAAAGTTGGCATTCTTAGACTTCCAATACATAACAGATGAAATTCATATATTCAAAGGAGACATAATAATAACCTGTCGGCTGGTAGTGATGGATATGTTTTTAATCCAAATGGCCACAATCTTCAGTCTACCTGTCACAAAGGAACAAGGGAAAATGGATTTTTTCTTTCATAATTCTTAAAGTTGAAAGAGAAAAATCTAGAAGCATGATAAGTAGAACCATTCCAGTGGACAGATGGACAGGTAATAGCATAAAATGAAGAGTCCCAGTGCCTTCACTAATCCTGTTTTATATTCCTGACAAATATAATGATAGGAATAGCTTTCTTTGCAAACAGCACCATTGTTATTAAAGCAAACCAGATAAACATTTAAATTAAGAGTTTAAACAAAATATAATTAAAATACTGGAGTACTGAAATGAAGCTTCTCTGCAAAGAAGAACAGAAAATAACTTCAGGTGATTTTCTTACTAGTAATGTGTGGCTTTGATGGTCTCCTTTGAAGCTTCAATTTGCATGCTATTGGACTGACCTCTCATTCTTTCTTTAATTAATCAAATTCATCCACTTAAACAGGGCTGATACGTACTATGCATATTCTTCAAATTCCCTCAAGAGAAAGGAAGGGATTAAGACTCACAAGTGTTCTCATACTCCACCCACACACTTTTCTCCCAGAGGCATTCAACCACTCCTCACTCTTCCTCCCTCTTTGTGTAGGAAAAATATTAACTGAACCCAGATGATTGGTTTAATAAACTAAGATATGACAAAAGCTTCTGTCTGCATGAGCAATTTCTTCATTGTTCCCTTTATATGAATCCTTTGAATTTGCCCGACTAGAAAAGAATAGTCTATTGGTGTCATGCCCTTGTTGGAGTCTGATTCTGAGGGGAGATTGAGCAGCTGACAGGGAATGGGAGTGTGGCTCCGGTGGCTGTGGAAGAAATGGGGGAAGGGCACAGTCCGGCTGAGCATTCAGAGTAAGACCCAGGGCCATCCCTTCTTCATCTCAGGGAGGAATGGAGAAGGGAGAAATGTGGCTTATGAGAGAGAAGAAGGCCCTGATCCCTTTCATTAGTTGCAGCTGGGAGAAAAGGATATAAGCAGGGCATTTGCACACGGCTCCTTGCTGGAAGCAAAGATTACATTATCTTGGTTGAGGCTTATCTGGGTTTTGGCATCCTCCCAACTGTGGGTGCTGCATTATCCTCTGAAAGTCTGCAATTTATCATCCTGGCCTGCTGTGTTAATTACTTGTGTGGTGTTGGCTTTTTATTTCTAATTATCTTTACTTTGGGTTCGGACTGCATTTCTGCCCTTCGTAGACTGTCTTTAAAGAGTTTGTTATCCAGCCGAGGATAATTGGATATTGGGACAGAGGGAATTTATTTTACTTTCGTGACTTTGTTATTTTTGGGTCATGCCCTGGGTCATCACGATTAGTTTTAATTATAGCTTGCATGAAAAGGACTGTTATGGTTTGCTGGTAGCCAGTGCAGACGGTATCGGACATTGAGGATGAAAGGGAACCAGTCAGGGAGTCTGGTGAGGACTTGGACAAAGATCCTGCATCCAATGCAGGGATGGGGCCAGGACCATCTGAGAGTGGGGTGCTGCCTTCGGGGCTTTTGGAGTCTGGCAGCAGAGAAGCAGAGGACCCCGGGGAGCCTGTTCCCAGTGCCCGCGTGCGCAGAGCTGCTAAAAGGCTGAAGCAGCAGGGTCGACTTGGGAGTAAGACTGGGAGGTGATTGCCCCTCCCATCAAGGATAAAAAGTCAGCCCTCGGTAATGTGCTCTTTGCAGGAAGCAAAGAAGTTCATTCGATTTTGATTCCTCATTGAAACCCTGCGAACTCTGGTTTGTCTTTACTGGAATTTCTGTCGGTTTATATTCTAAGTAATTGGACTTCTGTTTCTTGGCAGCTTTCTACAACCCTGAAAGGCATGAGCTTATCTCAGAAAATTGTGTCTAATGAGTTTCAGCTGGGAATGCAAGAAACTCCTAGCGTTGCATTAAAATAGGTTTGATTTTACACTCAGTTTGTGTTTCCTTAATTTGGACAAAGCCTGGGTCAGAACAGGGACTTATGGATAAAAGTGGTCAAGACATTATTGTCTGAATAAAACCATGATCTGTAGGAAACAAGAGATACATTTTTCCTATTTAAAGTTCTCCCTATTTTAGTAAATAATTGTGAGCAAAACATTTTAAAGAACAAAATTGTATTTTCCCATTTGTTGTTTTATTACTTTCATTGTAAATTCACAGCAAAAAGGTATGTTCTTTTCATATTTGTAAGCTACAATAGATTTGACCATAAAAATAAAATATAGGGGTGGGGGTGGGGAAGAAAGATCATCAGAATAATCTGAAATAGGTTGGGGAGGTGGGATTCAGCTAAAATGAATGAAAACCTTCACCATTGGATGGCAGTATAATTGCAATTATTGACATTTTTCTGAGGTAGTATTCTGATTTTCTGATTAATCTTTCAGGCATCCATCTACAAATTATGATGGATTCTTAAGTCATTACAAAGCCTTTATGCAAAATGAGCAAAGACTTTGCTTTAGTCCAAACAAGCGGAAGATACAACAGAAATTAATATTGCTCTATACTAGTGGAAACTGTTCTTCTATATCTTGCTTTTCTCCTTCAAGTTATTATGTTTTTTAATTAGTGAATATGAAAAACATCACTAGCTATGAATTCAGTTATCTCCTTGCTTTCTCAGTATTCAGCTCACAACAATGCGCTGAAACCAACTTCATGGTTGGTCCAAATATCTTTGTTTGCTGAACTACCTCCTGTTTATACTCTTCACTAATTTCTGAAAATGAATTCGGCAATTAGAAAAAGTGAGAGATTGGCAACATTAGAGATGCAGTATGCAGAAGGGAGAAAAATGTGTCCTATCCCAAACTAATTTTTAATATGACTCATTTCTCCTGCTGGAGATCAAGAACAAATGTGTCATTTGAGGTAATACACCCATTTGGTCTCCCAGAGAAATTAACTACTCAGTTCCTTCCAAGCTTTCATTCAAGAATGGCTAACAAGTAAGATAGAAGGAAGGAAAGAAAGAAACAAAGCTTTATTCTTATTCACCTGGTCTTTCATCTGACCGCTTTACTTATTTGCTCTTCTTTTTATCCCAGACAAACTTACAAAATCAAAATCACATACACTTGAAATATTTTAGCACTCCACGCTTCATGCTAATGGGGAACATGTATTTCTAAAAAGGAAATTTGAATATATAATATATAATATAATTAAATTTTAATTTTAAAATTTAATATACAATATATATATATTTGTTTTTGGAGGTTTTCGCGGGTATTTGTATGTGGATCTTTGGTTCTTCGGGTTTTCTCCTGCTTCCAATTCTATGCGGGAGAAAATCTGAAGAACCAAAGATCAACATATATATATATATATATATATATATGTGTAAGGTTTTTAAGCTGATAATTTTAAATAATAAATAAGGGAGACTAGTATAGATCTATTTCGAGCTAGTTAGCTCTCTTCAGCTAGCCATACCCTTACTGGGATTCGAACCAGGGAAGTATTACATGTGAGGCAGTTGTAATTGCCTCTACACCACTGGCTCTCTCCTTATCAGCTCAGGCAGGGGAATAAGTATATACTTTGTATTACAACACCCTGTTAAGCCCCAATTAAGGGAGAAAGCATACTGCTTTCTTTTCTGTCTTTCGGCTCATCACCAGAGACCATACCGACAGAAAGCTATTTGTTTCGTTGCCTTTTGTTTACATGTGTGTAAGGTTTTTAAGCTGATAATTTTAAATAATAAATAAGGGAGACTAGTATAGATCTATTTCGAGCTAGTTAGCTCTCTTCAGCTAGCCATACCCTTACTGGGATTCGAACCAGGGAAGTATTACATGTGAGGCAGTTGTAATTGCCTCTACACCACTGGCTCTCTCCTTATCAGCTCAGGCAGGGGAATAAGTATATACTTTGTATTACAACACCCTGTTAAGCCCCAATTAAGGGAGAAAGCATACTGCTTTCTTTTCTGTCTTTCGGCTCATCACCAGAGACCATACCGACAGAAAGCTATTTGTTTCGTTGCCTTTTGTTTACATGTGTGTAAGGTTTTTAAGCTGATAATTTTAAATAATAAATAAGGGAGACTAGTATAGATCTATTTCGAGCTAGTTAGCTCTCTTCAGCTAGCCATACCCTTACTGGGATTCGAACCAGGGAAGTATTACATGTGAGGCAGTTGTAATTGCCTCTACACCACTGGCTCTCTCCTTATCAGCTCAGGCAGGGGAATAAGTATATACTTTGTATTACAACACCCTGTTAAGCCCCAATTAAGGGAGAAAGCATACTGCTTTCTTTTCTGTCTTTCGGCTCATCACCAGAGACCATACCGACAGAAAGCTATTTGTTTCGTTGCCTTTTGTTTACATGTGTGTAAGGTTTTTAAGCTGATAATTTTAAATAATAAATAAGGGAGACTAGTATAGATCTATTTCGAGCTAGTTAGCTCTCTTCAGCTAGCCATACCCTTACTGGGATTCGAACCAGGGAAGTATTACATGTGAGGCAGTTGTAATTGCCTCTACACCACTGGCTCTCTCCTTATCAGCTCAGGCAGGGGAATAAGTATATACTTTGTATTACAACACCCTGTTAAGCCCCAATTAAGGGAGAAAGCATACTGCTTTCTTTTCTGTCTTTCGGCTCATCACCAGAGACCATACCGACAGAAAGCTATTTGTTTCGTTGCCTTTTGTTTACATGTGTGTAAGGTTTTTAAGCTGATAATTTTAAATAATAAATAAGGGAGACTAGTATAGATCTATTTCGAGCTAGTTAGCTCTCTTCAGCTAGCCATACCCTTACTGGGATTCGAACCAGGGAAGTATTACATGTGAGGCAGTTGTAATTGCCTCTACACCACTGGCTCTCTCCTTATCAGCTCAGGCAGGGGAATAAGTATATACTTTGTATTACAACACCCTGTTAAGCCCCAATTAAGGGAGAAAGCATACTGCTTTCTTTTCTGTCTTTCGGCTCATCACCAGAGACCATACCGACAGAAAGCTATTTGTTTCGTTGCCTTTTGTTTACATGTGTGTAAGGTTTTTAAGCTGATAATTTTAAATAATAAATAAGGGAGACTAGTATAGATCTATTTCGAGCTAGTTAGCTCTCTTCAGCTAGCCATACCCTTACTGGGATTCGAACCAGGGAAGTATTACATGTGAGGCAGTTGTAATTGCCTCTACACCACTGGCTCTCTCCTTATCAGCTCAGGCAGGGAAATAAGTATATACTTTGTATTACAACACCCTGTTAAGCCCCAATTAAGGGAGAAAGCATACTGCTTTCTTTTCTGTCTTTCGGCTCATCACCAGAGACCATACCGACAGAAAGCTATTTGTTTCGTTGCCTTTTGTTTACATGTGTGTAAGGTTTTTAAGCTGATAATTTTAAATAATAAATAAGGGAGACTAGTATAGATCTATTTCAAGCTAGTTAGCTCTCTTCAGCTAGCCATACCCTTACTGTAGAGGGTATGGTAGAGGCAATTACAACTGCCTCACATGTAATACTTCCCTGGTTCGAATCCCAGTAAGGGTATGGCTAGCTGAAGAGAGCTAACTAGCTCGAAATAGATCTATACTAGTCTCCCTTATTTATTATTTAAAATTATCAGCTTAAAAACCTTACACACATGTAAACAAAAGGCAACGAAACAAATAGCTTTCTGTCGGTATGGTCTCTGGTGATGAGCCGAAAGACAGAAAAGAAAGCAGTATGCTTTCTCCCTTAATTGGGGCTTAACAGGGTGTTGTAATACAAAGTATATACTTATTCCCCTGCCTGAGCTGATAAGGAGAGAGCCAGTGGTGTAGAGGCAATTACAACTGCCTCACATGTAATACTTCCCTGGTTCGAATCCCAGTAAGGGTATGGCTAGCTGAAGAGAGCTAACTAGCTCGAAATAGATCTATACTAGTCTCCCTTATTTATTATTTAAAATTATCAGCTTAAAAACCTTACACACATGTAAACAAAAGGCAACGAAACAAATAGCTTTCTGTCGGTATGGTCTCTGGTGATGAGCCGAAAGACAGAAAAGAAAGCAGTATGCTTTCTCCCTTAATTGGGGCTTAACAGGGTGTTGTAATACAAAGTATATACTTATTCCCCTGCCTGAGCTGATAAGGAGAGAGCCAGTGGTGTAGAGGCAATTACAACTGCCTCACATGTAATACTTCCCTGGTTCGAATCCCAGTAAGGGTATGGCTAGCTGAAGAGAGCTAACTAGCTCGAAATAGATCTATACTAGTCTCCCTTATTTATTATTTAAAATTATCAGCTTAAAAACCTTACACACATGTAAACAAAAGGCAACGAAACAAATAGCTTTCTGTCGGTATGGTCTCTGGTGATGAGCCGAAAGACAGAAAAGAAAGCAGTATGCTTTCTCCCTTAATTGGGGCTTAACAGGGTGTTGTAATACAAAGTATATATATATATATATATATATATATATATATATATATATATATGTAATTATTTTGAATCTCTTCCACAGAAAATTATTCTAATTGTAAATAATATTTTTAACTAAAATAACTTATCAGGTATCTCTTTATATTTATTTAGAGATATTTATTTTTCTCATTCAAACCAATCATTAAGTGTTAAGCGGAGAAAGGAATGCCCAGCATTTAGATCCAATTGTGTAATGGAAATAATGGAACATTGTGTAACATTGTTAAGTAGTCCCGTAGATGCTGCATAATCTTATAATTAATAAATAATGTCAATAAAGAGCCATATTAATGCTGACATCAGAATTAAAAGCGAGCTTTTAATGCAGTTCAAACTGACTGCAAAAGCTTAAACTTAGCTGTTACATGAAGCCTAAATAAAGCCATTGTTTACATTCATAGGAACTTTGTGCTCTTAGCTAAAATGTGTAGGTAAATTTTAAATCCTTAATTTCTGCTTAATCTTTAACGTTTCTCTTCAAGTATAAGGAAGTCTACACTGTGCAACTAATAGTACAATATATCTATATAAAACTGTGCTAGATGAAAATAAGTATGGCTTTGTTATTTTGGAGGGAAACAATCTGGGAATTGCTTATTTTAATTGTTCTATCGTAGCAGGCTATTTTGGGTATTCTGCATTGCCCCTCACCCATGGGCTTTGTCACCTAATTCCCATAAAATAATCTTTACAATATCTGGCATTGATATGAAAAAACACAGTAACAGAGCATGGCATTTATCTGATAAAGATGCATATATGTATATACATACATACATACATACATACATACATACATACATACATACATACATACATATAGATATATTCACTTGTACATGCATACAGTATTAAATATTCTTCACGTCTTTTGTTAAGTATTATTCACCATATACATATGCAAACATAAATACATACATACACGAAAGTCATTATTAAGCTTTTTTTGTAGGATGTCACTTGCCAATATAACAGATCTTTTCTCTTTGTTTACCAATTACAGCCATAAAACTAAACATTAATAAAATCAAATAACTACAAAAGTTACATTTTCCAATATAACTGCTCTGTTAAAAAAAAGTTTAATTGGTTCTTTGAGTATATTAACAGAATAAATAAATCATCTGTGGTGTGAATGCAATATCAGGTACCCCAATATTTTATTGATTAAAAATTACATGAAACTTGCATAGCAAATAATTGAAAGAATAGTGTTTAATTTGAAATAATGCAAGTAAATACTTGGAGTATTTTTATGCATGTTACTAGAATCATTCTCATAACTATTTATTACAAGTATGTGAAGTTATCCTAATAATAGGTACCATCTTATTGACTTTAAACAACATTAGAAGAGTTTTGCATAAGAATTGAAAATAGATTTGACAAGAACTAACCTTAAAGAAAGAAATCTACTCAAATCCCTTTGCAGACTGTGGCTGAATTTCATGCAAATCTTAGAAAAGTAGGTAGGTAGCTAAGATATCAAGATACTATATTTCTTTATCATACAAATCTGAAAGTAGGCAAAGCAGTGATACCTAACCCTGATTTTTTTTAATAGAGAAATTCTTCTTTTATGTTTGGCTTGAGAAAAAAAGCCAAACAAAATTAGACCTGGGTAGGTATTGCTACAGAACTGAAATTTCTCCTGTTATAGAAGTGCAACATCTGAGCTGTCTTCATTCTCTGTGTCATAAAAATTACATCAAACAAGTTTTGTTTTTAATTAAAAATGGAAGAATATTTTTACAAACTTCACAAATAAAGCCAATATGCCAAATATACCTAATGATAATTTGCATGGTTTGATTACAAACGCATAAGTAATTAAAGGTGAACATAAATCATCCAATTTTGCAGGTTAATTTTAGGAACTCTTTTGAGCTGATTATAACCACTATATTACAATTGTTCTGCTTAAAAAAACTATTAGCTTACAGCAATCGCTGAATTAAACTATATCTGGGGTTGGAAATAAGATTTTAAAGGACATGAGGAAATAAAAATCTCTGGTACTTTTTCCCAACCGAATTAGCTTAAAATAAGGGTAGCCAGGACCATTTCACGAGTTATAAAAGCTCTAATACCTATAAAGTCCTGGTAGACTAAGATCTCCCCATAGCTTTTAAATTGTATTGGTTAAATTAATTATCTAAGTGTGAAATTTTAGCAGCTTTACCTGGACTAACGCTTGCCATCTTTTTCACATAGGAAGAGGCTACATTTTAATGGTAAACCAAGATAAAATCCATTAGATTGTAATCTTCATAATCACTTGTACATCTCAATCTAGATGCGAATCAGATGCTCTCATGCATTAAACACATTCCAAAACATTCCGTAACAAGAGGTTCTTCCCGCAAAACACCCAACTTTGCCCCCTCCCCTCACACTTTTATTTTCCTTCCTTTATTTACACTAGAGGTACCTAAATAATTCACACTGCCTCCTTTTCAGGCTGAGCATTCTTCTGTTGAAGCTTGCAATGAGCAATTGCAGTAAGCAGATGGACACATGAATGGAGCAGGTGGGGCAGATGGCAGACCGCCCTGTCTGACGCTGGCTGCCTTGGCTTGCACTGCCTTTTCCTTCCAGGTACATTATCGTCAGCGTAGCAGAAAGGGGCAATGCAAGAAAGGAGAAGGGAAGGGGAAGAGAGAGAGAAAAATCTATGTACAAACCTACGGGATACGGTTAAATAAGCGACCAGCTGTTCGCTTGCATTTTCTAACCAAATTCCACTTTTTTTTAATCTCATGGAAGATTCTCAGATGCCTTCCATCCACTCATAGCCTTTTACTGACATATTTAGCAATAGAGTTATCACATAAGAAAGGGATAACTTAAAACCTTCACTGGCAGGGAAACAGCTGATGCGTTTGAACTAAAAAATGCATGCTGTTGTTTCCAACCCTGAAATGTATTTCTCCACTTACAAACTATTCTGCATTCTGTGGTGTCAACGGATCGCTTAAAAAATGTACTGGGTTTCTGCCTGAAGTGCACCGCTTGTTAGAGTCAAACCCCAAATCCCCACTGATTTCAATAACAGTGGATTCACCGAACTTCCACGTTCAAGATACATAGAAAGGAAATGCTGTAACAATGCAATTTTTAAAATCTCAAAATGCAGGCAATACATTCAAAATGTACTGTAGTAACAACACCATGCAATACAACAAGTACATACAGCTTTCTCGGTATTGTCATCAAATCTTTTTCTCTGCTTTTGCTCATGGTATATTTCTGGCATAGCCAAAAGGTGGCATCAAAAATTTATTTCAAATTCCATTTATGTTCAGATTTCTGATGCCTTACTTGATTTTTAATGGCCTTAAGGCCTTTTAATGGCCTTAAGGTATGTACATTATGTTTATATTGAGAAATAAACTCTATGCCTGCATACTTAATCACTACTTCTCTTGAGATCTTTACCAAACACATAAAGCTAATTCCTGTCTATATGATCAGTTATTTTTACGTGTTTATCAATATAACAAAATAGAGTTTATTTCAAGCTTATCCATTCAAAGGAAGCATTTTTTGGATTACTGTAGGAACAGGAGATAATCCCAAAGAGATGGGGATTGATTGCTTGATCTGAACTGGCCAAAGCATTTGGGAAAATGTTTATTCAAACTATCTTTGCATTATATACAGTATAAGAAATTATTATCAGAAGGATTGTGGAGTAGTAAAGAAAAATACTGAAATTCTTGGTGTATTTCTGATATGACACAAACAAGGGTCTATTTAAAAATCTCACAAGACAGTCTGCTCTCATAGGATTTGCAGTCTGATTTTGAGGCCAGAAAGGTTAAGCAGTTTGGATAAGCTTCAGATAAGCATACAAACTGTTACATACTTATGTCCAAGACTTGGTCCATCATTCACTGCATGGTTAGACAATATGGAAGCACACCAAAAATCCTTTGAAGGGAATGGGAAATGTGTGCAGAAAGAGAAAAGGCGTAACTTTATTTGATCTGAAAAATCCATCTTTTAAAGTATTCTTTATTCTTACAACTAGAGGTCTTAATATTTTTGGATATTAATTAATTCTAAAATTAATAATAATTTTAGAAAGTTATGTCCTTGCTTCTCGGTTTTTCAATTTTTAAAGTGCATTGGGAGGGTTTTTGCTTTTAAGAAACAAGCAACATACTAATGTTGTACTAACATACTAATTTTGTACTAATGTACAAAAATGAAAAAGGGAAGATGGAAATACCTGAAACATTTGGAAATATATCCTTTTAAACATGGCCAAATAAATAAATAATAAATAAATAATCATTTCTGATAGGGCAAAGCTTTTCCTAGCAAGTTCATATTTCCTACAGGTTGTAAGGAATATGTGTATCCCTTTTTCTATACCTGTTAATCTATGTATATTAATTAAAATCCAAGTAAAGACTTAAAAAAGACTTAATTGCTTTTGAAATACAGAATTTAATCCAAAACTGGAAAACTGAATATTGCATTTTTATATATAGAATGTAGAAGCAAGTCCATATATGAGAATTATCTCATAATATAGGTGCTCCATGTGATTTTTTAAAAAGTCTTTTAGGCTTATAAAAATATATTGTTCCACCATCACAATTCATATTTCACAAATATTTTGAATACAGTATTATATTCAGATAGATTTTTTAAAAATATGTATTGTATTTTTTTATTGGCATTCTATATAGATTACAATGTTTCAGATGCATATAAATGGAAACTTTCTTCATTTTGTAGAGAGCCAAAATACATGTACCCATTGATTGTTCAAATCGCTATGCTTCCGAGTAGAAGAACATTATTCATGAAATTCTAAATTTAGCTAATTTATTTACTATGCATATTTCTTCTCCCAAATCACTAATGTATTTAAGTGGCACTATACAATGTCCCAAATACATGCACTAGATTGTAAAGATTTGATTGCATGACTACTCTATAATTCTGTGCAGGATTTTGTTTTTTTAAGTCAATCCACAGAGTCCAATGGGACTTAATTCCTAGATTTTAGAGTTTAACAATACAGACTTAACTCTATTAACTTAACAATGTTTTCAGGCATAAATTATGAAAGCTAAGAAGAGATCTGCCTGATCATAGATTATATTTAGAATTGTGTATACCAGTGCTATCATGTTCAGGTACAGCGAAAAGAACATTGTATTTGAAAAAATAATAATTTTTATGTCCCCGTGCCATTTTCAAAAAATGAGATGTTTCCACAGGATGGGAAAAGAGCTGTACTTTTAAATTAGCTACATTGAATCTAGATACCATAATTCACCAAAGTGCACAGCTGCTACGATTGGGGTCAGAATTTCAAAGGCACTGAAACTCAGCAGCCCTTATTTTTTTCTCAATGGGAGCTGCAGGGTGCAGAGCAATTTTTAAAACAGTGCTTGCTTTGTTACCAGCCTGATACACAATATAGCTGAGTATTCTCCAGAACCTTTTCTTATATTCTAGTCTTGAAATAAATCTTGTAGAGGGGTTATCAAGAAGACTAAGAATTGTCATATGGAAAAATAATACCTTCAAAACTGTGTATTTATATATCAGGAAACATAGACATCAAAATAAAATGGTCAGCATATATTTTGTTCCATATGTATACACTTAGTAATGCTAAAATGTGAAATTAACCACTAAAATTTTAACATTTATTAATTTATGATGTTTTTAACTTCCTTGCCAACAAAATGCTGTGTGTGAGCTCTATGGATATTGAAATCTGTAATGATAAAAGCATTTTAAAAAATAGAAATTAAGAGCAGTAACATATACATGGGGGGGGAACCAAATCAAGCATAAAATAGCTCTATCACAATGTATTCCTACCATTGCTTTTTTTCTCAGTTTACATGTTCATTCTGAGAACCAAGAAAGATGGCCACTTAAGATGTGTGAAATAAAAAAAAAAAAAAACTTTGACTATTGCACATTTTAACCTTATAATCTATGCAAACACCATTAATCCAAATAATAATAATAATAGTAATGATTTCTATTTCAGAATATTTGCTTCTGACAATATCTTGGTGTCCCCCATTTAACTTAACTTCTATGGGATTGAATATAATTATACTTTGGGATAAAAGACCTAATGCTAAATTCAGAGAGGTCCATTGACTTTAAGGGTGCTTGAAGTACAGACTACTCAATGGTGAGGACACTTAGAAGCAGGTATAAAAAAAATACTTATGGCGGCAACTGAACAGCATCATTTACTTAGCTTATTGAACAGTGTTTAGTAAACTGGGTGTGCAGGGCATGGGACTGTTTCTATTTGACTTTCCTTCTGCAGCCAAGGCAGGGCTTCTGTTTTTACTGCACACTTTGGTTCAATGCTAATCCTGTTTTATGTTGTTCACACCTGCTGCTTACTGATGGTTTATGGTTTGTGCTGCTCTGAATATATCTATCCTAACCCCGCCTAAATTGTCAACAAAAGTCATTCTGCTGAACTAAAAAACAAAAGGCAATTCTAGGTTTTTTTTTTAAAGTAGCGCGCATATATTTGAAGTGCATATGTATTTTTGCAATGATGTTAGTACAGTAATGTTTTCCTTAAAGGCTAAAATCCTTGTTGCTGTTCATATATATTCAGCACACATTTTGTCCCAAATATGGAAGTTTCATTCCATCAGAGATCTCATTCTTTTTCTATAAATATTTTCTGAGACATAAACAAATACTGTATATGTATCCAGCAATCTCCTACTTTATTTCTAAGGGTTTCTTTTGGTGATCACATCTTTTCATACAGAATTTTCTTATGACAGTTTGGAAAAAAATAGCAAGAATAATGAAAATTTTATATAAATATGTATCATTATAAATACATACGTTTCATATAAAACTTGAATCTATTTTCAGTTTCAATTATAAAAGTATTATTTAAAAATGCAAACATACCATATGATTTTTTGTGTTAAGTCTTCCGAACATACATGGATTTTTTTTTTTTGTTGCTTCACATTGACATAATGGCTACCAAAATCAAATCTTATATGTCTAATCAGTCTGAACATTAAAGAGAATGATTCTATGGAATTTAACCTAGAAAGAATCATTGCTATTTTAAGCAGCATAAGGTTTCTCTGATATGCTATTAAGAATTTCAGCAACAACTATAAAAAACAAACTATTTTTGCTTAGATTTATAACATTAAAAACCGTAACTAGCATTTTTTTGTCCTTTGTAGACTCTGAGGATTCCTAGGTCACCAACCAACCCCCAAGTTTTGTTTTTCTTTTCCTCTTTCCCTGGAATGCAATATACCATCGTTTCCACTGCAATTCTTTAGCAAAACCAAAAATTACAAGAGAAGTGACAGCACTCGTCCATCTTTCTTGGCATTATTAGCACCAATAATGGACTAATAGGCTCTATACTGGTGCTTTAGTTTGTTCTCAGTTTGAACCTCAAGGATCACTACCATACAACAGCTGCAGAACAAAAATGTAGGTAGTTTTCCTAAGAATTCAAAACAGTGTCATATCCTGTGCTAGATCAGAGTGCCAAGGATCCTAGATTCAATTGGGGAATTTGCAAATAGTCCCAGAACCAATTTTATAAGTACTTTCATTCAAAAAGTCATGCAGTATCTCCTAAATTAGAAACAAAATTTAAAAACAGAATGATTTTAGTTTCTGGCATTACCGGTATTATGACATATGTAATTAGAAACCTAAGCTATTTGCAGGAAATCTCTCTATGTTCTATCATTATAACTGTACATTATAATGTACAATAATAATCAATACAGTACATTATAATCAATAGCCTTAATAAAACAAAAGCTGGCTATAGCCTTCTGGTTTTGCAATGCCAGTGCTTCCGAGTTCTAAACGGAAAAACTCAAAACTCGCTCAAGGCCCTGAAAAATAGGTACTATAACTCAGCCCTAACCTACAGTATACTGCTATTGAACTCTTTCAAACAGAGAGCCAATAATTTATTTAGAGATATACTGTTTGGAAGATGGTTGCATAACAAGCTTTCCGCTTTAAAGAAGAGCTGGTTGTACCTCACTTACTTCCATAGCAGTTCATTTTTGTGAAGTGACTGAGCTCAGAACTTCACAACTGACTGTTAAGAGTCCCCACACCTTTAAAAGTTGAAATCAATCCACAAAGTAACAACTAGATATGGCATTCATGACTGATGTAAGTGCAATTCTGTAGTCTGTATTGGAGTTAATGCAATATATTCCTTCTGAACTGCAGGAGTATGGAATGACAGAATTCATTCTTAGCTAATTCCTAGTATTTCCCTAGCCATGTATGAAATTAAGAAAAAGATAGTTTTTTTAAAAAAAGAATAGCAGAAAAAAAGACCAAAAAAATTAAGAGGTCTTCAAAAACTTCTCTTTTGTATCTCAAATTGACTATGGTTTAAAATCTAACCATGTGACTAGGATCTGAATTCACAATCCTATGTAATAGCCAATTCTGGGGCAAAAAATCCAAGAATCTAAAGCATTATTTAATCGAATAGAATGTGAAGTTGCTTAGTTACATGTTATATGCTTCACTGGGAATGTCATATAATTATTTATTGGTATATGTGGATTTATAGAGTATTGTTTTCTTACAATTTTCTCTAGAACTAAGGAGAAATTCCCTGATATTTAGAACAATTAATCAGTGGAATGACTTGCTTCTAGAAGTTTGAAGTCCTCCAACACTGGAAGTTTTTAAGAAAAGACTGGATAACCATTTCTCTGACATGCATAAGGTTTCCTGCTTGAGCTGGGGGTTGGACTAGAAGATCTTCAAATTCCCTTCCAACTCTGTTATTCTGTTATTCAGTATGGCTGAAAGAAAAGTGTGGCAGGTCCTATTGCTTTAACTCACTATTTCCAAATGCTTTAATAAAAGGAAAGATTTCTCTTGTATTTTTCATGGCACTATTTTCCCCAGGCAGGGAATTTTATTTCTGTTTGAATCTTAAACCGCTGTATTTTCAGTGATGCATTTTTATATTTACAGTTGACATCTTCATAGAACAAAGCCTTTCAGCGATAGCTCGAAAGCATGAAGTTTGCCTCCAGTAATCAAATTACTTTACACTCAAATGAAACCAGTGATTTTTAGATAAAATTTCATAAATCTAACAAAACGTTTTTTTAAATGCCTTAAATTGCAAAAATGAACCTACCAATAAATGTGTGCATTGAAAAAGTGTGCTGAATTTAGACAAGTACAGGTGTTTAATCAACATGTCAACATTTTGTTCTCAAAGTCCCTGTACCTCTTAGAGGTACAGAACAAGGAAGTTATTGACATAAATGGTAACAGTGATTTTACGGAAGATAATCAATAAAAATTCCAAATCAATCTATTGTGGTTTTCTTTCCAATTTATCAACCGAATACACCAAATTTATCTGCATGATTGAGAAGAAATTTAACACTGTTAAAAACACAATATTACAACAATCTCAAACTACCATAGTATCTAAAAGATATCTAAGTCAGAAGCAAAACATGATAAATATTATGTTTTTATTATACTATCATGGAAAGTGAGTCAAAATTCTTTTAAAAATGATAATGCATTCAGTTTACTGTCTCCTCTGTTTTCAGATTTTTTTTTATTTTGTATGTCTTTAAAAAACCCAAAACCCTAGGATATATTTTATTGTCGCCATTAAAATTAACCTAAATAAGATCATATTTCTACTTTATTTTCCTTTAAACGCAGCATTTTGTTGTGGATATTAATATATTCAGCAGTTTCACATCAGATACTGATCTAAACTGAATTTCAGATCTCATATATTAAAACACAATGGTGAAATTTAGAATCATGAACTTAATGCTTCCCTATCAATACGGATATGCACTGAACAGGATGGAAGTGAGAAAGATTTTAAAATGTTCTGAAGACTACTTTAAATAGATACATTCTACTTCCAAACAGCTCTTACTGTTACAAAAAGGCTTCTTTCCCAATATAATTTGCAGTTTAAAATAGGTAATAAGTTCTCTGCTTCATAACTGCATACTTAAAAGTAACCTACTATTCAATTTAAATGAAGGGGGGAGTCATAACTGGTTTTAAACATTTACTTTTGCTAATGTAAAAGTGTTGGCATTTTGCTCCATTTCTGATAAGCTGGTGCCTGTGAAAGTGATTATACTTTCCTTATTCAAAACGTATCAGCAGTCGAAAGTACTCTCAATCTTATCAGGTGTATGAACAGCACAGTTACTGAAAACAGATTGTCCTGTTTTTCTCTCTTTCTGCCAGGCTATCAGATAAACCCAGCTAACTAACTGTATTTACACACAATCAAACACAAGCTGTATCTTGGAAGAACTGTTGACTGATTTCAACATGCCACAAGTTTACTGTTTGATATTAGAATCACAAAAATATGGAGAATGTGTACAGTATCCCCAACTATTCTCAAATTACAGCCAGGAAGAAATCTGTATTTATATAAAGAGAACCACTGACATTAGATTAGAGGTGGGACAAAGGTGGCATGAATGGAGCCAGAATTGTACTTCAGATTTAATGCAATTTTCCTACAATGGAGATATACCAACACTGTTCTAAGTTTGCCATATGTGAAAATTCTGGTGTATCAGCTGTGTTTGTATGTATTGCTTTTTTATTTTGTGATTGCCCTATAATTAAAAAAAAATCTTGCAGCACCTTAAGCAACTTATTAATTTGAATATGTCACAAGTTTTTGACACATTTGCTTCAAGGTTCTGACGCAGCTTACAGTTTCTTCAACTTATATATTTTTTAATTCACTGATGAGTAAGGAAAGCAATTACTTATACCATAGGAATATATATTCTACTGTCATTGCTCCACCAAATGCCAAAGAGAATGGAGGAACTACTTTATCTCCAATTCCTCTGAATGAGTGTTTTTTCAGATTAAAGGCTGGGACATGATCTCACTTGAGCAGAACTCAATCTTGTGACTTAGTCTCAGGAGCAGAACAAGCCATTCTCTAGATTGGTAGGAAAACAATGAGATGAATTAAGCCAAGTGTGCAGTGCTATGTAATTCACCTGATTGTTGTTTCTCCATCTGTGAAACTATGGTCCCTATGATTGATGGGACAGGTGTCACTCATATTAATGTAAATCACTAGCAGTGGGCGTTAGCTTTTACCAACATGACCTACTTCTTAAGTAGAAATCATTCAGTGATATAACCATATAATGCCTAATGTATGTCTTTTAGATGCTAACAATCTCATTTCTCATTTCTACAGTTTTTGGAAAAATGTTTTATAAAGTGTACCTTAAGCCATTTCAGACCTAAGGATCATACCTCTGCTATGAAAATGTTAATAAGAATAAAAGTTGTAAGTTGATAAAGTAAATACTTCATAATGAAAAAAAAATATTAATACACTAAGTTGGAAAATATATGTTTCCATGCAAATTTTATACAGAAATTATTGACCATTGCATTTATCTGCATATTTATATAAATATGATTCAAAATTCATTTTCTTATCTTTTCCTTTTTTCTGTCTTTGCTCAACTTAAAGTAAACAAAAAAGAAAACAATTTATTTATTTGTTGATTCACTAACCTACATGGACCAGGCTTGCCAAAATGAATTCCTCTGGTGTATATTTCAGCCATAATACCCTTTTCATCTGACATCACCTGGGAATATTTAAGAAAAAAAGAGAACCTTTAACTTACAAATCAAGCTAAAACCTACAGCAAGTCCCAAGATATTACAAAAAATGGAAATGTATTGGAAATAAACAAAATAGGCAATTATATATACAAACAGAAAAGTCAGTGCTTGCTTTCTGATACTTTATACGTGGAACACTTTTTAAAGAGCAGATTGAACATGCTATATTATCCATGATATATTATTTTTCTAATTTTTCAATGTATCAAATGGTATAAAACTCCTATAAAACGTTTAAAACATCACAGATTTTAGAAGAGAGTAAGAATTGTCTTCAGTATTATTTCTGTTAACAACTATGAGGAAACAAAGGAACAAAATCCCAAATACCTTACTTTTCTTATTCACTTGCATATATATACAAAAAGGACTTCAATTGTTGCCCAGAAGTTGAACTTTATTTCATGTGGCTTTTCTCATTATTTCTTACTGTCTTTAGATCTGACTTTTTAAAAATCAGGTAGATTTTCAGGTAGATAGAGGTTTTCTAGGTCCTGAGTTTCTATATATTTTTTTTTCATGAAGGCTGAAAACAAGCCCCTTCACATTGGCAATGTGTTCTGATTCTAACTAGCCACAGCCTTCAAATCATTGATCACACCTATTAAAACTCTTTGTAGCCCTTACAACATCCTGCGACAATTCAACCAGCTGTTTAAGGAAAAGTCGCATGATAGAGCAAAGGTAAATTGACACATCTGTAATACTTCAGATACCCCATAGCATGGCTAATATTAATTTGTTTTCTTTGGCTAGGTAAGCACTGCCAAAACACATTACATATGGCATGTAGTTCCAATCATAATGATGAAAAGAAGATGTGCATTTCTGTCTCACTCTAAACTTGAAAAGACACAGAAGAATAAGTGAGATAGCAGCCTGCAAACAAATACAAATGGACTATATCCTGACAAATATCTACCTAGATTTTGTTTTCCCATTTTCTTCAGGTGGATTCAACAAATAATGTTTCATTTATTTCAGTGGCTTGTATCCAAAAAATCTACCACACAGGTAGAGGAATTATCCTATATGTGGGATGTTGCTGGTTGCCCTTCTACTTGTGCCCTTTCTTTATGGACTTCAGAGGCATTCCTGATCAATCCTCTCCTTATATAAACACAGCATCTTATATAATAAGCAATTTGGGTCAATGTTCATATAATTTCTAAGTATTTATGCTTACAAAAAGTCAATCTTTTAGATTAATCTTCAGTTTGATGAACGTACTGTACAAATTAAAGCTTGGATAAAAAACAAACTTACTTAATCTCATATATTTTGGTTAGGCATAAAAAAGGGTCCCTTGGACTAAGTTGCCATAAATTGCTACCATAATTTAAGCTCCATAAGCAAACATGCATAATTATGAACTAATAATATCTGTATTAATAAATTATTTGTGGAAAAAGAGCCTCTGATTTGAAAAATCTGAAACTTTTCATTCAAAGTCACCATAGTCCAATAAAGGATCAGTTTTGCCCTGTGGCGTGTGTGTGTATGTGTGTGTGTGGACAAAGCTTTATTTGCACATGATAATAAGTGAACAGATTAACAAACTAGTATATTTTCTTCTTTAAGACAAGATTTTCAATACAAACTTCAGTGAGAGACAATTAAAACTCCAATTCTATAGACGTCTATGCCAGAACTTCAAATAAAAGAGAAAATCATAATGCAGAGGTCTAATATACCTCCAAGCACACAAGACGTATATGTGGTGTATATGTATATTACAATTACATATACACACACATTCTCTGTGATATGTAAGCACATACACATTCAAAAGTAATTAGCAACAGGATAAAGCAGAAAACTTAAATAACAATACTTAAAAAAACAAACTCTAGGCAAAAAAAATATTTTAGGAAATTAAAATAAATTATAGAAATAAGCCTAAGTTTAAACAACAGACAATAGCTCTTTCATGTGTTTCCAATTAGAATTGAAACAGTGTTACAAAATATTATTTAGGGTCTACATGTTATTTGAATAAATCAAACTCTTGAGTCTTATTTCCTAGTATAAAGTTTAATTGTAAATTTGGTGTTTTAGAACCTACTACTTTTTCTTTTTGTTTTTTTAACAAAGTATTTAGAGTTTAGGCCTACAATAAAACAAATATAATTTTATAGTTTAATTTTAATTACACTTTACAATTTGGAGAAATGTAAGCAAAATCTTACAGTTGATTTTCTTTAGAATATGAAAACAGTAAAAGTCAATATATATCAGAATATTAACAAATGTTTTTTGTTAAAAAAGGGATTTTCAATTTTCCTTTAGACCAATGTTTCTAATATTAAACTAATTGCACATCTGAAGAGTGATGCCTTTTATTATATCTAGAAAGTGCAAAGATAAATATCCTAAACTTTGTTGTACAAAATAATAAATGTGAAAATAACTGAATCTGGATTGCCTATCTAAAGGAATGCACCAGCAATTCGAAACAAAAAAAAAAAGACAGAATCAAGACAATCTGATATCTATATTGTTCTTACGGACTTTATTTTTTTAAGATAAAGAAGTTTCAAAAAATGTTTGCACACGCACTCTGTTTATAACACACAAATATAGGCAAACAGATATAACAGTGAAACATATACAAAGCAAGCAGCCACATGCTTATGCAACCATTATCAGCTGCGATAAAATGTGGAATTGTTTTATATCAATTTAAATAGATGCTGATATGCCTCAGCCAAGTAAAACTGCTATTCAAGGGAGACAGAAGGAGAATTGGTTCCCAAACGATGGCAAAACTTGTATAATGGGGATGTCAGACTAACAGGGATTGCTGGTTGTCATTCCAGCGCTATCAAACATGTACATATGAGTATGATTTGAGACAGAGAAGTTAAATATTTCACTGTCAAAGAATGTCAAGAACTGCAATTCATTTCCCTCTCTCATGTGCTCTAGGACAATGACAATTTAATACAAGGCCAATGAATGTAAAAGAGATAAAAACCGAACCAGCCTAGCATAATCACAAATTTCCTCTTGAGAGCTTGCTAGGGCTAGAGAGAACTAGACAGAGACCAATATTTTATTGTTTTTGTCTCTAGTGTGTATGCTATAAAGCAAAATCCAAACTATATGGAAAATAATCAAGTTGTTTTAAGCTTCTAGAGGAGCGTATCCAATTTACTTTAGATATCTTAACATTCAGCATTTTTGCTGATTGGTAACAGGCTAACAATATTCATAAGAGGGCATTCATTTAAGACTGTCAATAAATATTAGTGCTGTTCATTTCTATTTGTTTTTGCACCAAGACAAAGGTCACTGTGCATCAGAAATGTTCAATACCAGGACATTTGCCAAGCTATTTGTGTGCTGTTATTTAAACAACACAAACCAAACCAAACCTTGTGTTATGAGAATGTAACACAATTAGGCTAGGTTTTGAGAAGTGGCTTCAAGAATTACAAAGATAATCACAAGCAAGTTATCTTCTATGTTTGATGTACAGTTCCATGTGTTTTTTAATAATTGCAAAAGTGAGGTTTGGCTAATGAGGCAGCCCTTATCTGTCCTCAGCAGTCTAAGCGGAAGCATTATTTTCCTGAAGGCTTAATATGCTTTTTTTTTCCTTCCAGTGCACAAAATGTTGTCCAGAGTAACTTCAGATTCAGATGAAAAGAATTTTTTTAAAAAATCTTCTAATTTATGATGGTCACAAAATAAAGAAATGACAGGAAGGAGGGGGGGGGGGAATCAGCTTATACTGATTGTATTATTTTTTAAAAAAATAAAATAAACATGTATTGAGCTCTTCCTTCTTGCCTGACATACTTTCACACAACTATTCAAGAATGCTGGTTTTTTTACTGTTTTTTTCAAAAACATCAATTTATCAATTTTCCAAATTAAGTACTTTTAAAAAAAAAATCTTAAGAAAAAAATTAAAGTATGTCAGGGAAGGGAAGAAATAACAGTGAAAGAAAATGATCATCCATTCAAGAGAATTAATGAATATCCACAAGGGCTTTGCTAATAACACAGGTTAATTACTGCTGGAACACACCAGGCTCAGTAAATAAAAGAAAAGAACCATAAACACATTAAAATGAGCAACCACCTCTTTGGAAAAAAAAGTTTAGGCCTAGCAAATAAAAAAGCTGTCAGATATTTAGCACCAGCTTTTGCACTTTTGTCAGCCACAAAAATTTTGCAAGAAACATGAATGAAAAACAGGAACCTAAAGTTGGGAGTTTCGTAATAAGTCTATAACAAGGTCTATTTAAGTAGACATATAAGGATCCATTTTGAAAAGCCCTCCAAAAAAATCTCATTTAGACAATTGCTATGCTAATATCTTACAGAATTACAATACATATTTAGATTTAAAGACAATGATTTTTTAAATAATTTTTCATGTATAAGAGTTACATATTATATTAACAGATCGGCAGAAATTGTGCCACCTATATTAGATAGAGAGATCTTATGTAAGGAGAGGTGACAAAACATTTCTAACTTTCTCTTCACTTAATTACCCCTCTGTGCCAAATATTGTTCCTATTGAGCAAATTTTAAGATCACTGGAAGGGATATTAAAACAAAAACAAAGAACCTTTAAATAACATTAAAGCAAGAAAAAAAAACCTATATAGCAGCTCTCAAATTAATACCATTTTAAAAACTAAATGTGCTAAAATCTGCACACAGTTTTCGATTCCATGACTCTAAAGCATCTTTTGTCTTTTCAATTGTGACATCAGGGTTCACTACTGAAACCATCCGAAGTTTGTTGGCATCTGTGCATTTTATCTTCTTTACTAATAATCTGGTTTCTTTGCATATCTTTAAAATTAATTGCATTATGACATTCACAGTTGCTTTGTTTCATTTTAGAACTGTTGCACTTTGGTAGTGTAACAGAAATTGAGGATTCAAATTAATGAAAGGATCAGAGGAAAAGGTAATGCGCACAATACAGAGAATATATCTGAAGTCACAAGCCTATTTGCTTTTGTATGCTTGGCATTCAGAGATCATGTTTAAATGTACTATACGAGGTGTCCCCCTGCCCTTTTTTGAATGTTTCAATTGTCTTTCCTTCTTCCAACAGCTGTGACAACTGTTAAAACAGTAAAATTAAGTCTGCTCTAGAAACCTTTAGCCAATGTTACATTTTAATCAGAGGTTAGATGAGATTTTGTATTATGATGACAGTTTCATTTATAGTATTTAAAGTCACATACATATGCATACATCTGCACATATAGCTGTTCCATTCTCTTATTAACTATTCTTTGAAATTATTTGCATTCACTCTCTCCTTTTACTGAAAAGGCAAACGTGAGGGCAGCAGATGGCTTTAAGTTTTTCATTCTTCAAATGTGGGCTACCTAGAATTTAAACCATGCTGTCTTTTTATCACTCCACATTCTGCAAGTATTCTAACAAACACCCCCTCCCCAATGCACACACAACAAAGCTCAAACTCTAGAAATATTTGGCTTCTTTATTTCATTCTTGTAGCTTAATTCATAGTTTGGTTTGTATAATGTACCACAAAGCCAAAGTACAATTACCAGCAATATTACTAGTAAGTAAGAGTCTGTGGTTTATTAATTGAGACACATACACAGAGAGAGGGAGAGACCGCTGTGCTCCTGGGCACTAGATAGCTCTGTCTGCCCACTGAATCACAGATCCGTCCAGAAGACATTTAGGGGCGGGGGGGGCAGAGAGAAATGGAAGTAGACAGCTAATTGTGGCAAGGTGGAAGGAATAATAAGACCCTTCCACCAGAGCTAAAAAGGCATTTGCTCTGATTTCATTTAAATTCATCTACTTTAAGAAGCTTATCAAAATTAATCATTCAAATTAGCTCTAAGAACAAAAATCAAGAAAGGTCTCTGAAAAAAGAGCATCTTCCTAACTTCAGAATCTCTTTCTTCCTCTCTCACCTTTTCCACAGAAAAAAGCTAACCATTGCAAGTTGGAACAGTGACAACTGCACTCAGCCACAAATTAAGTCATTTTAAATCACACTGTACATCAATGGACTGATCTAGAAACTGCATTTCAATTACTATTATAACATAATTTATTTACATTCTTCTGCATATGAATAAGGAATCCTTTCTCTTCCTCTCCTTCCATGTATTCAAACATTATAGCACCCATTGGCATATTCTTTTTTTGTGTGTGTGTGTATCTATATCATTTACCAATGTTCAAGACTCTTTTTACACACACCCCTCAAATTTGTGACTCACCAATTTAACATGCAGATACCAATGGCAGCTAGTAACCATATATCTAAAATACAAAGTCACTCCTGTGTATTGTTCATGGTATGTATTCAGTCTAAGGCTGAACCCCTTGCAAGCTTCTGCCGCGTCGGGTTTTTTAAGGCCAAAATTAAGTTCATAGGCTCTCAAAGTTGTGAAGTGAAACCCTGGTTTGGAAACCTTCTCCCCCCTCGGTTTATTAGTTCAGAGATCTGAGAATATGCATGCAGTCAATAATATTAAATGTGTTATATAGTCCAAATGTTTATTTTTATTTATACAAAATATTTTACTGGATAAGCTTGCATTAAAAAAGAATAATAGCTGCTTTTAAATTCCACTCAAAAGCAAACAAAGCTCACATTGGCTTTGGAAGTGGCACACACGCATATGCACAGACACCCACAGGCACCCCTACCTTTGCCACTTAATGGACCTATTTGTCAGTAAATGACTGGAGCCTTACATTAAACCTTAATTACAGAGCACTATCCTTAAAGTGGGATTAAACTCTTGAGCTAGTCCCCCACTCCCAACCGGGCTTGGCAAGAAACCTCAGAAAGAGGAAAGATCAAAAGATTATCTAAATCTTGTTTTAGACCGGAGCTTTCTTTCACTCATTTCAGGAGAAGCCGGCAGGAGAAGGGAAGGAAATGTATCTTTCTCAGAGATCTGCTGAAACAATTCACTCTGTCTTTGGGCCAAGCCAAGTGCCTATTCTTAGTACCTGAATAAGAAATGACTGTCACTCGCACAGCTGTTTTACTGACAGCCACGCCGCTCCCCACTCAAAAGGTAACATTGTCGAGAAAAGAAGGAGGAAAAAAAAAAACCCACACACAATTCCTCCACTTACTGAATTAGCAGATAAAGCACAGCACAAAAGAGACAAGACGAACACATACAGCTCTACTCATGCACGCAAGACGCCAGGAGGCATTACCTGAAAGCGGCTTTTCACGTTGGATTATATATAGATATATATTTATTATTACTTCCCTCCCCACCATTAGGAAGAAGGAAAAAGTGCGGGGGTGGGGGAGGATAAGAAAGGAAAGCGGAAGGGGGGGTATAAGAAGAATGGTAGGTACCTACTCTTCTTCGTAGTGCAAGGAAAAAGATTCAGGAAGGCAAAGTTCTACCGAATCCATGTGCGCTCGGCAACCATTATTTGTGCACCCCAGCTATAAATCAAAGTTTCCTTGACACAGGCACAGTGCAATTAACACAAATGTTCTCCTGGTGACAAGCCTATGGGCACAGCCAGTTGGGACCAAAAGCTCACACGCTCCTAATCAAGGACTTAAAGCCCCGATTGGAGCTTATAAATATGAAGTAGGTCTTTACATATGCATTCCCTCTGGCCCAGACAGAAACGCGATTGGTAGGGCGTCGGCCAATCAGCGCCGGCAAGGAGCAGAGGCTGCACAGATTGAGCGCCGCTCGGCAGGTACAGACGGGCGGAGGGGACTGGAAGGGGACGGAGCAGGCGAATGGGGGGGGGGGGGGCGGCGGAGGGGGGGGGGGGAGAGAGAGAGAGGGAAAGCGACAACTGAGAAAGCGCCGCAGACCTAAAAGACGCAGCGCCTTAAAAAAAAAAGTGGTTTGCAAAGCAACCCCGGCGCGCTTTCAACTCTTAACGAGGAGAAGAGAGGGGGGTAGCATTAACTATTTAATCGACCGGGGCTTCCCGTTTCTTAAACTACGGTTGGGCAGGAAGGTGTGCAGCCTCGGGTATTTTTTTTTTTTTTAAAGAAGATATCGTCATTAAGGTATAATTTTATACTGCTCTTCTCTTCCCTTCTCTCCCTCCCCCCTTCTTGTATCTCCTGCATGTGCGCGCGGGGTGTGTGTTGTGCGGGGCCACCTCGGGATAGTCTGTTTTAACCACTCTTATCCACTCCGGGTTCCACTCGGAGAGTAGACTTACTTGGAAAGATGGGAGACAGGTAGAACAAATCCCCCACCCCACCCCCCAAACTTAGTGGCACTTCCTTCTGAAGAAGCCTGCATACGTTGCAGGTAGCTCCCGGACATATTTCTGTATAAACAGGTCTGACTTGCTTGTCTGTTGACTTAAGGAAGCATGGCTAAGATCGGACCGTTAATTTTTGTCCCACACCCCACCCCAACTCAATATAATTCACTTCCATTCAATTTCACCTTTCTGAATAGCAGGTTGAGGAATCTAAATAAGTTTACATTACTGACCTTTATAAACGTGACGTTGGCAGTGTTTGCATTTCAGCACTTTTTTATGTGTGTCTTTTTTTTTTTTTAGAAAAAGTGTGATAAAGAACTTGAGAAAAATTAATGTTTGAAAGCAAACACAGAAATGGGTGCAATACATGAAGGGACAAACTGATATACTGCTGGGTGGATGTAAACCCACAGCATATAAACATCATGCAAGATACAACAGGTATATTTTAATTGAAAGAGTAATAGACCCACTGTGTTTTGAAAAATTAATTCTTTGGGTATTAACTGTCTTAAACCTCACTGATTACTTCCAGGAATGCAGTAGATAAGACTTTTCAGCAGTGTTAATATTCAGTGCTGTGTAGCTTTGACAGAAGTGCCACTAAAAGTCAAGATGATACAATTCTGAATAAATAAATAAATTTGATTGTCTTAATTGTAGACATTTACAAACATGCCCACACACACATACACACACACACACACACACACACACAAATCAAGGATCAACATGGATGTAATGTGTTACATGATTTACATGATCTGCAAAATTACCCAACCTTCTAATTCCCCACTTCTGGCTGCCTTATACCAGAGCTGATGACCTTCTTCTCTGAATACACTATTGATGTAAATAGTGTAAATATTGGCCAACACTACCCGTTTTCTAAGAATCTGCAAAAATGAAGGGATGGGGGAAGAACTTGTATCCTGAAAGTGTTATTAATAATTAAATATAGCATAATTATTCTAAAGCAAGAGTTCTTTCTTTTATATTCATAAAACTATTATCTCATACCTGGTGATGAAGTAATTATTTTAACCCTGGAAAATACTTTGTCACTAAATCAGCCGAATTGATCTCCCTCTCTCCCTCCCTACTCCCCCCTCCCCGTGAAGCACTCTGATGAAAATAACGTATTTTTTAGATCAAAACTAATCAGTGCACCTCCTCTAACTGCAATAATGACATTCACAAATGGGAATACAACAGCTGTCTCCAAATCTATTTGATGGCTTGCCTTTCACCAAAGTGAATTGATAGACAAGAAGACAAGTATTTGTAAAAGCACAGGACATGTTTGCCTCTCTTTGTTTTATTGAGCTTTGTAGCCTGTGAGATCTTTATCCTATGGACAGTTTCAAGTCTGCTTTTCATAGATGCAGAAAATGTAAGTATTGGGAGGGGATCAGAAATACACATGGCAAAACTAGAGTATCCACCATTAATAGAAAAGCAGGTAATAAAATCTTTATTACCAGCAGCATTTTTGCTACGTACGGAGACTCTAATTAAGATGTAAATTTTGATTTTGAGCAGTGAGACAAAACCATGATACAGATATACTAAGCAAGTCTCACCATGCTATATAAATGAGGGTTAGGGTTGAAGCATTTTAATGAAAAGAATGAGTTTGTAATATGGATACTGTTTGTCTTCATATCAATTACAATAAACATCATAAACTTTTGCAAAATAAGAATGCACTATCCTGTACGGCTTATTCCTTGGATTCTAATATATATGTTGGTTTTCACACACACACAAATCCTCATAATACATACCACAATGTGACATCATACTCATTAAACTGAAGTGAGAAATACAAATTTACCTCATGTTTATTATAATCTGCTGTGAATAGTCTTTAAATTGCTGTTTTGTTTTGTGCTACCCACCCCTCACAACTCAGCTTTCCTTGTCTACAGTCCTTTTGCTCATCCATATCATTTTGTGTCTTCCCTGTCACCAAATTAACTATTGCTATCTTTCGGCCAGACACCTTACAGACATGGATCTTCGCTGAGGTAGTGCTGGTTAGGGGAACACAATCATAGTATTATAATTTATGCATTCATGAAAGGCAATTGGTCTTCTCCCCTGAGACTTAAAATGTCACCTCTAGTAGACCTGGATCTGGAATTTCAACAGCATTCTTCAACTTGGGTATGCTGGTTACAGTTCAGTTATTTTATTAAAAGAGAAAATAAATGAGGCAAGTTAGAATCTATTATTACAGCTCCTTTTTTTTCCTCTCAAAAGAATGCTTGAGGAGGAAAGAGTTGTGAAAATAAAATCAAGGTGAATACTTATTTCATAATCTCTAGATTATGGAAAATACAACACAGAATAGTGCATGCATTCACCTTTTATTCTTGTTCTTTGCCAGAGGTTGTAATATAAAATCTCACCCCAAAAGCCTGCACAAAATAATAGTTATAGAATCAGGCCTGGGGAGGTTGAAATAAGTCAGTTAGTACTCTGAATGGAGCATATATCTTCACATCTCTTCTATCTTTATCAAGATGCTCATGTAAGATACTGTGCATCTTTAAGCAGAAAAGTGAATTTGTGAAGTAAATATATATTTTATTGATGCTTGTATTCCCAAAGGATATTATAGTCTTTTTACACCAGCTAATCCTATCTTTTTAATTACATTTGGAAAAAAACTGTTAAACGGATTTTTGATTATATGACATTAATCAGAATAACACAGTTGTTATAGCTAGCTTTAAATATGATAAGGTTAGATGGAAACATGTCAGAGAATGGTATTTTTAAAATACTATTTCTGAATAAAAAAGGGCTTATGTGCTTCTTTATAAAGGCCCAACACATATCCAAATCCCGTATTCATTTATTTGCAAGTATATATTGTGCCAACTTTTTAAAGAAGTTGAATGAAATGTTTGTTATAAAACCACATTTCCTTCAGAATGTACAGCATATCACTGGTTACAATATACTATGTACACACACACACACACACACACACACACACACACACACACATTTACAAAGGAAGTGACAAGCTTACTCTTTGAATTTCTTTTCATGCTAGCCTACTCTTCAGTAAATGGTAGTAGATTACTACTTTAGAACCATCTGCTGCTTTCACTTATATTTAGCAGAAGTAATGACCACCCTGCCTGAATTTTAGACAAGCCACAACACTCAAAACTGCTTTTCAATATAAGTGATACATAAGCATACATATGCATACATATACATGTAATTCCCCATACAGCCTTTTTATCCTTTTAGATCAAAACCACAAAGTTTCTCCAAAATAACATCACAATAATTTTATCCTATCAGCACAATACAGTGAAAAAACCACTAGCATCCTGCATCAGTGATTATTCAGGTCTGGCAATCTCTGTTTAAATTGCACAGTACAGAATCTATATATGGTTCACCTTAAAATCTTGGCTATAGTCTTTTGTAGAAAATATAAATGGGAAAAGGTTTTAAGTGTAATACAAACCCATACTCTCTCCCTCTTTATGAAACTCTTCTGGCACATGTTTTCCTTGGAGAGCCACATGGTGTTACTGTCTAAATAAGCCAAGGCAAAGATGATTGAGGGAATTCAATCACTCTTTAATTAATACAGGATTATTTCACTTGCATTTTGTGGAGCTAATAATACGAGGTGGAATGTCAGTAAAAATTAAATCGTAAACTAGTGGAGGGCCAAGGGAGCAGCTCACTTTAGTTATGGAGTTTTCCCACTAGATATTGTAAAAAATCTTACACCTATTTACATTGGTAATGCTGTTCCATGGAACAGTAAAAGATTTCAAGAATCTGAATGGCACAGACATATATCACAGAACAAGTGAACATTTTCAGATTATCTATTAATAAGTGAATTGAGGCAAGTTGTTTCCTGAATGTTAAAGGACCGCATGTTAAATCGAGAAGTACACTCAAGGTCAGCACTGCATTTTGGACTATCTCAGTCTCTGTGATATTATGGTAATCATATTTAAAATATTCGTGGAGAAAGAACAAATTAGGCTTTTCACTAGAAAGATTATTATGATAAACAACAATTCTGTGGCAACAAATTCATATTGCTTTCTTTCCCACAGTAAATTACAACTCCTTATTGGGCTTGTGATGCTTCTAAATAGAGTGAGTATATTCCTTCATTTGCCTTGCTTTCTTTAGAGGAAATATATTCAAAGGGAAAGCAGGATAGAGAGAGAGAGAGACAGACAGACAGACAGCAGATGTAGTTTAGATGAAAACATTCTAGTTCACATAGAAATCAGAAAAAGTTACCTCACATAAGCTGCTAATGTGAAATAAAATGAGAACTGTAAACCTGACCAATTGTGAGACAAGATTAGAGGGCTGTTGTTCCCTTTTCCCTCCAGAGCTTCCTACCTAACTGGAAGCTCAAGGCACTAAAAATAGAAAGACGATGGAGTGCAAATATTTCCCCAGTGAAAACACCAATAATCTTTACTGTGAGTTGACACGAATTGCTTGTTACATTGCCCTAGGATATCATGGCCTGAAGCGACAATGTATGCACACATACACAAAGGCATACATACAAACTTGCTCAACATCTCTCCTAAGCCATGGAAATATGTTTGTATATGCACATTTACAGTATCCAAATAGAATCAGACTTTTAGCTAATACCTACGCAACATATCCATGACTTGGAGCCTGCCAGGTATTCCCCCCTCCTTCGGAATGCCTTTACTCTCTCTTCCTCTCGCTAGTGTTTTTATTATTAACATTATTGTTATTATTATAGTTCAAGCATAAGCTGATTCACTAGAGAGCCATGTAACTTAACCCCTGAAGCACTAAATTTCTTCACATGTACTAAAGACACAGATTTGTTGTTACCTCTAGCAATATCCCAAGAAAATGAGTGATGGTAGTGTCATATCACCATATTAATGACTTAATTTATTGTGACATCAGGGGTGGGATGCTACTAATTCGGCCCGGTTCTATAGAACTGGTAGCTGTGAAGAGCAGCTGACACTGAACCAGTTCAAGTGTTTAGCCTACCCGCCTGTCCGGGCTCTAGGCTGTCCTTTATTCCCTGCTTTTCCCTCGGCACAGCTGAGGTTGAAAAAGCAGGAAACAAGGATTTCCATGCAGTGCTTGTCAGCTGTCCAGGCGGCACAGCTGATGATTTTTTGCAAACGCTGCACACACACGTTATGATCGCTCCACTGGCTGGCCCCTCCCCTCTCTGTCCACTCCTTACCTGGCATGCGAGCCATCTGACTTGCCCGGTTTGGTAAGTTGCTATTTTTCCTCCCTCCCACCCCAAGCATCAACTGTTCTACTCTGCCAGGAGATTTAGATTAGCTAGAAAGCAGGAAATCCTTGGATTTCTTGCTTTCTAGATAATCTAAAAGCAGAACTGAACCTTCCTTAGGATGGAAGCTTTTACTTTTCAGTGCAGACTCAGGTAGCCGATTGCAGATAGATAGATCTCTAAGTGAATCTGTGATTCTGTGAGCAACTTAATCTGTCTGCCTGCTTTGCCTGCTTTTGTGTAAAAGTTACTTTTTTAAAAATAAAAAAAATCAATATTTACATACGTGGTATGTTGTGAGTTAATTTTGTGAGTTTCCTTGCTAGCAAATTTTATCAGTTTGTTTGCAAGCAAATTTTATGTGACAGGCTCAGGTAGCTGATTACAGAAAGATGGATCTCTAAGTGAATCTGTAATTCTGTGAGCAACACAATCTGCTCACCTGCTTTGCCTGCTTTTGGGTAAAAGTTGATCTGTTTTTTTAAAAAATCAATATTTACACAAATATTTATAATATTTACATACAAGCCATGCCCACCCAGTCACTTGACCACCAAGCCATGCCCAGTTAGCAAGCCACGCCCACCCGGTCACATGACTTCCAAGCCACACCCACAAATTAGGCCACACCCACAAACCGGTTGTTAAGAAATTTGAATCCCACCCCTGTGTTACATCCAGGGAATGGGCACCAACAAAGATTTACAAACAAGTCATTAAACTACATAGAAATGTATATTCCCATTTCCTAATAAGCTTATCACCAGGATCAGACTGAAAACATTTTCACTTACCTTCTAGTTCTAGTTCTATATAATAATCCCCCATGTCATACAATTATCCTTTTTTATTAGTTGAATTTCCAAGATAAAGTATAACTTAAATTTTAAGGTATTTAGAACATCTTACGACTTGGTACTTTTTATATTTTTTGACTTCAACACATAGCAGGTTGAATTGTTGGACAGTGCAAACTTCTTAGTATGATCATCCCTGCATCAAAGACAGAATTCTTCCTTCAATAGCCTTTTCAGATTATCTAACATCAGAGACTAGTATCAAAAAAACTTTTTAAAGCTGAGAGGTATGTTAGAATGTTATGATTTATTCATAATGTTTAATACTAAACATTATATACAATATATTAAATATAGTTGATCCATGTTTCCAAAATAGTTTACTTGCACCCAACAGTGTGTAATTGGTTCTAGGATTCTGGGATTAGGCTTCTTTTTTATTTCTCATAAACTAAAATTAGACAACTTCCTCTGTTATAAGAGGAAAGTTTCTCTATTCAATCAGACCAAGTGATAGAACAGTTCACCATCTTCTCTTCCAGATCAATTCTCACATCTCACAAGCAGAAGAATGGAAGACTTTCTTAGTTCAAGGGTCCAATTAGAAATAGTCCCAAATTCTGCATTCCAATATTTCAGAATAAAATATAAAGTGCACGTCTCAAGGAGGATAGCTATTGCAGAAACAGTTATAGACACTTCCATTATTTTATCAAAAATATATCTGCAGGGCTCAAGGGAAGAGCAATTTTAAAATGCAACTTAAGTTTTCTTAAAAATAAGAATAGGCATCATATAAAAATCATAGTCCTGTGCATGTTTATTCAGAAGTACATTTGAGAAGCAATTTAAAATCCAACCTAATCCACATTTACCCAGAAATAAGATCAAGTATCATATGAAAATCCCAGGCTTGTAACAGTGAGAAGTAATATCCTATCATAGTGTGCTTATTTGGAAATAACAGTGAACAGGAATTCAAAATCCCCAAATAATTACGGAAGCAGGAGCACTTAATATTGATTGCTGTACCAAATACCAAGAAGCCACTGCCACTTAGGAGGTGCAGAGCACTTCAGCAGATGCAAATTGATCTGGCAATCTCCACTTTAAAGATCTAAGGGTTCTTTAACATTCAAAGACAACAAAGCCACTCCAGAGAAATAGATCCACTCCGGAGATTAACAAAGATTCAGCAACTTTTTGGTCTCTGAAGCACATGAAGCAGCAGAGAAGTACAATACTTCATGAAATATATGCAGCACTGATCTTCTTGTAAGGCTTATTTATTTATTTATTTATTTATTTATTTACTTATTTATTTGGTTTGTCAATTGCTTACAAGATAATAGGTATAAGTAAAAACATAGTTCTGAATACATGGATACATATAAGAAAAATAAACAAAATAAACAATAGGACAGGGATGATAGGCACATTGGTGCGCTTATGCACGCCCCCTACAGACCTCTTAGGCAAGAGTGAGGTCAATAGTAGATAGTCTAAAGTTAAAGTTTTTGGGGTTTGGGGAAGAAACCACAGAGTCAGGTAGAGTATTCCAACATTGACCATCCTATTGCTGAAGTCGTATTTCCTGCAATCAAGTTTGGTGCGATTAACCTTGAATTTGTATCTACCGTGTTTCTCCAACAATACGGCCTCCACCAATAGGAAGACCCAGCATGTTTTCTAGGCATGAAATGAAATTAAGCCCCTTCCCCCAAATTTAGGCCTAGTTTAAAACATGCTGGGGGGGGAGGCTGGGGGTTAAAACATGCTGGGGGGGAAGGCGGGGGGGGAAACTTGCCTTTAATAGTGCCCTGTGTGGCGCAGCCGCTGTTCTCGCGCCAGTAGGAAGTGTAGAAGCGTTTCTGCTGCTTCTCGGGCGGGGGAGCTGCCTCCATGGCTTCCTGCCGGCACGAGAACAGCAGCAGCGCTGGCGGAAACGTGGAATCGTTTCTGCCGCTGTTCGGGTGTTTGCGGAAGCCTCCTGTGTGACAGGACCGCTTCCCCCGGGCCGCTTCCTCCTTCCCTTCTCACTCCACCCCACCTGGGGAAGGAAGCCCCCTCTCTGCTGCCCTTCCTCAGAGCGGCGGCGGAGTTCGCCCTCTCCTCCTAAATGGATGGGAGACGTGCATTAAAACCTCCCAAGGCCCATGCGGATAATACCACGTTTGTGTTTCTGTGGGCAGGGAAAGAGCCCGCTGACAGAAGCTTCAGCGTTTTCTGGCTTTTGTCTCTTAAGGTCAGGGCATCCTGAAGCCTTTTTCCCATGGGTGACCAGCCAGCAGCTTCCCATCCATGGCACCTGCCTCGTGGCGCTACTTTTCCGCCAAAAGTTCTCGGTCTCCCTGTTCCCAGACCTAATTTTTCACCCCGGTCACTTTCCACTTTTCTCTTTGCCCTCCAAAAGGGGTCGGCGGTGACCTTCATCTCTCTTGCTCTTTGGGCTTCCGCAGCTTTGTTCTCGGCAGCAGCTGGGCGTGGGGCGCGGGAGGATGTCCTTGTTTTGTGAGGTAAGTGACGGTGGTGCCAGCGGCGGCATTATTTGCTTTTCTCTTGTGGCGGGTGCGGAAAATAGTGTGGGGGAAGCCGCGGAGCTGAAGATGGAACCTAGAGCTGGAAGGTTTGCAAGCCCTCCGAGCATGTCACGTAGAGGGGAGTTTGTGGACATTTTCCTTTTCAAAGAGTCCCCCCAGTTTCCGCCGGCGCTGCTGCTGTTATCGTGCCGGTGGAAATGTGGAAAGCATTTCTGCCATCGCTCGGGTGTGTGCAGAGCCGCACACACCCGAGCGGCAGCAGAAACGCTTTCCATGCCGGCAGAAATGCTTTCCGTGTTTCCGCCTGCATGACAACAGCAGCAGCACCGGCGGAAACGTGGAAGCATTTCTGCCGCTGCTCGGGTATGTGAGAAACACGGTATTGTTTGCTCTTGTATTATTATGGTTGAAGCTGAAGTATTCATTGACAGGTACATCATTGCAATGTATGATTTTATATACTATACTTAGATTGGACTGAAGGCAGCATAGTTCTAGGTTTTCTAGGTCTAGAATTTCAAGTCTGGTGGCATAAGTTATTCTGCAATGAGTAGAGGGATGGAGAACTCTTCTTGTGAAATATTTCTGGACTTTCTCAACTGTATTAATATCAGATACGTAATGTGGGTTCCAGACTGATGAGCTATATTTGAGTATTGGTCTAGCAAATGTTTTGTATGCTCTAGTTAGTAGTGTAATATTACCAGAGAAAAAGCTACGTAAGATTAGGTTAACAACTCAACGCCTTTTTGGCTATGTAGTTAAAGTGGCCTCTAGCACTTAGATCATTAGAGATGAGTACTCCAAGATCCTTGATAGAGTTTGGATCATCAACAAGGTCTTGACTATTCAGCCTGTATTTTATCTGATTTTTTTTGCCAATATGTAAGACAGAGCATTTATTTGTTGAGATTTGAAGTTGCCATTTGTCTAGAATTAACAAGTCATATTGTAGGAACTGTGTAAACAGGCAAACAGATGTAACAAACATTTTTTTTGAAAAGATACAAGAGGCACCAGAATGGCAGGATAAGAGTGGGATTACAGAAAGGGAGTATGTTATATTGGTAATTCTCCCTTATCCCTGGATTGGGACTCCAGATAGATCTTTGGCCTAAATACCCTTCCCGTACTTTTCAAAGTCTTCCAGGTGCTCTCATTTCTTTTTTATTTGCTTCTCTATATTGTGTTGCCCATGTACCAAAAACAGAAGTTGAATCATGTGGATTTGAGCAGAATACATTATTTAGACTGTGAAAAAAAAAACCAGAATTATCTCCTTGCACTCCTGTTATTCACATCACTTCTTAGTATTAACTAAGAAATTAATTAATATTAATGGATAAAATCTGTTTTCATACAGGACTTTTAATATGTCAAGCAAAAATGATATAGATAACACTTTTTCCTATTTTAATTTGTAACTAATCCAATAAACATCTTTATATTTTAAAAATCACATTAGCAAAAATGATTAAATGAAACAATATAATTTGATCTTTTGTGGCTAGATATTTACGTTATTATTTATTTCCATCGATCAGCTTGTTAATTTTATTATTTAATAGCAATTAAGAGAATTAGTTTTATGTGTCAAACATGTCATATGCCTACTAATTTGGGAAATAAATTATCAGCTTCTATAGTTATGAATTCCCAGGTTCTTTCTTATTTATTTATATAACTTATAACTATATCTCATCTCTATGATCTATCTCTATAATCTACAGTTATCTATCTATCTACCTACCTACCTACCTATCTACCTACCTGTTATGTATGGACTGAGTCTTCACTCAGGTCCGTGCTTCAAGCGGGAAGCACGGACCTCTCCCATTGGCTGAGCCGTTTGACAGCCGGCTATAAAAGGCGGCTGTCAAACGGCATCAGCTGTTGCCGCTCCAGCTGGCTGCCGTGTTAGCGCGGCAGTAGCGGTAACCCTCTTTACTTATAATAAAGAGTTAAGCTTTTAGCCTTGACCTGGTCTCTGCCTGAGTTATTCCGTCGCTCCACAATACTGGCGACGAGGACGGGATACAAATAAAGGCAAGCCAGGCAAGGGAGAGAATTAAAGGAGCGAAATCACTACCTAGAGCTGAAATCGCTACAGAGTTGCAGACTCTAACCGCGAAGTGCCGTCTCTAACTTGCCTGAGGAGAAACTTCACAGCTGACAGAAGATGACTGCGAATCCGGCATTCCCGCCCTTCAGACCGGCTGCTGAGACGTGGGAGTCATACAAGAACCGGTTTGACTGTTTTCTTGATGCTTTAGACCTGTCAGAAATTTCTGAACATAGGAAGAAGTCTTACTTCCTAAGTTTTTGCGGAGCCACGGTTTTTGACACCGCATCAGCTTTACTGGCCCCTAGATCTATAAAGACTATTCCCTGGGAGGAACTGCAGGAAATTCTTTCAAATCACTACTCCCCAAAGCCTTCCAGGATTGCTAGGCGCCATGCTTTCAGAAGGCGCATCCAAACAGAGGGGGAAACAATTAATGATTATATGGCAGCACTGAGAACAACTGCCCTGCATTGTGGGTTCAGAGATTACCTGGACGATATGCTGCTCGATCAGCTAATTTGTGGCGTTAGAGACCCAAAGTTACAAAGACGTTTATTAGCCAAAGGGGATCTAACTCTTAAGCAAGCCTTAGAGGAATCCCAGGCTGCTGAGCTGTCAGCACTCTCAGCAGCTGAAATTCAGGGAAAACCCAGCAGGCTAGAAAATCCTACAGTATATTTTGAGGAAGCCTCCTCAGAAACTGGCCCAGAAGAGGCTACTGAGGTAAACCGCCTCAGACAGCCCAATGCAAATCAAAAAGAGTTCAGGCAAGGTATAAGTCAAACCCCACAGTTACAAACAGTATGCTTAAGCTGTGGGGGAAATCACCTCAGAGCATCCTGCAGATTCAGGAATGCCATATGTTTAAGGTGTCAAAAGAAAGGCCATCTGGCAAAAATTTGTCAGTCAGGAAAAACCTTCAGCCAGCCACAAAGACCACAGAAGCTCATTCAATATCCCAGGCAAATTGAGGACTGTTTCACTTGCTATCAGTTTAAAATCCAAAAAATTAATAAATCTAACAAAATTAGTGTCACTGTTTCTATAGAAGGTAGACCCTGCAAGATGGAGGTTGACACCGGCTCTGCATTGTCCATCATCTCATGGGACACCTTAAAGAAGCTACTCCCCAGAATGTCAAGACAGAAAATTCCAGCCTGCAACCTAACACTTCGGGACTACCAAGGCAGAACCATCCCTGTCATCGGAAAAGGCAAGTTCCTAGTCCATTTTCAAGGGTTTAAGGGTCACTTGCCTCTAGTGATAGTGGATGGTGTCCTCCCAAGCCTATTGGGACTAGATTGGTTCCCAGCCCTGGGCCTCCACGTAGGGGGAATCCACGCCATTAACAATTCAGAAGTTGACTCCCTGTTCAGGGACTACGCAGACGTATTCAGTGAGGGCCTAGGCTGCTACGTGGGAACCCCAATATCTTTCAGGGTAGACTCCCAGGCAGTTCCAATTCGTTTGAAGCCCCGCAGAGTTCCTTTTGCAATTCATCCTCAACTAGACAAGGAACTTGACAAGTTAATCAAACAGGGCATTCTGCAACCAACTGACTTCTCAAAGTGGGAGACCCCCATAGTAACTCCTTTAAAAAAGGATGGACACTTGAGGATCTGCTCAGACTACAAGTCATCAATAAACAGATATTTACAAGTTAGTGCGTACCCAGTCCCTGTGGTACAACATTTACTCCATTCCCTTGAGCCTGGGTCCATTTTTGCAAAGTTGGACATGTCCCAGGCGTATCAGCAGTTTCCTGTTGACGATGAAACTGCTGAACTGCAAACAATAGTGACCACGTCTACAATTCGGAGTTAGTGTGGCCCCTGGAATTTTCCAATCCCTTATGGAACGAATACTGCAAGGGTTACCAGGCGTTGTGCCTTACTTTGATGATATTCTGGTATCTGCCACCAACCAACAACAATTACTACAAAGGGTCAGAAGTGTACTTGACCGTTTCAGACAATCTGGTCTCAAGCTAAAAAGGGAAAAATGCACCATAGCCACTCCACAAGTGGAATTCTTAGGTTACAAAATTGATGCAAAGGGTATTCACCCAACTGAGTCAAAAGTTAAGGCCATTCACGATGCGCCTACTCCTACAAACAAAACTGAGCTTCAAGCTTTCCTGGGCCTCTTGAATTTCTATGCATCGTTCCTGCCCCATAAAGCTTCTGTCGCTGAGCCACTTCATAGACTTTTAGACAAGCATTCGCCATGGCACTGGGGACCAAGGGAAACTATTGCTTTCAAACAAGTCAAGTCATTGTTAACTTCAAAGGCCGTCTTAATCCAATTCAATAAAGACTTACCACTCATTCTAGCAGCCGATGCTTCTCCATTCGGAATCGGGGCTGTCCTGAGCCACAGACTGCCCAATGGTGCAGAAGCACCTATAGCTTTCTTTTCAAGGACACTATCTTCCACTGAACGCAACTACAGCCAGATTGACAAGGAGGCCTTGGCTGCAGTGGCTTCAGTGAAGAAGTTCCATGAATTCCTCTACGGGCACCATTTCGAACTGATAACTGATCACAAGCCACTGCTAGGCATTTTATCCGGCTCTAAACAGACTCCCCAGATTTTGTCCCCAAGGATGACCAGATGGACGGTTTTCCTGGCTGCGTATTCCTACACTCTAATCCATCGATCCGGGAAAAGCCTTTCCCATGCTGATGCACTCAGCCGCTGTCCCCTGCCAATGCCAGTCGTGGACCCAGCACCTGCAACCACAGTCTTTCTTATCGACGATCTCAAGCTTCCAGTCACTGCTGCTGACATCGCTGCCCATTCGGCCAAGGACCAGGTAATATCCCAAGTCCTGGACTGGGTAGGGAGGGGGTGGCCTACGGCCCCTTATCCTTCAGACTTCCTACCCTACAAATTACGCCAGCAAGAACTTTCCTCCTTGCAAGGCTGTTTGCTATGGGGAACCAGAGTAGTCATTCCCCACAAATTACAAACCTCAATACTGAAGGTTTTGCATGAGGGCCACCCAGGGATTGTGAGAATGAAGGCCCTCGCCCGCAGCTACGTATGGTGGCCAGGCATGGATGCCCAAATCTCTAATTGGGTAAATTCTTGCCAGGCATGCCAGGCCTCCAGGGCATTACCACCAGTAACCACCCCTAGGACCGGGGAGGAAGCAAGTAACCCCTGGTCCAGGATACACATAGACTTAGCAGGCCCTTTCCATGGGCGCACTTTCCTGGTGGTAGTAGATTCGTATTCAAAATGGGTGGAATTAACTTTAATGCACTCCACCACTACAGAGGCAGTCAGCAAAGCACTGACTAGGATATTCGCCACACATGGCCTTCCTGATTCTATCGTGTCTGACAATGGCCCCCAATTCACCTCCTGTGAGTTTGAAATGTTTTTAGCAAGTTTGGGCATCAGGCACATACTAGTAGCCCCTTTCCATCCTGCCAGCAACGGGCTGGCTGAGAGGGCAGTTAGATCTGCTAAAGAGGTGTTACAAAAATTGGGTCCCTCTAACTGGCATGACAGGCTGGCCCAATACTTATTGAGCCAACACACTACACCCTGTGCCTCTACTAACAAGTCACCAGCCGAAATATTAATGGGACGCCGGCTGAGGACCACCTTGGATAGGCTGCACCCAAATTATGCCCCTTTGCTTCCCCTTGGGTCAAACAGCCAAGACAGGGGGTTCCTGGTTAATGACAAGGTATTTGTCAGAAATTTCACTGGGCAACCACTATGGTTACCAGGGCTTGTGATAGCAGTAACTGGTCCCAAGTCTTACAGAGTCCAGTTAGCTGATGGGCGGACCTGGCGGCGTCACGTGGACCACCTGAGGAAGCGTTGGAGCACTGCACCCAGAGGTCATCTAGACGGACCCCATGCAGAAGCAACCACACCATTCGACGAAACCAGTTGCCAACCCACCGGGGACGACTACCTACCAGATGTGGAAGCTGACCAAGGTGCAGACCCGACTCCAGACAGTCCAGCAGCCCCTCCATCGCCTGGAAACACGCAGAGAGCTCCAGACAACAACCCAGCGCCGTCTTGGACGGAGCCTAGAAGATCCGGACGAATTCGCAGGCATCCGACGTATCTGAAGGACTACGCATGCTCCTCACTGGGAGGGAGGAGTGTTGTGTATGGACTGAGTCTTCACTCAGGTCCGTGCTTCAAGCGGGAAGCACGGACCTCTCCCATTGGCTGAGCCGTTTGACAGCCGGCTATAAAAGGCGGCTGTCAAACGGCATCAGCTGTTGCCGCTCCAGCTGGCTGCCGTGTTAGCGCGGCAGTAGCGGTAACCCTCTTTACTTATAATAAAGAGTTAAGCTTTTAGCCTTGACCTGGTCTCTGCCTGAGTTATTCCGTCGCTCCACAACACTACCTACCTATCTATCTATCTAAAAAACAATTGCTACCAACCTGCCTTCCATTGAGGACCTGTATACTGCATGAGTCAAAAAGAGGGCTGTGAAAATATTTACAGACCCTCTCACATCCTGGACATAAATTGTTTCAACTCTCAAAACAAGACTCTAGGGCACTGCATACCAGAACAACTAAACACAAGGACAGTTTTTTTCCCCAAATGCTATCATTCTGCTAAACAACTAATTCCCACAACACTATCAAATTATTTACTAAGACTATATTACTATTATAATAGATAACAGATAATCAGAGTTGGAAGGGACCTTGTAGGTGATCTAGTCCAACGTCCCACCCAAGCGGGAGACCCTACACCATTTCTGACAAATGGCAGTCCAATGTCTTCTTGAAAGTCTCAAGTGATGGCGCTCCCACAACTTCCGGGGGCAAGCTGTTCCATTGATTGATTGTTCTCACTGTCAGAAAGTTTATCCTTATTTCCAGATTAAACCTCTCCTTGTTCAGTTTCCATCCATTATTCCTTGTTTGGCCTACAGGCACTTTAGAAAATAGCTTGACCCCTTCCTTCCTGTGGCATTATTCTTCTCATCCTTCCCAGTATCTATCTATTATGACTTTAAATATGTTGCTTATATCTTTACAATTTATATTGTTTTATTTGTTTCCTAGTATGATTTGATTGCTTATTAGTGTTGATGAATATATTTTTTAGTTTTTCTTTATGTATGCTGAGAGCATATGCACCAAAGACAAATTCCTTGGGTGTCAAATCACACTTGGCCAATAAAGAACTCCTCTTCTCTTCTCTTCTCTTCTCTTCTCTTCTCTTCTCTTCTCTTCTCTTCTCTTCTCTTCTCTTCTCTTCTCTATCTTTTACATTTTCAGATGTTTATGAAGACAATATGACTTTCATAATCAAAAACAAAAATAGTAAAAAATAAATAGCATTGTCAAAAAAATTATTAAAAGATTTTCAGAGGTAAAAACATTAATAATCTTAAGAATGTTCCTGCTTTTAATCAAGAAATGCTACAATTAATGGAAAAAATATCTGTATCCAACCTAGGAATGACCACAAAGAGGGATCAGAACATGAAGTATGGAGACTGGGACCATGTGATGAAAGTCCTGTTTCTTTTTATAAGTTGTGGAACATGTTAAAAAAGAGATAGCATTTCAATTCTGAAGTTGCTGAAACCAATATGACTTTTTAAAAACTCCTTTCCCTCACAGATGCATCTGATGGAACTTGAACATGGATGTAAGTATTAAGACAAAATGTTACCTTATACAGTAGACCTCTTTCAAATATACAGAATAAACCATATTAAATGTTTTTTTTTAATATTTCAAATTCTAGCCAGGGCCAACCAAACCTCAAAATCCAATAGCTTCCTTTGTATGGAAAACAATATGGCAAATTAATAAATGTCCTTTCTTTAAGGATAAAACCAAAGCTATTGCCTTTGAACATTTCAGGCTGTTGGTAGTACTCTTTAGTGTAGCTACACATTAGAGAAACTGTAGTCATGTATCAATATACTACTGTATTCCTTCCCTTCAGTGTTCAGCTTGTTGCCATGCTCCTTCAACTTAATATCATCAATCAAAAGAGACCTTTCTTAAGCTATATCATCAGCAACTCTTAATTGCCCAACCCACAATATCCTTCTTGGATAAAATTAGAGGTTGATTTTAAAATGCAAACCATTAGCCTTTTGACATAGTGTCAACAGAAACTGTCTGCCTTTTTTCTACACATACCAAAAATTGACTAGTATGAATATAACACATAAAACATGAATAAAATTTTGTGGGATTTCCAGAAGAAATTGAATTTACAACCGTGCTTTGTATGTTATACATCTCTAAAGATGTGCTGGCCAACTACTTGATATAATTTCAGCAAAAATATAAGCAACACAGTTTATTTTTCAAGGAACTTCAGTTTTTTCAGTTTAAGGGTTATTTTTAATTCTATTGATTTTTTTTAACTGTAAAATTGAAATGTTTTATTTAAATGTAATTTGAAAAACTGTACCATACATAACTATTGCAAAAATGACTGGCAACATCCATGCTATACTTTAAAATATTATTTCACAGGATCCATTACCATGTTCTGAGAAATTAGTTCAAATGTCAGGATTACCTTGATTGACTAATATGAAGATAATATAGATATAACTCAGCAGAGAGCTTTAAACAATTTGTGAGCATTTTTTTTTCATTTACCACCTTATTCTTTTTCCCTTTCAGTTCTGTCATTTGCTGAGCATCCTTATCTTCAAAAAAATATTGACAATTTCTACATAAACTATTTATAGAGATATGGTAATAAATGTAACTATAAAGCAATGCACACAACTTGTGACCTTCTGGTTCTGTTTTGTTTGGAGAACAGTTCTAAGCAATGACCTGATCACAGTGGCCACCTGATCACAGTGGCCCATGCTGAGGTATCACGAGTCCTCCTACATTTATTAACAGAATAGCTTTCCTATTCCTGTTCTAGTTGGAATTAAATTCTTAAAAACTTTTTTCTTTTCCACATTCAGCCAGTGAAGCAGCAGAGATCCAAGATGAAAGAGTTGTCTTGCTATTTTTTTCTTGGCTTACATGGTACCGTTTCTTTATTTTTCCTGTAGACATATTTGTAGATCAGGCTTACAGCAACACTTAGGTTGGGCTTCTGACCTCAGTTAAGCTACTGTATCCCTGCTGAATACAGCCCTTTAGGTCATAGACTTGTTATTATTCTGTGGTTAATAGACCCAATTGGGGTACACATAAGAAAGAATCTGACTATAGTCCTATCTCTAGTTTTAAATGTAGAGGTAATTTACACAAAAGGTATACTGATTAATGAGGAACAAACAGGGAAAAAGGAAGGAAGGAAGGAAGGAAGGAAGGAAGGAAGGAAGGAAGGAAGGGAGGGAGGGAGGGAGGGAGGAAGGAAGGAAGGAAGGAAGGAAGGAAGGAAGGAAGGAAGGAAGGAAGGAAGGAAGGAAGGAAGGAAGGATTTCCAGCATAGTGGAGTATATATACTCTTCATTTGATAATGGACAGTTCATATAGCACTCTGCAGATTGTACAACTAAAATCATTACCATTTAAAAATAAAGACATCTTGTGACAAAGGTTCGTTTCAATCCTATATCCTGGGAAAACAAATATTGACACTTACGAGAATTTTTTTATACATAGGAATCCTGTTGGAAAAAATGACAGCGCCAGGCTTACTCTCCTGTCCTCTCCACCCACATCTACAGTACACTAACCCCTTATGTCACATTTGCATTTCTATTCAACTGAACTGCCTGACAATGAGGCAAATGGTTTTGCCTTATCTGTACAATTCTGGACAATGGAGATTTCTACACCATACAAAAGAACAGCCTTACCATTCAGCATTTCAACAGTTTCTACTGAAGTCCATCAATATACCTTAGGGAATCCTGCCTTATAAATACGTTTCCTTGATAAATTATTCACCCCCCCCCCCACACACACACACACATTAATTGTAAAAATGAAGGCAGGTAATGAAGTAAAAAGAGAATCTGGGAGACAAAACTCCCAGAATTAATTCTGTACTTTGGAAATATACAGTATTGTATATCTGTAATATAATTGAATAAACAATGTCTAGAGGTTGAGGTGCAGAAAATGTTTTATTTTGAACTCAGAATAAAATTGACCCTCTTGAAGTATTTCATCAAAAGGACAAAATGATTCAAATTAGTTCCATTCTGGCTGAACAAAACTGAAAAGAGGTTGTGAGTTTCATATTTATCAAAACAAAGCATGGCATTTTTCAAGTTTCATAAACAATGAAATACAGTGCTCAGTTACACCTATCTTGCTTTTTCCATCAGGGTCACAAGAATATTTGAGATGATGTTCTGTGCTGAATACTGTCTACCATTCAAAATATTGAAAATATGACCAAGAATATTATTTTTAAAGCAATTTTAAACATTAAAATACATCTAGATAAGAAGCGATGAGAATTGTTCTCAATTATGAGAAAGGAATTTGTTATTACCTTCTCAAAAGAAGAAAACAGAAAATATTCTAATTTCTTTAAACCGTTAATCCTCTTGGTCCCTTAGTCAAAGTTTGTAAGGACAAAGAAAGCAGCAACTTCATTTAGTTTCAATTAATACATCACTTATGTAATTTTTCTAACATTCTGATTTCCCCCCTTGGTTAATTTTTCTATAGGCGCTAATATCACAATTATTTACTAAAATAAAAAAAAATATGTCTGCTGTTTTTTCCCCCATCCTATTTGCACAAGCCCGTCAAAAAACAACAGTATTTTTATATGCTGATATTTTCGCTTGCATAGACGGATGGCTGCTGACTACAAAAAACAGACCTGTTATTGCTTCTTAACAACATATATTAATAAAACACAAGAGTACACATATTACACATACATGCCAAAATGCAACAAGTCAGCCTGAAAATCAAAATTAACAAGATACAAGTGCACAAGACCATGCAAAAAGCTACGCAAACACTAAGGTTACATTAACCAAGCAACCAAATCAGCATTCTGCAATTAGTTTTTACAACCTCAGTAGCATTAGTAATACTTCTGAGTGAAGCACAGTTATGCACAACATAGGCACATACCTGTTTGCATTATTTATTGCAAAATAAAGGCATAGTACAACATCCAGACAATTCACCCACAAACTTATGGTGTGGGTCTAGCAATTTTTTAAAAAGTATGATGGATCTCTGCTGCTATATTAGTTAGGCAGGAAACATGTTGGAAAACAGCACCTAACTGCAAACAACAGCACAGCTGAAGTGATTGGAATACTAAAAGCCATGCTGCTTTATAAGTGTCAGGTTTTGTTTAACATTTAGTACAAAATGCATCTTAATTAAAGACACTCTAACTTAATTCTTACAATGTACATTTGTTAAGTATTTGGAACACTTAAAATACTTTGCATCCAAAAATCTTTATAATTTCTAGCATTTCATTCTCATGTGCAAAAAAAATTTCAAATTTCAAATTAATTCCTTTAAAATTAATATCCTCTTACCAGAGCTGTCTTATGAGCCCCAGGCAAAGCAGTTTCCTTGGGCTCCTACAACAACTACTACAGGAATAAAAATGTAAATGATCGATAAAATTGAACATATATTTGCATGCTAGTATTAATAAAAAATGCAGTAAAATGTAATAAATATGTTGCTGTATTTATATGATACAAGGTGTATTGAAGGATTAACAGATTAGTATGGGGCCCCTATGCTTGTGGGGCCCATCAGGCCCATGCATTAAGACAGCCCTGCTTCTTACTGATATGTTAGTCAACCCAGATGAAATCTCCAAATGAGATTGAGATTTATATCTATTATATAAAAAGCTTACAATTTATAAAAAGCAAAAGAAGAGAAGAGTTCTCTATGCAATAGAATATATCTATAAAATTCAGAGGATGTTTTGACAATTTTTAGCAATACTGAACCTATCAAACATAATTTGATGAAGTAAATAGATTATTTTAATTATACCATAATAAGACAGGATCTGCTTTCTTTTACTAGATCCCATGGCATTATGGGATGTGAGGGATCCTATGGCTATCAAGGATTTGATTCTTATGCTATAGTATGACAGCTAATTTATACTAGTGTCCTCATGACCAAAAAAGCAGATAAGCAGTAAAGGAACATTCCAGTCCAGAGACTTAAAGTGATTCCAAAGAAGGTATTTCCACTTTAATCAACCTTTCTTTGGATAGACTAAAACATTTGTCCTGCCCTACATCAGTGGGACCAACTAGAGCAAGGGTCTCCAACCTTGGCAACTTTAAGCCTGGCGAACTTCAACTCCCAGAATTCCCCAGCCTGTTTTGCTGAGGAATTCTTCAACTAGGAGTTGAAGTCTGTCAGACCTAAAATTGCCAAGGTTGGAGACTCCTGAACTAGAGAGTGGATATGCCTCCTGTATTTAGTTGGTGGATTCCGACCGCCATCAAAGGCTATCTTACACATGTTCAGCTGAAATTTATAATTACTTCACATGATCAGGAATTTTGTCCAATAGAAGATTAGATATAATTATGGAAGATACTTTACAATAACGATTAGAGTTTGAGAATCTCTAGAAAGAAGGATTAATGGAGGAAGTCATAAATATTTAGGTTTATTTTTACTTTTTTGGAATTTAGAATCATTGTTCTCAAACTACAATCTAGGGACTTGTGCAATTCTTCAGAAATCTGCTTTAGATATTTATCAGTATGAAACCATAAACAGTCATAAACTTTCCTGGGTTATTAACCTAATAATATGCAATAAGTAGAGAAAACTACAGAAGACAAAGTATGCCCATGACAATGGAAGGCCCTTCCTCTGTCATTTGCAAACACTTACTTCCAATCTCTATTCTGTCCATCTTTTAGCAAAAAAAGTCAAGATATTTTTATAGTTTGGCTTTTTAATTTAGCCTCTGAATTGCTTGAACTAAGATTTTATTATGTTTCCTTATTTTATTGCATTATTAGCCACCTTAAGCATTAGTGCTGAAGAGAAAGATAGGATACAAATCTAATAAATAGTAATAGTAATAATTCTATTATTGATGCTACAGTTCAACAGAATGTTCTTTGGGCTCTCTGAGAATTGAATCAACACCATCCACAGAACCAAAAAAACAATGAAGAATACATTTAAAGGCAATATCAACTTAATATAAATGTAAGCATCTAACAAACAACATTCCAATAACTGAGCCAGGTTTTTATGGCTTCTGCCAAGTAATCAGGTTAGATCTATCCAGATCTCCAGAAGAGGTTGTTCCATAGGACAAGCATGATGACAAAGAAGGTATTTCCTAAGTTCCACAACATGGCAGGAGGCCATTGTTTTTTGATAATTTGTGTTTAATGCTAGGAATCTAATATTAACTTGCAAAGTTCTCAAAAACTATTATTTTTAAGAATATTACCTAAAATTGCTCCTTTGAAACTATGAGACAATCTATACACCAAAACCATCCTATCCATTTCAGTTTTAAATATTTTTTCTTTGTCAAAAGATGAATTGCTTATTAATTAATCAAATTAAATGCATAATTTGAATTAAGGTAACACCAGGAGTCATATATAAGAAGACTTTTTAAAATGATGAATTGCACACTAACTATGTGTATAATGTATTTTTTGTTGGTAGGTTGGCTTAGTTATGAACGGGTGCCATTTTCCATCTGCTGCTTTGCCATTACAGTTTCAGTATTTCAGTTTTTAAGATGTCATTCTAGTTTGCTTGTTTCATTTAGTTTGTTCTCACTATGGCATCCAGAGGTTATCCCTTTTGTGTTCCTCTCTGTAGCCTTCTGTGACTGTTTACATGTTTATTCTGCATTTCTATTCCATTTACCATTGAAACATTAAATATAAATGTTAATATTGTATCTATATTTACAATTGCATATGAATATTCTAATTTCTTTGTATAATTATCCAGTCAGGTAATTTCATACCTCTGTTTTCAGATATCTCATAATCAATCAAAGAAATGTGGATTTTCACTTTATTTTCATTCCTCTTCAATGATAAATGTTAGATAATTCTCAGAAATGTTTACTCTGAGTATTTTAATTATTTCACTCTGAACAGGGAAGTATAACATCAGATTTTTAAAACTGCATCTACAGTTTGAGTTTTAGTTCATTTAAAATTAAAATCTCACACTAAGGACTAGGTATTGAGAACAAATCACTGACCCAAATTCTACCTTTAGCTGTTTTGCAATATGTGGGCTTACTATAATGTTTGTCTGAGAACAGTAGAAGCAAACCGGGTGACAGTTTTTATTAGACAAATGCTTGCCAGTTAACATCACTGAAAATCTTCTGAACTTGATACAGCTGGTCCACAATTGTGTTAAGGTTACAAATCTTGAATTTAAGCCTGTTTTGTTCAACTCATTTTGACAAGGCTAATTCAGTTTAAATGAAAATATTTTCTCTCAACTGGATTATGTATAGAAATTAAAGAAATATGTTATGTTCATGAAACAGTTGTCTGAAGTATCATATTTTACACTAACATATAAAAACAGAAAAGAGGGAACACTTTTTCATATGAATCACAAATCATACTGAGGTACAATACAAGGAATAAATAGCTCTTAAGAGTTCACCCAGCCCAATTCTCAACATTGTTACTGCTTAAAACCATAGCAAATTGTCAAGATAACTAGTAATGGTTTAGAGTTCAAACTGAAAAAAAAAAGTATTGTAGACAAGCTCAATTCACTGGCACAGTTTTGTGATTCCAAATATAAGTCTACTCAGTCTTTGGGGTACAGAAAACTAAATCTAATGACAATTGAGTTTCAAGGTAGGAATGAATTGTTCAGATAAACTATTCGTTGTTCAGCTCAAACTGTAGAATATGTGGCCCACATATAATGCACTGATAAAAAAACATATGAATGGGATGCGGTCTACATCAGAATTCCCCAGTATTTGGGGACCAGTAGTGTTGTGAGGAGGAAGAATTGTGTGACCCATCCAAAAATGGCTAATAGAGTATCTATGATTTGGGTACAGACAGGGCTATGCATCAATATACAGGAAGGGATAAATGGTCAAGTGAGTTCACAAAAATTAACATGTAAATCAGTATTTTTTAACCTCAGCAACTTTAAGAAGTGTGGACCTCAATTCCCAGAATTCCCTAGCCAGCATATTCTAATATAAATGATACAAATAACTGGCACAAATTGTATAATTATATAAGGTTGTATAGAACTGTTATTTGTTCACATAATTTCCACAATGATGTTATGATGCACATAACATTTGTATGGTTTGCACCAGCCAGCCATGTTTCAGACATCTGATATCAGACATATAAAAAGCAAAATTATAGCCAGCAATCTGAAAAGGTGCAGAGAGATTACTTATTGAGAAACGTAAAACAAGATAGAAAAGGGATTTGAGTCGAATAGAGTAGAATAGAATAGAATAGTTGGAAGGGACTTGGCGGTCCAACCCCCTGCTTATGCAAAATCCCTATACCATTTCAGACAAATGGTTGCCCAATCTCTTAAAAACTTCCAGTCTTGGAGCATTCACAACTTCTGGAGGCAAGTTGTTCCACTAATTAATTGTTCTAACTGTCAGGAATTTTCTTCTTGACAGTTAGAACAATTAATCAATGGAATAACTTCCTCCAGAACTTGTGAATGCTCCAATAAAAATTGCTAAGAAAGTGGGGGGGGGGAGCTGCAGTTGCTTGTACATATATACACACAAAAAGAAATATGACAGTGAACTCACATCTACCAATATGTATACACTACACAAAAGAGATACTATACCAAAACAAACAGATAAACTACCTCCCATTGAACCACAACAAGTACAGGATTGTTGTCTCCCAACCTGCCAACAAGCTAAAGCTTCTCTCCAAATTCCACAGCCTTCCAGGAAGCTCCCAACATCTGCGAGCCAATCAATCTTTTCTTTCTGGTGTTCTTTTCAACAAAGCTGGTCCTGCTTCAGAATGTATTTGTGGACAGTCTGTTTTTGTCAGGAGACTACACATGGAGTCCAGAAGCAGTTTAGAACCAAGAGTGACTCTGATCTGCTGCACACTACATTTCTTTTTCTTTTCTTTTTGTTTAATGAACAACAGAAAGCCAAGAAGCCTGTCTAATGCCAAAGAGGTTTCATCAACTTACTTTCTGTGGAAATCTCACCTTTAGATTATCCCATTGCATTTACTGTCAATAGTGCCTGTGAACATAGCATTTCAATAAGATCACACTGCGTGTGCATGCACAGCTTTCAAAATTACTTACCTTCGATGTTACTTCAGGGAAGTAATACACCAGAGGCACGGCAATCTGCTCTGCCATGTGAATCAGCTGAGCAGATATAGGGGAGTACAGCATGAGGGGAGTACAGTAGGGGTGGGCCCACATGATCATTCAGATCATTGGAGCTAGGGGTTTACCCGAACCAGTCCAAACCAGCAGAATCCCACCCCTGATACTTATGTTCATATGATTTGAATATAAATAATTGGGAAAAAGAAAAACTTTTATACTTCCCATATAAAAGTTTAGGTACATTAATTAAAGGCCCTAGTGCCTTTCTCTTCTTTGTATAAACATCCTATTTCCCTTATTTCAGTTATTTTTGGTAGCAGCCAATGGTTTTGCAATTGAGTGCCATCATGTGCAATGGGGTAAGTCCTTCCTTATTGACCCATGCTACATATTTATTTGCATTGTCTCCCTGGTTCAACAAGTCTGCATTGATGGCACCTGTTAAAGCTGCCTCAGCTAAGCTGTTCCGCATTTGTCTAGCTGGATTTGGGTTTCCTGGATCCCTGACTGAATACAAAGTGAGCAGAAAAAACACTGTTTGGCAACAAGCACAGTAGGGAATATGCTGTCTGTTGGTATACAAATGCGTGAATGTATTCCCTCATAACATTTCTAAGGGAGCGTGCTGCTTGAGTCTCGTTGCTGTTGAGATCAAAATGATCTCTTTTGTTAGTCAGTTGTTTAACAGCAGCTGTTTAATGTAACTTCAAATGATCTGCTTGAATGAAGTTGTCATTTTTGCATCCATCCTTAACGTGGTTGGAAAAGCAAAAGCTCAGCCACACTATAGTATTTGTCTATTCTCTGAAAAGTTTTATACTTTTTACACATTTTAGATATCCCAGCAAAATAACAGTGACCAAACAGAAATATTAAAACAATGTTTTTTTTTAATGTTTTTCTTCTGAAAGCATAGTGTAAATAATTTTGGGTTCACCTCTAAAAATAAACATGCCAGAAATTACAAGTGTTACAGCAACGTTTTCTTAATACATGTTGTCTTAAATTTATTTTTTCATTTTTTAATACAAGCCAGATTCATTGAATTTTAACTAATTTTTTTTCAGCACAGGAGAATTTGGCAAGGTTTCTGGTTTAGCTGGATAATGAACCAATAGCATATTGTAATACCTGGTCTTGAAAATATTTGCAATCCTCTAATGAACAATAGAGGGCACTAATGCCTCTAATCTGGAAAAAAAACCTTGCACATCATAGGAAAGAAATAAGAAAACATCATATGGCTCATAAAACTTATTTGCCAAATATGTGTCTGTGCATATGAATGTATATGCATGCATTTCATTTTTTCTGATGTCGTTAGCAATTTTCCTTGTTCTCTGAATGTTTATCTTTCTTAGGGAAACAAGAGGATTATTGCTTGCATCATTCCAATATTTTAAAAAGTACTTTATATTACCTTTTTTATTCAATATACTCAAAAGTAATCAGAATATTTTCTCAAACCATTCTTAGCCAATATCTGCAGCTCTTATTGTAAAGTTGGTGTTGTTTAATACAAAACATAGTAGGTGCTTTTCACAAATATATGTAACATAAATGCCATTCAGAACAGGTGTGTGTTGTCCTTTTTTCATGGTGCCATTTGCTAAAAAAATCTATCAAACACAAGCAAATAAAGCTGCTCTGGAAAAGTGATGCCTATAGGCCAGAGGGAATAGTTTAACATAATAATGCTGTTTGAGACAGATGTAAAATAATAAACGCTATTGCACACCTTTCCTATTATTAGTATTCTTTGGGGAAAAATCAAGGTAAGCATTGCAAATAAAAAAGTGTGACAAAAATTTAAATATTCCTGATCATCAAATAGTTGTATTCAATTTGCTTTGTAAAGCACCTAAAGGTCCATATTATAGATGTGAAGCAACATTAATTTTTCACAGTTACTAAAGTATTCTGCTTCTGTATAGCAACTCAAGATACCTTGGGCACAATTTCTGACATCAACATGATCCATTAATTTTGGGGGCCCTTGCTGCTTTCTGTAAAATCAGTATTTAAATCAATTTACAACTTTAGCTTCATCACAGTGCAAAAGATGTGTGTTGTCCTTTTTTCATGGTCCTAATCCATGGGTACCAAAATCATTGTGTGTTTCATTAACTTAAACAATTTCAAAAGAAAACTATATTTTTCTTTTTTATGGCAGCATGCTGTAGATTGGTTTCTGGGTGTGTTTGTAGCTTTCTTATGAAAACTGTGTTTATAAGTCTTTAAAAATAAATTGTTGAATAAACAAGATGAAAATATGCACCTTGTGCCTTTTTGTTTTACTGAATTAAAGCAGAGATGGTGGCCAATGGGATAGTAATACATTTGAACACTATAATATATGTAATTAATAACCGTATTGATATTATATATCTTACATGATCATTTTTCTTAAACATGCTCATTTTAACTATATTTTTTCAGAAGCAATGTAGGACAAGAACATAGGTTGGTTCTTTGTGTTTGACCAATGAAATCTACAATAGCTGACTAGCTACAAAGTGTGAGCCTTTAGATTGGCAACTATAGATGTACCTGACAATGCCCATGTTGCACTTGCACTGTCTCCTAATTTGCTTTGGAGTGCAATTCAAGATGCTTGTTAGTATCTACATAGTCTTACATAAAACTGGATCAGGGTATGTGAAGGACCACCTTACTCCCATCATTTAAACCCATTCCATTATATTAAAGAGGAGGGGCATATCTATGGAGTCTCAGTCATCTAAGGTCATGGTTGTCTCAAAGGTCCTGTTTCAAAAGGCAACTGGACTTTGAAGAACTGAAGTAGCTTCTAGGATGAGAAGCAAAATGGCTTTCTCAAGGAAAAATCAAAGTCCAGTTGCCTTTTCAGAAAGCACCTTTGAGAGAAAGAGTATGCTTTGGGACCCATCTGTCATCTAACAGGATACAGGAAATGCACCTTTCAATAGATAAGCATGCTCTTGATCGTATAATTTTCCATAATCATTTTGAATCACTTTCTTTTTGTCCTCATTTTGATGGTAAAGATTTCCTTCTTCAAAAAAAAATTTCTTTCTCCTTTTTCAATTTGTATGCCAGCCATTTTCCTGGTTTATTTGCATTTTCAAAGAAATTTTGTTTACCGTTTTAATTTTTTTGTGCTAATTCTTCTTTATCTATTATATTTAACTTGTGTTTTATTAATTCAATTTGATTTTTTAAAATTTTTGGGTGGTTCTTTTTGTAGTTTTGTCTCTAATCTCTTATATTCTTCTTATTATGTCTTTTGATTTTGTTTCTTCTTATTATTTTTCTTTCCTATATATGTCATGACTAAACCTCTAATAGATGCCTTGACTGTATCCCATACATTTTGTAGTGAGGTCTATTCTCTCTTCTCTTTGAAGAAAAACTCTAATTCTTTTTGGCCCCGACTCTGCTCAACTTTCAGAAAGCTTTAAAGACATGAATGCTTTTCTGGTAATGAGGGTCAGGGGGATAATTAAGCCCCACTGTTGGTGTATAGTGCCTTTAACAGTCACTTTGTATTTTAGTTATGTGTGAAGTATATTTTTATTGTATTTATATTTTTTTAAATCTTCAATAGCAGCAGGGTTATATTTGTGAGACAGGCAGCCATATAACTTGATTTAAATAAATAAATAACTGCTCAAACCAATTCCACCAATAATGAAGAGGTGTAGAGTATTAATACTAAGTCCAGTCTTGACCAAAAAGTACAATTTGTTGGTTCAAATAATGAACATTTCTGAAATAAACAAGAACAAATTAAATAAATTTTGTGTCAAAATCCAACACACAATTATAACTTCCACGAAACTGTAACGCACAGAAATATTGACACTTGGGTCTATGCAACTGTCTATCACCTATTTAATAAAACACAAAGCCTCTACCATGAATATTTATTTGTGATTTTATCATAATTATATACTACCAAGATAATCAGACTCTGGATGATGCATGACACTAATAGAACCCTGACTAATCCACTAACTCACATTTATTTGCCCAATATTCAGTCATAATAAATGCATGGAAACCATGGTTCCCCAGAATTTTTAATTAAGAGCCAAAGACCTATTGACAAACATTGGGGTTGAGTATCTTCTGAAAAGAAAACAAGCCCAGAACAGCAAGGATTAAGTATACTTCTCAGAGAGGTGCCTTCCCAAATACAGCCAGATTATAAAAAGCCAGTTCTCATACTTATGCAGGGTACTGGCACTGCTTTTAAAGGCATTGCTCCTATATAAATATAATTCAGTTACATTGCTTATTAAATGAATTATTTACAAAATGGAATAAAGCATTACTTCCTAAATACATACAGTAACTATAATTAGTTTAAATATGTTTGGTCTTCTATTACTTGAGCCATTCCTCTCTCTTAATGCCTTTTCTCTCATATTAGATTTTCCTAAATTCTTCCCTGTCAAAACCCTCATGAACAGAAATAATGCTGTACCACAAGCATTATTTCTGTTTATGAGGGTTATAATGCTGTACCACAAGCATCCAGAAAGGCCCAAGAGGAAATAAAAAATGAACATGCCTGATGTCATTGTTTTGCAAATGCCATCATCTACCTACTTGCAAAGACATTGACATTCAAGTATACAATGATGGCATTTATTATCTACATTGTTTGCTTTAGATGCTACTCGGTTGCTTTCGGGGGCTTTTACCTTGGACGGTAATTCTGTTTGTTTGTTTATGCTTTTGTGTTTCCAAGTCTCTGTTGAAACTTTGATCTGAAGAAACCTTCTGTCCATGGGAGGCATGACTACAGTAGCCATTGTTTTGGTCACTTTAACAAAGAGATCAGAATGATATTTGTCCTGTTTCTACTCCCCTCAAGCACAATGATTTAAAACTTAATTTTCCTGTCCTATTGAGTTCCCATCTCAATTATTCATAGCCAACAAGTAACAATCTTTTTTTTTTTAAATCCTTCCCGGTATTTTCAAGCAACCTACTTGTTGGACTCTTAATCATTGTAACTGGAATGCTACTGTACTTTATCATATCCTAGTCCAGCTTTTCCTAACCTGTTGTTCTCTTGTACTGTTAGTATTAAATTACAATTCCTACCTTCAGTAATTAGTTTTAGCTTAATTGTGTCACCATATTTAGAGAGTAACATTTTCATCAAGGTAATCTGATCATTTTTAACTCTTTATGCTTTTCACAATTCTTTATGTCTTCCAAATCCAAGTGTCATCCAGTTTTTTGCCTACTTATTCATATTCCAGTATAACTTATTTTAGCTAATACCAAGATTGCTGGATCATTAGTTGAAAAGAAACAGCTTGGATGACAGATTACAAATATCAGAGGCTTATTCGCTTTTTCTATGGCATCCTCCCCTCCCTATTCTACATTTAATATTGCATTTTGTTGTTTGCTCTAGTAATTTACTGCTTTCTAATGCCAAGGTGGGAAATTTAAACAAGGATCACATGTTGTTTTTTTGTTATTCAATTCTTTATGTTTTTTTTTTTAGTAAACTTAATGCAAACTTTAATTTATTCACTTGAATTCTTCATACAAATAAACTTTTTAAAAAGTAGTGGTTGGACTCATGATATGAATTGCTTTAATAGTTACATATACATATCCTTAAGGAGAACCTTTTTAAAAGATTGGAAATACCCACTTAAATTGGTTGGTGCAACAAAGATAAAATTTTGTAAATAACATTTCCCTTTCAAAAGGTTTCCAGTGGATTTTAGGAAGCTGCCAGGTTGAACAAGAATAATCAATTTAAGAAATGTTTGATGCTAACCGCTGTTAATTGTTTATATACTACAAGAAATCAAAACCACATACAGAAGCTGCTATAAAATATGAAATGCAGTGCCTTCACTTTATAGTTTGAACATTAAGAATAATTTTAGCTTGAAGAATCTTTTTGCGTCCGTAGAAGAACTAGGAATATTTTTTCAAAATTAATTTATTTCAATAGTAAACTTTAAAAATATACAATATATGAAACAAAAATAACCATGTGCAATTGTTTTCATTAGCCCAACTAATGAAATTAGTTACTATACTTCTTATACTGGTATAAAAGTTTTCACAAAAAAATATTTGAAAATCATCCTTAGTATTGTGCACAAGATATTTAGTCCCAAGGCATATCAAGCATATAGGAAATGTTTTAGAATATAACATTTAAAATGGATTTCTAATGTACATGTGTGAGGTAATGCTAGATAGAGATCAGTTGTTTTTTTTATTATCATTAACAGGGAACTTCCACTAATATATATTATTTGTGTAGTAAGATATGAAAAGAGAGGGCAGCGGATGCAAAATTGCTTCACCAGAACTATTTTCAATAATTAGCAAAGTAATTAAACAAGAATCCAGAATTGATGGAAAGTTAAATTTTAAAGGAATGTCTTGAGAAAAAATGGAGAAGCTGCTGCTTTCATAAGGCCAACATTTGCACAGCAGTATAAAATAATAGCTACAATAATAACGGAATCACATAAAATTGAGGTTTCCTAAACTTGTCTATGCAACATAAATTCTTTTTCCTGGCCTTCAGCAGCTCAGCTATGTATGACTGCTCCTACTATTATTATTCTATATGTCATTTGGCTGTCTTGCCATTGTTGCTTGGAGGCCCTATGCAGGTCAGAAATTATACTGGTTTTCAGTGTTAGTCTTTTCCCTGAAGTCATAAGTGCGGTAAAAAAGTAATTTCATTACAAAACTGCAGGATACATAAAATCATAATTTTGAAGGACATACAGGATGACTCATCCATACAATCTGACCCTATTCCTCCTTTCCTCCCAAGGCATTGTCCACCACTTCTCCATGTGGATCAGCTGTCTACCTCCATCTCAATCATAGAATGACACAATGTTATTTTCTTTTCAACCCACAGATTTTTAAAAAATAGTGCCTTTAAAGTAACGCAGAGACCAATCTTCCATAGTCACTCAGACTCCTACATCGTGATGGCATTAAAAATCAATTCAATAAATTCACCTCAGATTGTATTAATTTTATCCCAAGCAACTGCTATATATAATTACAACATAAAATCTTGGGATACATACAGATTACAATATTTCAAACTATATTGGAACTGGCTTCCAATGAAATTTAGCACCTTTCAGATACATTTCTCAAGATGTACTGAATTCTCCAAGGGAGAAATATGCCTTTTTAAAATCTCACCGCAAGCCCTATACTGTATGACGTGGATATTGTTGGCAACAGCAGAAGTCTTATGAATGGGCAGTAGTTTAGTCTACCTGAGGGCACAGAGAAACCAACTAATTATATTGTCCTGTATTATACTGCTTTCTCTTATTCTCTTTTCTATTTTACCAAACAAAATTTAACTGGTTCTCAGAATGGGTCTAATCTGGCTAGATAACACCCCTGGTTCATAGTGGACTAGAACAACTTAATACTCCTCTTGGGAGTATTCTTTTTCCAGTGGGTACATTTTACATATTTAAATTTGATTTGTTTGTGCTTAAGTTTTCTTACATAAATCAGATTTATAAGCCAAAAACAGTCCTAACTTTCAGTGATGTTGGAATATAGCCAGTGATGAAATCATCAGACATACATATCCAGCTTTGTGTGTATTTTATCTCAATTCTTTCTTCTCTAATTAACTCTATCTCCCTTACTGACCTACAGTAATTCATACTTTGTTCTTAATGTTCTCATTTCTTCAACTTGTAGTCTCTGATATGCCTCATTTTCAAAGTATCTTCTCTGGTGGGATAAAATCTTTGAAAGTCCATTCTGAAACCATTCTTTTTTGTGATTTAAATAATAAAATAACTATTACAGTAGTTGGTTTTTTTAAAAAAATACGGCATATCTATCACCAGCAGGAAGGAAAGAGCATATATCCTTGAGAATGTTTGACACTTTATCTCAGTTTTTGAAAGTGATACAATTCTTTCCATGTTCAATTGGGGAAATACAGAATTTCTTAATCTGTAAACATTTAAAAGGCTTCTGGCAGTGTGTGTGTGTGTGTGTGTGTGTGTATTTCTCCAGTCTTCAAAAAGAGACGTATAGTGTAATTGGGAAGAAGCAGTTCTTTAGTAGCTTGGAGCAGTTACTTGAATCAAGAAATACTATAAGCTGAAGTTGTATCACTCAAAAGGTCAAGAAGTAGAAAGTAGCACTGATCAAAGACAACTTTTTTCAGGACCCTGGACAGCACTCAGAGAAGAGTCTACTACTAACTTTTCTAAACTTGAATATCTTCTTCAGGATATATCTTTTGATATACAATGAATAACCTTAAAAGAAATAAAATTATCTCCATAATTCTTTACCCCCTGCACAGAAGGAGAAAAGGATTCTGCTACTTTGATTAATCTAGTCAGGGGTTGTTTCCCCTTAGATCTTGACCTACTGCATTGATGTTTGAAACTATTTTGCCATTTTCTTCTAATTACCATCAAAATGCCTGCTAAATCTATAGATCATCAGAGTGAAGTAAGGATGCAATCTGGGTTTATTGCCATTACAAAAACAGAGGCAATATTTTCAAGAGCAACTACAGAGTCACCATCATTTGTTAAGTTTAAGATCTTTAAATAAGCATTAAAAAGTGTTAAGAAGTGTTTGGTTGGCTCTTCAGATTATTGGACTAACTGTTGAACTATACAAGAATTTGAGAAGAACAGAATGAAAACTATTCTACTTCTAATCCTTCTGTTATTGCCAGCTATGGCTGCCATAAGATAAAAATTCATTCACACACAATTAAACACAAAGAAAAGAAACTGGACACTGTGATAGAAATTATACTTATGTGGCAAATGTTCAAAAATAAAACTTTTTTTAAAAAAAATGGGCTGAACATTTTTGTGTTTAGAGAATTTTATGAGATATTTCTTCATTTCCCAGGCTCTTTAAATATAAACATTAGTATATAAAGTATTATTTTTCTTTGTTTTGACAGGGAAAACATCATTTAGAGGAGTGTATATGTACAAGTTAGCAGTTATGTATACGGTATCTGCTCCAGATTAGTCCTGCTTGAATGGCATCATAAATGGGCCCATTCCTCAGCAGTTGTCTACTTCAGATGGAAACTTGACAACCTCTACTTAGTATGTCTTTCATAGTACACAATGAAGTGTAAAACTGCTATAAAAAACCTGTGTTTCAAAACAAACAATCTCTGTAATAAGCACTTAAAATATTTCATTAATATATTTATGTATATAAACAAAAACTTAATATCACCATAAAGAAGCCAGGATAATGGTGGAAACAGGGACTATATTTCAGGTTTTATTAAATTCTATATATGTATTTAAGATGGTTTGGCATGTCTGCTTAACAGAACAGAATTTTACTAACATACACACTTATACTTTAAAGCTAATCAAAATTCTAAATTAGTAAATATTGAATTTAACCATGTTTATATCTCAGGTATTAGCAAATACTTTTGGTCTATAGAGATACAGTCCTTCTAATCTTTATCTGAATTTGCAATTAAGACTTCAGAGCTAGAGATATCTGTACACAGTTCTATATACAGCTCTGCTCTCTTATATTTAAACGAGGGGTCCCAAACCATATCAGCCTCCCAATGCATCAAAAAGTAAATGTCTGATGTCTAATTGAACTAAGAGATAGCAGTCTTTTAAGCTACGCTATGAATGCCTAGTGCAGGATTCCTTTGCCCAGAAAAAAAAGCGACAGAGGATAAAAACATGCAAGAAATTGTATAATTATAGAGTATATTTAGCATTTATTTGCCCAATATTCAGTCATAATAAATGCATGGAAGGAAGCCTCCTATTCATTTCTACTAATTGTCACCTCCAGGAGGGCATTGTAGGAGTTTCAACATGAGCACTTAAAAAAGTTTTCTTTTCCAATCTCTTGTAGGCTTATATCAGTTTATCACAATTGAACAATTGTGTTGAAAAAGCCTCGGTCTGTTTAATGTCATTAGTGATTGTTCTATAGAACAAACAGCCGCTCTGGCATTCTGCTGCTGTTAATCTTAAATCTAAACTTGGCGGCACTTGGAGAGAGTCTCAAACACCATTTGTTCTAACCAACGCATGTCTTTTAATCTATTGCAAGTCAAGGCTCTTATCTTTTTGTGCTCAAGTCAGAGCAGTGCTTTCTTTCCCCAAATACTAAACAAAACCCAGTTAATGTATTTGAAGTCTTTTTTTCACCTGAAAATCCTTCCACTTCATTTAATCATGCACCAGACTTCAGTATAATCTGTATAATTTACAGCCTTATATATTAATTTTGGCAAAGTTATATTTGTTGATGAACTATGGGGTTATTTTATAGAACTAGCTCAGTAAGAAATAGTGGTTCTTAAGGAGCAACCTCCAGAAAGTTTACCTATTCATGTTAAAAAATCATTTAGTCAACCAAAACCTAGAAGTAAAGGCCAGTGCAGAAATAAGACTGTGTATATTTATAGTTGAAGCTAATACTATGGGCACCCTGATTTAAAATGTCATTTACATTCCTAATTCAGAAAAGTAAACTTTTTTCACTCAGGATGTGGCTTTGTGTCTCCATATTAATTCAAACTAACACTATAGGCTTCCTGTGAAACCCATCATCCTAACCCACCATCCCAACATATATACAGAAGTACCTACAAGAAACCGAATTATTATTTTTTCATGCTAACATGCAATTAATTATTACATAGTCTAGCCTTTAACACGAGAATCTCCTTTTCATCTTAGAAATGATTTTATGTGCATATAAACATTAATTGATCCAATATTTTTCTCAATCCTATAATTTACTGTTTTTACTTTAAGTGAGATCTTAAAAAAACATTTCTAATAGTTTCAATGGATGAAACTAAAATGCTCAGTTTGTCGTATCAGTAGTCTGGCTGACTTATTTGAGACAGCTGCCATCCATCCGTCCATAAACATATATTCCACATAATACTACCTCAAATACTAATTCAGTAATGAATACATCTTTAATGTAAATGTAAAATTTGGGAAACTACAATATAGAAATGCCATCATATTTCACTCCACAAAGATTATAAAAACTTAGTATACACTGTAATTTACATGTCGATATACATTTACTCAGTTTGCCTTGCTCTTTGAGACCAATAGTGGATTGGGGGAGATTTATTTTGGCGAAATCTCCCTGATGCACAATTTATGATGCAATCCCGTCCAAAAATTCTAACTAGTGTAATAAACATCAAGCATTTCCACAACCCAGTACTCTTCAATATCTTCATTAATGACATAGATCAGGGAATAGAAGAGAACTTACCAAATTTCCAGATGATACTAAGCTGACAGGGATAGCTAACACCCAAGAAGATAGGCTCAAGATCCAGATGGATCTTGACAGACTAGAACACTGGGCCATATCTAACAAAATGAAATTCAGTGTAGAGAAAAGTGAAATCCTACACTTAGGCAAGACAAACCAAAAGTACACAGATAGGCTGGGTGAAACCAGGCTCAATAGCAGTAACTGTGAGAGGGATCTTGGAGTCTTAGTGGACAACCAACTAAATATGAGCCAGCAGTATGCAGCAGCAGCCAAAAAAGCTAATGCAATCCTAAATTGCATTAACAGAGGGATACAATAAAGTGAGGTACTAATACCACTCTGTAAAGCCTTAGTAAGACCACATCTACTGCATCCAGTTTTGATTACCACACTATAAAAGTACAGAGAAGAGCAACCAGGATGATTAGGAGATTGGAGACTAAAACATATGAAGAATGATTACAGGAACTTCTAGTGAAGAGAAGGACCAGGGAAGACATGATAGCAGTGTTCCAATATTTGAGGGAATACCACAGAGTAGAAGGGGTCAAGCTGTTTTCTAAAGCACCTGTAGGCCATACAAGGAATAATGGATGGAAACTGAACAAGGAGAGATTTAACCTGGAAATAAAGAGAAACTTTCTGACAGTGAGAACATTCAACCAATGGAACTGCTTGCTCTCGGAAATTGTGGGAGCACCATCATTTGATACTTTCAAGAAGAGACTGGACTGCCATTTGTCAAAAATGATATAGGGTCTCCTGCTTGGGCAGGGGATTGGACTAGATGACTTACAAGGTCCCTTCCAACCCTGATTATCTGTTTTAACCATTCACAATCATTTTATACTAGGGAACTACTCAGCACACATCTCTGGCTTCTGTTAAAACAGGAAGACTTTCAGTCAGAATAGCTTCCAGAAGCCAAAGTCTTTTCATGCTTCTCTTTATGTATTATTTTCCATTTCATTATCAAAACTATAGCAGCAGAAATAAAATACTGTCAGAAATAAAATATATGAGAATTCCTCAAAATGGGAACAAAATCTGTTGCCCAACCTGTTACCCTCAGATGTGGTAAAATACAACTCCAACAATCCTAGGTTAATCCAATCATTCACTCTATTCTCAGGGGATTACTGTATAGACTTGAAATTCAACATATCTGGAGTGCAATAGATTGGTAGGCTATTTCATAAAAAGGTTGAATGTATTTAATCTGATCGGCTCCTGTTCAAAAACATACTGTACAATAATTTGACCCTGACAAGTATTTCAAAGGCATAAATCTTTATTAGTCAGAGGCAAAAACAAGTCCCTTTGCTTAAGATTTCTGATATGCTAACCGCAATCTAATCGCATGTAATGTCCAATTATTGCTTTGTTAAAATAATATGATAAAAAATATTCCAAGAAAGCTCACACTAAAATTCTATAACAATGAACACAGTATGGACTGTTCATTTACAGTGTATTTAAAAGAACGTAAAACTGGATTTATTTGCATCAGCTATTATAAAATTCAAAATATGAAATGAATAATGTTCCAAATATTGTTGCCATAAGAGAATATTTCATAAGCACAAACTTAATTATGTCCAATTTACAGTAATCTATGAATACAATTGTTTGGAAAGCTAAATATCTAACACTGTTAATTTATAGAACAAAACAGCAACTTCCCAGCAAAAAGCAGTCACAAAGGCAAAATCAACTGGTTAAACAATTTGTAGATCAGTTGAAATCCACTGTGGTATCTATTATAACAGCAACATTAACTATAAAAAATAAAATAAAATGGATTCCTTATTTCAATTATTTTCTGAGGTAATTCTCAAGGGCATAGTTATTGTCACTGTAGCTTAAGGTAAACATTGATATAGCTTAAGATAAAGGGGGATATTTTCCAATTCATAAATATAAATACATAAAAACAATCCAAGGTAGTCTAAATTTGATTTGGGGAGGCTAATACTACTTTCATGAGCTTTTAAGCCTAAGAATTATGCACTATTTTGTGCTGATAGGATAGGTTCAAGTCTAATTTTATAACATAATTCCAAATAACAGTTATATATAAAGCAGAGATGAAAACATACTTAGATAAATTGATGTCAGGAATCAATCTAATTGAGATGAAGCTGACAAGGTTCTTGGAAGGCAGAAAGAGCTATATATCCACTTAGAACTCTGTAACAGTAATTTTAAGAGGCTTACATCCTTTTTTAGGTTTCTGTTCCAACAATCACAAATATTCTGCATATATGCAGTTGCTTGATCTCTACTTCATTTTCCAAGAACAGAATATCCTGTTTTCTCCATGAGGTCAACTAAGAGGTGATGGTATAATAAAATGAGGAAGATTTTAATTCATATTCCACCTTCTTGTCTATGCAGAAAAGTGGAATAAAAATCCAGAAGGCAGCCAAAGAAAAGAGGGAGAAAGAAAATATACATGCAAATGTGCTGGATATTTAATTTAAGAACTAATCTGTATTAAATAAAAGCCTTTATAATTAGACACACTGAAGGTTATAATGTTCAAATCTTTAGATCTTGAACATTCCTACATTTTCTGCAAAGAAAAGATCTGCAGTGGTTTGTGTGAAGGATTAAGAAAACAAAATTTTGTTTTAAAATTTGCCACTATGGACCTTAGCTACTAAAAACAAGGGGTCTTTTGGTGAAAATAGATGCATTCATTCTCCCGCTAAAAGCAGGCTGACCTATATTGAAGTATGTAATGAATTCCAAGACCCAAAGAGAATTCTGGTTTGTACTTCTCCAGAAGTTTTTCCTTTCAATGGTACACGAAATATTACATGAAACTTAAAATGAATTTTATTCTTTCTTCTGATAAAGTTTCCCTTGTCTTCTTTTTAGCAAGTCCCCTGCTCACATTGGTTATGGTAATTTCCTTACCCTCAAGAGAGGGTTTTGGGAGGAGCTGATGGAGATAGGTTTGTCAGAGGATGAAGAGGCTGGAATGTCACCTTCTATCTTCTGGCACATCTACAGATCAAAGCCATTATAAATCTAAATATAACTACTACATCATCATTATTATAACCTGCTGTTTCATTGCCAAAAAGGTCAAAAATTCCTGGGGCATTCCTAAATTAACACTTCAGTAACTTTTTATCAGAATTAATGAACTAGAAGAAAAAGTGATGAAAGACAGAGAAGACAGAACAGGTGAATGTAAAATAAGTAGTAACTAACTTTTTTCTCTATATAAACAAATTATCTTAAGTAACAAAATCCACAGACTCTAAAACCAGGATAGATCTAATTTCCTTCAAATGTTTTATTGAACCTTGAGAATTTTCTCTTTAATTTGAATTAAATTTGAAGAGGAAGAGATTTAGGATAGTCACTCTCTAGAATCTCCCAGGATATATCCATTACGTTAGGCAGGTATAGATTTAATCTGGCAAGTTTCTATTTGTATGGTATATGCAAATAAAAAATTTTGGCTGGATTGTTTCACATTGTTCTTGGACTAGGTGTGACATCAATCAATCTCATCCTCTTGCCAAGGTCCAACTTCAGTCTTGCTGTCTCACCCCCACCCCAGAGTGTGATCCTTTGCCTTCTGAAAACCTGCTGCATCATTGTAGTCCATCACATCATCTCCTTCTTCATAAACACATTCCATCACAGTAACTGGGTGAACTTCAGTTTCCTACCAAAAGAGTTGTTTTAGGAAACAGAACAGTTATTGCAAAAACAAAACAAAAGGCATATTTGTGGGGAGGAGGGGAATAAATATGTGACAAAGATGTAATACTATTGTTAGAGATGTCACGTGGCTTTATAAACCAATCAATCAACCAAACGAATAAATAAATATTATCAGTGTCTTTCTTTTGCTTGTTTTTTCTTGCATTCTCTTTATTTTGTCCAGCTGTCCGGATCAGTGGTCGCCAACCAGTGGGCCAGGGACCACTGGTGGTCCATGAGAAAATTTTGGTGGTCCACAGAGAAATGTCCCCCCAAAGCAATTAATCCAGGCTGGGCAGGAACACAAGGCTGCACCACCCACATGGCCTGCAGGAACATAAGGCTTACGTCACTTGCATTGCGAACAACATGAGGTAGTGAGGGGAGGGGCAAGGGGCAGAGAGGGGGAACTTGCCCCACTCACCCCACGCACCTGACCTGGTCACTGGGCTGCTTCTTTCCACTTCTTTCTTTCTTCTGCTTTTGGTTGCATGCAATGAAAGCAACCAAAGTCTTTTTTTTCCTTTCCCAAAACTCCACCAGAAATGAGTCTTTGGGACCCTGCAAGACCTCCTGCTCCAAGAGGCTGTGCCGACAAAGACTCATTTCTGGCAGAGTTAGGGGGAGAGAAAGAAAGATTTCTGCTGCTTCTTCCAGAATGGAGCTGGAAATGGTATCCTCTGATCCCAATTAAAGAATGATCGATTGGTAGGAAAACGGGGTAGGGAATTTTCCTGCAGACTTTTTTTGGATTTTTCCCAGGGTCTCTGCTGCTTTCTGCAGAGACCCTGGGAAAACGTCAAGCCACCATCAGTCAAAATTCATATTAGTGGTCCGTGGGATTTAAAATTATGTATTTGGTGGTCCCTGAGGTCCAAAAGTTTGGCGACTCCTGGTCCAGATGATACTTCTCTCATCTGTTAACATCCTCTTTCTTCTTCCCAGATTTTATCTGCCTAGCTTTCTGATAAGGAAGTGGTCAACTGAACCAAGAGAAGGGCCAAATATCTGTTGAGACACTAAAGGAGGAGGAAAAAAACCTGAAATTTAAGCACAGAATTACATAAAAGCATAGCCTTGTTTGTAGTGCAAAGTGCATATCATCTATTAAACATGAGCCTTCATTCTTGCCTGAAAGTCTTCTTCCAAGCTAAGCCAATTGTTGAACAAGGGACTTAAGTGTCTGGAGAACTAAGATTTCCTGACACAAAACAGCAATTTATGCTTTCATCAGAAATTGCACCATGTGAAAATAAGCTCCCCATTGTACAATTTCTTGGTTCACATGTGATATCTTAACATTATCCAAAATAAATCAGTTCTTCCAAAACTGTCATTATTCTGTCATAGTTCTGAGTCATTTCAGATGACGATCATAAGGATGTTTTTGTAAATTGGGGTGGATATTTTAATGCACCATATCTGTGTGATGCAATGAAGCTGTCATTATATTAAACATCATTTTGTGACACAGACATAAATTAATACAAATAAACTATGCATATTATGAAATGTACTCTACAAGGGAAACAAAAGGTTGTACAAAGAAATAACTAAAGCCAACGTAGGATGAAATCCCAAAAAGGGCCACATCACGAATGACATTAGGCTTTCTATTGGAAACACTCTGGTGCATTGCATTTGCCAATAGAAAATCTGTTTTTTACTTTGTAAACATCATATCGTTGTCTATAAATAAAATCTGAATGAAGATTTACTTAAAGTGAGTAAGACAAAACTCAATTCAATTTACAGGTAATTTGGCCATTCCGTTTCATATGTTCACTGTTTCCTTATTATGTGCTGATGAAGAGCTGCAAATAATACATGATGAGTCTTACAGAAATGGAACTGTTACAGTTAAATGTAATTATGCCAACCGAGACAAAGGATGAATGGTTATGTAATTCATTTCAGCTTTGGCCTTAAGCAATTATACAGTCCTCCATTATTTAAAAAAAACATTGGTATAACAAAGACTAATTATTAGTCTGAAGAGTTTTAATGCCACTTTTTCCACAACATGTTTCAATATAAGAATCTCTTTAATTTGAATTAAATTTGAAGAGCAAGCACTTCACCAAATCACATCCTGTTATTAGTCTGAAATACAGTTAGCCCAACAGGTTTATCTTTTCATCTTTGAGTTGGGAGAGATAGATTTAACCCATAAAGCAAACATATATTTAATATGGATCCTTAACTTATATGCAGTACATGTTTTTAACATTCAAAGAGAATCAGATAAGTATTTTTAGAAAAAAACATTTTCTAAAGAATTGTTCAGCGTTGCCCATTTGTTATCCACATACTTAACAGAGGCAGTTCGATCCTGAGACTGTAGTTTCTAAAGTTTCACATCGTATATTATACTCTACTTTACTAAAATGGAAATTACTAAGCTAGCTCTACCAGGCTTACAGCACTTATCACTGTAGGAAAGCCATGTAAGTCTCCTACAGAAGGAGTCTAGTAGCACTTTTTCTGCTGAACAGGTTTTATTAAAAGACATAAGCTTTTGTGAGCTGCAGCTCACAAAAGCTTATACTTTTTAATAATTTTTGTTTGTTGTAAAAAGCACTCATTCTGTAAAAGTAGACCCGGGGCTGCAGAAAAGAGCTACCCCCTTTCACTGGCACTTAATTATTCCAAGCTACTCATCCTAAACATGTTCAATTAATTTTTTATCAGAATTTGAAACATTGATTTATCTGGTTTGGGTTTCAGTTCTAAAACTCCAACCTTGATACATCTTTGACACCTATCAAAACACCTGATTCAGAGGAGAAATGAGGGAATAAATCAGTAATCTGTTCCTTGTTTATTTACTCTGTTTTAAAAACACAGTCACTCTCTGCCTTTATAAATGAGAATATTACTCTGAATTATCAGCATAGAGAAGATTACAAACAGGATCAAACAGTTTGCCACAATGGATGAAGTATACTTAGGCAAACAAGTGACTTCAATCTTTTCATTTTAATTTGATATAAATTGCCTTGTATTTCTCAAAGATAAACTTTATGGAAATCCATAGACTTGCTAGATGACCCAAGATTACAGTATTTGTTCTTTTGCTGAACTCTTGCTTTCTTTTTTTGTGACTCTCGTAATAAAATATAAATGAAATGATTGTATCAACATCTCATTGAATAGTTGTTTCTTAATCAGTTTTATAAAATATAGCTTGTTAATCACACTGGGGATTTTTAAAGGGTGGTTGTTTCATTTTTGCAAGTTGTTAGTCTGAAGAAATAATTTTTAAAAACATAATTTTCTTGGAAAGTACTGAATTCTGATTTTATATCTCAAGGAAGTGATAAAAATCTAATTTAGGTATTTGTTCTCTTGATAACTGATCCTAGGATACTTATGTCTCAAGTAAATCAAACAATAGATATCACTGCAATGGAATGGAGTGAACTGGGATTTTCATTTATTCTTGATCCTGGAAAGGGAGACCTGAAGATTGTCACATTCTTGTTTCATTGCTTGATCTCCCTGCCTCCTGTAAAACTTATTTATTCATCACCCTTCTACATTATCCTAAGTGACTGAGGGTGGTTTACAATAAAAATGTCTTTTTTATGCCTTGTTTATTAGACAGAAAGGTCTGCCGGAACAAACAGCACTCTCAAAACGGAATAAACATACATAAGAATTTTTTTTTCCTTCTTCTGAACTTCCTTTTAAAAGAGAAAGAAGAAACTTGGACAAAATATCATTTTTCAACTAACAAGAAATATGCCTGCAAAAAAAAAAATCGCATGAAATTAACCATGCTGAATTTCATTGATTTTTTTTAAAGATTTTTCAAAAACATCTACCAACACAGTCCTGATAGTAATCTGTACAAATATTCACTTCCCCAATTGTGATAAAGAAGCATTCTTAAAAAGTTCTCAGTCTCTTCGGTGGAAAGCAATAAATCTCAAGGCATTACCAGGTTTCCTTACACTTTTTAATTTAGCTTTAATTCAGTGACTAAATAGGATAGCGGCAAAACAGTGTCGCTGCAGTAATATGCAAGATAGCTCAGAATGTTTTTAATTTTAAAACATACCATTTTTTACAAGTTAAGTTACAATTAGACCATCAAATATGATGTGATTTATTAAAAGTTACTAATGGGAATGCTAGCCAGCTGGGTTCAGAATGTACAGGAAAGGATGATGAATGAAATGATAGATTCATAGTTCAGTCAAGCAACCAATCCTAGCAACAGCTGCAATGACAGTTTTGTAAGAGGCTGTGCAGTGAAGCACAATTAACAAACAATAATTTGCACATCTATAGCATCAGGCATCTTGAAGTTTTCTCCAGCATGCATAAAAATAAAGTAAAATATTAAATCAGCATGTGCTATAAATTATATCCTGGTTATATGTGAAACATTGGTGTTCATGTTTCTTGTTCCAACTAAGTAGGTTGTGACATTACTAGTTCCACATCTTGAAAAAATTTGTTGTCTAGTCCTTTTCATTTTGGCTGGAAATATAAAAGCTATTATTGTTAACAGGATGTATTGCTAACCAAATGGCATAGAATTTTAGCTTAAAATTACAGTCCTAAACACACTTAAAGTAAATACAGCCCATTAAACTCAGGAACTTACTGTATGATATTTCTGTATTAAAATAAACATTTAAATGATTGAATCATGACTCAACATAGATTTACAATACTTTATTTTGGAGGACTGTAAGGTAATGTTTTCAATCTCAATCTGCAAATGATTTTTCACAGCTAACATGCCACCATTTCATCTACAAGCTTAGATATAGCTTTCAGGAATTTTGTATTATCTCCATGAGAAGTATAGTTGTTCCTCAACTTATGACTACAATTGGGACCAGAAGTTCTATTGCTATGCAAAGCAGTTGTTAAAAGTGAGTCGTGTCTGATTTTTATGACCGTTTTTGCTATATACGGTCAGCAAATGAATGTACATAAGCAAACACAAATATCCATGCTGCAACTTAGAACTACTATATTCATTTACAAGCTTCCTAGGAATATACCCTTAAGGGATTGTTCATGCACTTAGGAACATCTCTCATGCCTTCTAATTTGGGTTGACCCATGCCTATTTGTTGTGATAAAGTTATTTCTCTACGTTCTTGGCTATATTCTTTTTTTTTTTTTCTATTTTTTCTATTTTCTTTTTCTTTTCTGGTCTTTTATAGTTTTTAGTTTGTATTAGTTTTTTATTGTTGTGATTGTAATTTTTAATAAAATTATTATTAAAAAATAAACCCAACAAGTTACTGGTATCACTATGCTTTATGATAATGAATTCCACCAGTTAATTACATGTTATGTGCTCTTGTTTTTTCTTAATTTTCTTCTAATCAACTTCATTCAATGGCCCCATGTTTCAAAAGAGAGAAAAAGATATATTGTTAGTACCTTTATTCTTTATCCTCATCACATCAGTATATGTATGAAATTAAAGGTTTACATTTACTTACAACTAAACCACATTTGTCATTTGGTGGACCATTTACCTAATTTAGAGAGATCCAGCTGGAGTTTTCACTATCATTTTTTTCTTCATTCTTTGAATAAATTCGGCCAGATCACAGATTACTATTAAGCCAAGATCATTTAGAAACAAATTAAAAGATACTAGTCTCAATAAAGATTTAAAACCATTTTGGCTTGCTGCTTCTATTTCGCTTTTTTGTTGCTTAACCAGTTACTAGTTCATAAAAATACACATCACAATACATGGCTATTAATTGTGATGAGAAGCTTTCAAGGTGCACTGTCTCAAAAACTATTTGAGTAAAAATTCCTGAAAGTTGGTGAGTTAGGATTTTTTTTTTTAAAGAATTCATACTGCTTTCCATTTAGCAATGTTTGTTCTTTTCTATGCTTGTTTTTCTTCTTCGATTTCCAAATTTACCAGAACAAATGGTATAATTTATAATTTCTTGGATCTCACTTTTTATTCTATTTTAAAAACTGATATCACATGGGCTATTTTCCAGTCTTCTGGCACTAAGTCCAATTTCAGAGACATGTAATTGCTAGAAGGTAAACAATTTCACATTTGAGTTCTTTTGAACTCTAAAATGGATGCTTCTAGGAACTTGTGATAAGTAAACTTTTAAGATCTCACCATATTTATCTTGAAACATCTTTCTTTTTAGATTTTTTAAATCCCATCTTTATTATTTTTAAAAATAATTCAAGGTAGCAAGCATACCTAATACTTCTTCCTCATCCTATTTTCCCTACAATAACCTTGTGACTTAATTTGGACTGAGAGTGATTTATCCCTGAAAAAATCAGCACAAGCTCAATTATTTTTCTTTTAGTTCTTCTGTAGCAAAGACATATGCAAATAATTCATTGTATGAATGAATTTGTATCTATTTGAATATCCTGTTAATTCTGTCATCTAATTGTCCATGACTTATTTGAATGGTTTTTTGTTTCAAATACTTTTAAAGACAGTTTGCATTCCCTAAAATTTGCAAAATCCTGATGTGAGATATCATGGCTATGGAGAAAAGCTAGTTTGATAGATTATAGTGAAGCAGCAGTTCCTCAGGAAAAAGGAAGCACTCTATTAGAGTGAGAGTGGTTTAATCTGGCAAGATTCTGTCTATTCTGTGTGCACAAAAAAAGCAGAAAGGGGAAACATAAGGAAGCATGAACAGGGGAAATTTTACTACAATGAAAGCTTAAATGAATCAATTACAAATTGAAACCACTAAGTTTAAACAGGCTGGAATTGGACCATTTCAATCAGAATATTCACTATTCGGGACATGAAAAAAACACACACACAAAAAAATAACACTGCTTCCATTTTCAGGAAGGATATAGCAAGGACTATACTTGTGTACAATGAGGTCAATGACAGAATAATAGCAATTAGACTTTGTGGATAACCCTTTGATTTGTAAATCTATCCATATTTATGCTCCAATTGGTGATATAGGAGGTTCTACAATTGATCATGTTTTATTGTCAAATTCACTCTGCAAACATGCAAGCAGAATATGCTGATGTACATGAAAACCTGAATACAAAAGGTGGAATTCATATGGAGGGAAATATAGTTTGTTGTATAGCCTGGTAAACAGAAATAAATCAATTAGGTTAACAGCCTGTATTGTTAAGCTTTATCAAGGAATTTCAATATAATTACATTAAACTGTAAGGTAAGCTGAACTTTTCTAGAGCCCCAGTTGCAACTGTATGTCATTGTCACCACCACTATCATCATCACTACCATCCCAAATCAGTCCATTACATAATGAAGCTTTTCCATTAGGTTGTTAGTCAAATATTTTTTCACTTCCTAGCTTAAGGTTAAGAGAATACCACTGGCTGAAAACCACCAACTAAGACTAGAACCTGTGTCTTTCTGTTCCTGATGCAGAACTACTTCATCATATTGGTAATCTGTAACAGTATATAAAAGTATAAAAAAGTATGTACATAAGCAGACTAATTTTGATGTAAATACTTCTGCATTAGAAGTATTCAGAAGTAATTCCACTGACTTGAGTGAGCCTACTTCAAAAAATATGAATAAGAACCACAGCTTTTAAGCAACATCTCTTTTCTGTTTCATTGTGCCAATTCATGACAAAATAATTAAAAACTGCTTGACCAGGTATAAGACATATTATAATTATTAGAACTGATCTGAAGTTCATAAATACCTTTTCACAGACTGCTCACAATATACACAACATTTTGGGTTCTTGTATGTAGGCATAGCACGTAAAGGAATAGAGCAAATGCAACAGCAGATGGAAACAATGCAACGGGAAACATTTTAGGCATACATACTTTGATATTCCATCTCTCAATACATCCTAATAAATATGTATGTTTTTCTGTTTCTGAAAGAATGTGGGGGGTTTTGCCAATATGATCCCTAAAAATACCTTACTTACCTATTATTGTTAGAGACTTATATGTAACATAACTCATTGTGTTAACATTTTTCCAATGTTTTACATAAGTAAAGAGGTAGGGGAAACAGATGGAGAATACTATAATGAATTGAAATGTTCTATTTAAAAACTGTTTGTCAGCTGTAGTTAAGTTGATACCGTCATCATAGCAACAAACCACAACACTCCACATTGTGGCATATGTTTTAGTTAGCTACAAACACAGGAGTAGTTGGAACTTAAGATCCAAAAACTCAGTAACTGGAATGGCTTAAAAAGTTGGGAGTAGATAAAATGGCTTATGCCGTGCTGGCAGTAAAATGATCTTCTAGACGTATAAGCATTTGTCCAACTTAGTGTTATTTTTGCTTTCATCTAGAACCTCTAGTCTCATGTTATTCTTAAGGATCCTCTGCTCTAAAGATCCATGTTTGGATCAAAAGCTGGTAAATGTTGAAAAATAGCTATGGTGGGGCAGATTTAGGAAGCAAAAGAACTTGTTCACTATTTATAATCATACTTATGTAAAGAGGATACACTGAAAAACCATTTGTTCTTTGAAGAAAAGGATTTCAACAAAGGATTTGTCATATATAAACTTCACTAATAGATTGAAGAACTGTGACTTGATTTATTAAATCTTTAAATGAGTTTCATGCACTAAAGATTGTCATAAAGAATATCACACATTCTTTTTAGCAACTACTGAATTCTGTGTACATAATCCAAATGATCTAGAACTTTGTTAGATATTCTAATGCATTGCAGGGATGGCTAAATGAGTAACTGTGCATACTACTGCTTTAAACAAAGAAATAAGATGTTCAAAAACAGCCTTTTCTTTTTCTTAAAAAAAAAACTGAGAATAGAAGAAAACCTTTAAAGATTACCAATAAGTACAAACATATCAGAAGTAGTGTAAACTGAATTCAAGTATATATTTTCGTGAATTATTGCTGTTTTTCCACATTTCCTTTTACATTAGTAATATCAAGCTAGGAACATCCAATTCAATATCAAGCTAGGTCCAATTCAACAGCTTTAGGGAATGGGCAGCCCCAGGCTTGTACTTAACTTCCTCTCATGCTCTATAAAACCACCAATCACTCTTTCACTAACAGCTTTTAATCCTGATTTAAGTTATTTCCTCTCCACTCTTGGCCACTCATTTCATATAATCCATAAATATTGTCATGCAAAGCAATTCCAAGTAGGTTTACTCAAGTCTATTTAGTTCAGTGGGACTTATTCCCATGGAAGCTTGCACAGTAATGCAAGTTAAGCATTTCTTCTTGCTCAGTACATTCTGACAAAAAATGTCATTTTCCCAAAGGAGTTGGTCAACTTTTTCTCTGTCATGCTTAGCCTAGAAAGACACATATTATATGTCAATATATTCACTCATGTTAACAGCCCAAATAAATTATGCAGGCCATCTAAAACTATACAAAACATTATTAGGTAGTCAGCGTGATGTTTTGGAAAGTTGTATTTGGAATGAGACATTAATTTGAAATCTTCTATGAAGCATTAATAGGCATGATTACCTCAAACAGTTGTAATTTAAATAAGTACAGGATAGTAATATGTACATGAATCTCCCCCCCCTCCCCCGTCTATCTCTCTTTCTCTCATTTTAAAGTAGAAATTATATTCATTACAGAAAGCAGTATGGCAATGACTCACAACTGCAATCCTGAAATAGCATCTTGGACGGAATAATGATTTTCACAAAGAACTAGATTTATGGCAAGGAAAAAAAGAAAGAAAACATGGTTAAGATAAAAAAAGCCAATTTCTGAGACCCCTGGTTATGAATATAAGGATTAAAGAAGTTAGAATTGCGTAGAATAGTATGTAGCAGAAATGAAGTATTTTGGGAATTGGCAGGAAAAGAAATAATGTATCTTCAGTAGAAATATACATGCCATGCTGATGAGAACAAGATTTGGTGATTTCTCAAAATGGGGAAAAAAGTTACATTCCTCTTTTACAGTTTTATCTTTATTAGTCAAATTCAGTATAAGAAATAGTGGGTTGTGTTTTTCCTCACATTTCTAATAGTAATATAGGACTTTTTGTCGTTTGTTTATCAGACTCATCACCAAGATAAAAACTACAGAACTACATTCATGTACTCTATTATAACCTCATGGTTGACCTACTATAGCTGATCTCAAAATAGCTAAGTCAGGTTGGTATGGTAGATGAAAGACTAACAAATGTGAGGGATATATATATATGTATGTATGTATATATGTATATATACATACATACATACATACCTGCATACATGCATACATACATACATACATACATACATACATACATACATACATACATACATACATATATATATATATATATATATATATATATATATATATATGGGACGACAAAACAACACCCCTGTATAAAACAGTGGACAACCAATTCAGTATGCTTATGTAAAGAAAGTAACCTTCATTAAGTGACCCCATTTAGAATTGTTCTCAAAATTATTTGGAAAAAGAGTATGGACAGAAGATATTCTTGGTGTCAAAATATGACAACAGTGGCACTGGAAAAAGCAGTCATTCTGTATGCTGCCCTGCTCCTTGCACACTCATGGCAAGAATTCCAAACCCCCAAACAGATCCCTGGAAAGCACCTTGTTGCGCATGTCTAAATTCCAAGCTCAGTACAGCAAGTCACTCAGTAACCGAGTCTTATGGGCACACACAAAGTCCAGGAAAGTAGGCCAAGAGTCAAACAGGCCAGGATACATGGCACAAGCACCCAAGGCTCAGAACTGAGAACATTGTTCCAGCAACAATCAAGTCCTCGGGATGGAGTTAAGTAGGCAATGCTGGTTCAGCCTTTCATGAGAGGTGAATTTGCCTCCTCATGAGTAGTCTAACTGACTGGCATTGTGCCTATCTGCTTTTGGATCACTGCCAATGGGCAGCAGCTGCTCCGAATCCTCACCTAGAGTCTCCTGGCCAACTTGCTGCAGCTGTGGCTTGCCTCCCTCAGACTGTTGCTCATCTGATCAACCTAGCTGAGACTGTTCCCTCTGGCTAGCATGCTCTGAAGTCTGATCCTGAGCAATTGCTCAGCTCCACACTTGCCTCTGCAATCTCAAACTCATCTTTCTCCTCTGAATTTGCATCTAGAGATGGGTTGGGTTAGAAGTGGTATTCAGCAGGTTCTGACCAGTTCTAGAGAACCGATAGTGGAAATTTTGAGTAGTTCGGAGAACTGGCAAATACCACTTCTGATTGGAGACTTTACAGTATCCTTCCCCTGCCACACCCCCCAAGCCATGCCCATGGAACCAGTAGTAAAAAAAATTGAATCCCATCACTGGTCTGGGGGCGAATCCATGACATTCTGGATCCTTAACACTTCATTTTTTTCTTATGAGTAATACTTCCAATCAGAAATAAAACATATTTTTCAATTATTTTAAATGACTTTATATCATATCTTCCACCATGCATTTATATTTACCGTCCTTGCATTATCCTGATAATGAAGGTTGTGGAGAGATAGTAAAATTAGGCTGAAACGTGCAAGTGATGCAGGTCTACCACAAATTAACCCAAGGATGCTTCTAGATACTATGCAGGAATGAACTCATAAGAACATAGTTTTTTTCAAAGAAGAAAACTTAAGAAAATAGCACATCATGTAGGCCCCTCTAATAAAACATTAGAGTTAGATTGTTGGGCCCTCAGGTGCTTCCCTTAAAATATGCATCCTTCATTTTATGCTTCACTTGCACAAAGATTGCTTATCTGTCAAAACTGTGAACACTCACTTGGAAGAATAAACTAGGAGGAACAGTTCAGTGATGATCTAACTTTTCTGAAAAGTGCTTTAAATGAAGGAAACATTTACAGCTGTCCTATCATCAGAAAGGTACATTATTAAACTTGCCTTAACACAAATCTTAACATCTTTAAAATAACAGGAATGATTTTGACATCCTGTGCTCTGTCTCTTAAAATAATCTCTATGCCAGATGAATAGCTTAATCAAGATCAATATTAATCAAAGACTGAATGAATTAGGGGTTCAAACAACTTTCAGAATAGCAATATTGGCTATTAAACACGATTAAAATAGGAATAGAAGTTACATTAAGATAAATAAGGCTGTTGAGAAAGAAACTGGTTTAAAATTGGGGAAGATTCTTAAGCGGAAAGAAACAATGAAGCCCATTTTCAATTTTGTAGACTTTCACAGAAATTATGAGCATTACTGTAGCTCTACAATAGGGTTATTCCAACAAGAAAGAACACTTTTTAAAAAGTAAAGGTTAAAAAAGCGCCAGCAGAATATAAGATTATATTTCATGTTAAATATTTATGAGTAAGGTGTTGAGGGAAAGAATACATGTTAAACACTATTTTAGGTTTCTGTAAAAACAAAAGCAATGTTTTCTAAATTCTAGCTCATTTTTTTCACAAAATGGTTATTACAGATCTGATTGTCATACATAAGGACATATTCGCCTTAGAGAAGATGCTTGCAGAACATTTAAAAGGGAATTGTGAATTATGCTTATCTATGAGAAGGGATAAATATACATGGCATCATCCAGTTATATGTCTAGAAAAAAAGTTTCATGAAAAAATTATATGAGAATCACAGATACCAATTCTTTTTTAGGGCTTGGTAAAAATCTCTGCAGTACTGTGAAAAATGCAGCAAGTTGTTTATAAAGCAAGTTGCACTTCTGAGGAAGCTAGCCTTGAATCCAAACTGATCTACATTCCAAAAAGCACTTTGGCACTGTAAAACAGAAATATTTCATTTATATATAATACTGTATTAGGCTTGCTCATCATTATAGTGAATGACTCATCCTGATCACCTCATAATTGGCACTGGATTTTTTTTTGAACTCCCTGAAAGAACTCTTGGTGAGTACATTCATAACACTGATACACCCAAAGGAGCTAGCTGCCAGCTTACCTTGTGCCAGCCTTCCCTTTCTCATAAATTAATCCTGCAAATGAAAAAAAAAAAAAAACTAAGGAACATCTAACAGCATTGAAGAAGGCTTTCTGTTTAAGAACAGAACCAGAAATCTCTTTCATAAACTGCTCTGGAAGAACAATAGATATTTCATCTAAACATACATCCCAGAGAAAAATGTATTGCACTATTACAAGCTTTGCTTAGGTTTGTAATAGCACTAACATTTAGTCTTCCTTGTTTCCTGAAAATACAACCTACTCCAAAAGTAAGTCTTAGCTTGATTTTTGCATGTGTGCCCAATATAAGCCCCCAAAATAAGCCCTAATTAAGATCCCATCCACTTCAGGGTGCCCAAGTAAAAATTAAGCTAGGATGGGGTTGGGGTAGTGGAGATACCCTACTTACTTTCAACAGTTGCAACCAGGCCTTGCACACCTAGATCCATTTCTTCTGCAGCTGGCAATGCTTTCCTGAGGCCTCTATCGCTGATAACAGAGCTCTGGATTGATCTGGAGCTCTGTTATCAGCTGCAGAAACCTTCAGGAAAGCTTTGCTAGCATTGCTGGCCTTGCTGGCCAAAGAAGTTCCTGAAGGCCTTTGACAGCAAAAAGAAGGCCGGGGGGGTGACACGTGCAAGTGAGGTGAGTCAGTGGATGACACATACACACTCAAAAATAAGACCTGGTGCCTTTTTTATTGGCATAAACATATAAGACAATGTCTTATTTTCAGGGAAACATGGTATATACCACTTCACAGTGCTTCACAGCCCTCTCTAAGTTTACAGAGTCAGCATATTTCCCCAACAATCTATGTCTTCATTTTACCAACTTCAGAAGAATGGAAGGCTGAGTCAACCTTGAGCCAATGAGAATCGAACTGCCAAACTGTTAGCAGCTGGCAGTCAGCAGAAGTAGCCAGTTGTACTGCATTCAAACCACTGCACCACCACGGTTCTTAGCAGTGTATTGACTTAAACAGGAAGTTTGGGAGGATAATCACCTATAACAAACATAGTGCCATTTCTAGATAGAAACTAGCAAACTATTTTTTTTGTCTAACAGGTGAATGGTCATAATTTAAAATCTCACAGATGACTCTTGAGCCAAAGAATTGATTCTGTGATATCCTAGATTATTAAATAAATTGACAGGTATGGACACTGAAAAAAATGATTCATTTATTTGCCAATCTTTAGTGTGATAATTAAAGATCACTATATATTATCTTTATGATCAGAATGAAGTTCACACTATATGCTATGACAGAATGTCATTTATTTAATCTTTGGCCTTGTGTGATCTTGAACCAACATAGTTTATATGTTAGCATTATATGAACCACTCAGGATGGCTTTTTAATAAATAATGGTTAAAGCAAAACTTCAGTTTAGAGTGATATATAGTCATGTGCGCCTTTTAATATTGACTGTTTGCAGACATGAGCTCAAACTCAGATCTTGCTTGTCAAAACAGTGGATATTCTGCAAGCAAAATGCTATACTACAAAGGTTTCTGATCTTAAGCATTACATTCAGAGGTGGGATTCTACCAGTTCACACCTATTCGCTAGAACCGGTTGTTAACATTCTAAGCAATTCAGAGAATCGGTTGTTAGAAGAAATTACTGGCCTAATCCTGTAAAGAAGGAAGGAAGGAAACATTCTGGTATTGCTTACAGAAATTGCCTCTCCATTAAACCTTATTACATTCTTGGCAGGATTAGACATCCTGTCTCAGGAACGTCTCTAGAGTTTTTTTTCTCCTCCTTTGCTGGAACTTTGCTTGTGTGGAGTGACCATTTAAAGTTACAATAGCACTGAAAAAAAGTGACTTATGACCATTTTTCACACTTACGACTGTTGCAGCATCCCCATAGTCATGAGAGGCCAGGCGAGGAGCTGCATGCCTCAATGTGAGTGATATTAAGTTGGCCACATCTAGCCAATAACATGTCCACCAAACCATGTCCACTCAGTCACATGACTACCAAGCCATGCCCACCACCTAAGCCACACCCACAGAACAGGTTGTTAAAAATTTGAATCCCACCCCTGATTACATTCCAATGTTCTTAAACTCAGACTTGCTGAAAAATGAGGTAGAGACAATAAGAAAATATTAAACTAAAAGAAGAAAAGATTAAACCATGAGAGCTGAATGGTTGTTGGAGTACATAGACTGGGGTTTTCTTAGAACAAGAAACTAAGAAGAAAGGAAGAGTTCATTTTTAATATTTGTTTAGTTTTGATATGTTGTAAGGAAGTATACTTCAGAAGGACAATATAACACATTGAAACTGTCTTGTTACCACAGTAAATGCTTTGCACCTGCATCTACCCCTCAATCCATATTTTTCAGCTTTCATATATTTACAGATGGGAAATTTGAATATATATCACTGCTGTGAATATTAACTAATTTACTTTTTTTTCCCTACCCCAGTCATCTCTGTTCTTCCCTTTGAAGTCAGGTTCAAATCATATTCTTAGCTGCAGGATTCTTCTTGTGTGCTGTGTACTGATGACATTTAAAAAAAGATTCACAGTGATTTTTGCAGTTGAAACTGTAATGTGAAAAGGCCTAAGTATTCTGAATGTGTATTGGAAGTGTATGTTTCATTTCCAAAATTATTCTGTCAATCCCTATTTTTTTTTTCATCTTGCACTTCTTGACTCTGTTTAGCAGGCAATGTCTTGTCAATATCTCATTCAGGTGTAACATGGAAAAGCTGAACTACCCCAGGCTAACAGCCAACCCTCCCTATGACTGACGCTCACTTAACTGAGCAAAGAGTAGCTTTGCTTGAAGCAGGAACTTGACTACACAAGAACCAGTAGTGACAGCAAGGGTATAGACCTGAATTCTAACATCACAGTTTGCAGCTTGTGCTCAAGCAAGTGGAACCAGTACTTTAGCTGAATGTTAAAAGGCTTTAGTGCTGTGCTTTATATGAAACCAGGGCACTTAGTAAAAGCAGCAGGACAGGTGCATCATTCATTCTGCTATAATTTAAAGCAATTACAATTGGATTAATTTTTTGATTGCACACACTCATACTCATTAAGTTATGGATATAAATAAGCCACTGCTATTTAAACAGAAATCATAATTTATTTGTAAATGTTAGAAAAGAAAATATGCAAAACTGATTAAATAATATATCCAACTAAATGCTGCAATTATCAGTTATTCTATACAGGCAATATATTATAGGGACCAGAGTCTAGAAGATTTTTTTTTACTACAGTTTCTGTAAACATTTCTAATATTTTCCACATTGTGAATAATAACCAGCATTCTGTATAATGACCAGCATTCAAAAAGGAACATAAAATAAATTAAATGCTCATTCTGGAAAAAATTTTTTATAATGATGATGCTTCTAATTAGTCATACATATTTGGAAATATACAAAGTTTGCTTTTTCAGATGTAATAGAGGAAATATCAGAGAGCTTTGAAATCATGATAGTAAATAGAAGGCAGAAGTCTTTATCATTGTGTGGTTTTTAAGATCTCCCAAACAGCTGGTCTCCACTCTTCCAAAGAGTGAAGCATGATTAGACAAATCAGACTTCTAAATTGTATGGAGAGACTTCATGGTGAGGGGAGGCTTCCTATTACAGCTATATTCCATATATTAATGGGATGCAATGGGACAGAGTTAGAGCCACTTTGGCTTGTAGAAAATCCCTTCTTACTCTAAAAACTCTAAAAAGGAATCATGGAAGGCCAGAAGGTTTTAAATTTTATGAAATAAATAACAGATAACAGATAATCAGAGTTGGAACCCCCTCCCAAGTGGGAGACCCTACTCCATTTCTGACAAATGGCAGTCCAATCTCTTCTTGAAAGTCTCAAGTGATAGTGCTCCCATAACTTCTGAGGGCAAGCTGTTCCATTGGTTAATTGTTCTCACTGTCAGAAAGTTTCTCCTTATTTCCAGGTTAAATCTCTCCTTCTTCAGTTTCCATCCATTATTCCTAGTCTGGCCTACAGGTACTTTAGAAAATAGCTTGACCCCTTTCTCTCTGTGGCAGATGAAATAGATGAGTGTTACAGGTAGTTGTGGATTTATGACCATGATTGAGCCCAACATTTCTGTTGCTAAAGGAACAGTCATTGAGTGAATCATTGCAGTTGATAAGTTCGTATCCTATTTGTTAAGTGAATCTGGCTTCCCCATTGACGTTGTCTTGTCAAAAGATCACAAAAGGGAATCACATGACTCCGGGACACTGCAATGATTATAAATAGGAGTCAGTTGCCAAGCAAATGAAATTTGATCACATGACCATGGAGATGTTGCAACAGTCATAAGTGTAAATAATGGTCTTAAGTCACTTTTTTCAGTGCCATTGTAACTGAATGATCACAACATGAACTGTTGTGATTGAGGACTACCTGTATCTTCTAAGGACAATGCATTTAACTTAGACATATTGGAAATAAAAGCTTATATGGCATCAATACAAAATTTACATAGCAGAATATGTGAGATACCCGAATGTCTAAGATACACCCATATTTCTTTTCCACTTGTGCTTCCACTGTGAAAACCAACAGTATGAATGGCGTTACTGCACAATTCTTATTCATTTCAAAAGGAATTTCTCAAAAATATGTAATGGCTTGTGTTGTCCATCATAAAAATGTAGGTCAAACTCACTCCGTTCTTCTAAAGTTACATGGAAATATACTTCAGACCAAAATAAATATATTAATAGAAATGATTACAAAGACAAGGGGTAGTTCTGAAAACAATGTCACTTTGTCTGGGCATCACATAACCTGCAGAGCTCTCAGAGATGTTTTTGGTTAAGTGGTGGATTTGTACCTATATTTTAAACGGCATTGTAAGATCTGGAAAACTATTTTTCCCTCACCCTCTCACTCCTCCATGCCACTGGATGCACCTGCATCCGCTCCGTGTCACTGAATGCTCCTGAATTAAAAAACCATATGCCAAATGTTGTTAATAAGCATCCCCATCCAAGACTGAATTCTAAGAACTCTGTTTTCTGATATTTTGTGCAAGCAAGTCGAACTGTCACATGCGATGCATGCTAAAGGCCATCGCCTTTGTCTTTTCCAAGTTCTGTCTGTTTCAGAGGCTAACATGCTGCAATTAGTCTAATTAATGTGAAACAATGAGCTGTGTTACCACTTATCAAATTGATTGTTCCCCTATCAAAACAAAACAGGCTGGCTTTTTGATGTAATTTCAAGAGATGATTTGAAATGTCATGTTGCTGCAAGCCAATTACCTTATGACTGCAGTCACGGTCAACAGAATACATAATTAGCAAGAGTTTGGGAAGGCTGCTTACTGCTAGTATGCTAATTAACTGTCTTTTGTCATAAAACAAAAAGGTTGTAGCTAGGGTTGTGAAATAGGTCTTTTTTATTTACATTTCTTTGTGCTTATCAATGTGAGGCATGGCAATGCAAAAGAATAGAAAATTTTAATTCTGCTACTTCGAATTAATACTGAGCCACAAGGTCAGGCTTAATGTGGGGCTACAGTAACATTCAGGCTCCATTTCATGCAACACTCAGCTGCATGTAATAACAGTCACAGGGGAAAATTAAACACAAAGTGAAACTCATTCCAAAATCTCTCTGAGATTCACTTAATGAATCACAACATTAAACCAGTATAATACTACCCCTCCCCCAAATTGTCTAAATATCCTAAAATCTATCCTGCCAGTTCCAAATTGTTCTGTCATGCCCTTGTTAGAGTCAGACTCTGAGGGAGAGGAGGAACAGCCAACAAGGAGTGGAGGTGTGGCTCTGGAGGTTGGGGAGGAGGTTGCGGAAGGGCAGTGGCTGGCTGGGCAGTCAGAGGAAGAACTAGGCCCATCCCCTCTTCATCCTAGGACATGCAGGGAGGAACAGAGAAAGAAACAACTTGGCTTACGAGAGAGGAAGCGGCCATGATCCCCCTCATTGGTTGCAGCTGGGGAGAATAGTATATAAGAGAAACGGTTAAAATGCAGTGTTGCCAGAAGCAAAGCATGTTTTATTCTGGGCTGAAGTTATCTTGGCTGGCATCCTTCCAACACTGTGCCTTGTTATCTCCTTGAAGTTGGTAATTATTTATCCTGGGCCGTTGTGGAAATTCCCTCATTGTAGTTTGTTTTGGTTTTTTATTTCACCTCCATCTGTTCGGACTGTATTGCTTTCTTTTGAAGACTAAGTTTGAATAAGTTTTATCTCCAACTGACAATTATTGAACAGTGGGGCCAAGTTGGAGGCATTAAAGAACATTTATTTATGTTTTGGATTTTGTTACATTTGTGTTACACTCTGGGTCATCACATGTTCAGTAGCCGGTATCCGAACTGCTTTTATTACAGAACATAAAATAGCATCTTGGTTTTGTATTCATGTCTTTTTCAAAGGTCTGTTAAATAGCTCTACCATAGAAATTTCCCAAACTACAGATTTTTGACTTATCACAGTTTGTGTAGTGACCATTCAAAGTTACAACCATACTGGAAAAAGTAAGTTATGGCTGCCTTTTTACACTTATGACCATTGGAACATCCCCTTGGTCACATGATCAAAAACCAGACCTTTGGCAACTGATTCATATTTGTGATGGCTGCAGTGTCCCATGGTCATGATCACCTTTTGCACCCTTCTGACAAGCAAGTCAATGGGGAAGCCATATTCACTTAACATATGTGTTACTAACTTTAACTCCTGCAGTGATTCACTTAATCACTGTAGAGGAAAGATCATAAAATGAGGCAAAATTCTACAACTAACAATTGTCTCACTTGTCAACGGAAATTTTGAGATCAATTGTAGTCGTAAGTCAAGGACTACCTGTACTGACTTATTCTGCAGTTGAGCCTTTGGGTTTTGTACATAAATTTTAAACCATGCTAAAACTTCAGCCTATATTTATATTTAATGCAAGAGATTATTTTTTTAAGTACAAGCCCTGATTTATGGGATAGCATCTGAACTCATCGCACTCCAAGCATCTATTGTTTCGTGAAAGGCCAGACTATGTTACATTAATATCAGTGATCAAATCTCCCTTAATTTTCTTCTCAACACAAAAGTCATGCCACAGTAAATTGGGGGAGACCTGGGAACAGATGTTAAATATACTCTTGTCACATTTCCAATCTAAAAGCTTGGTTCCCTCTGGACAATTTTTGTATTATTCTTATGGATTACCTAACTGCAGATATCTTTTACCTAAAGCACAAAAGTACCATTTCTTGTACTATAATAAGATCCTTATATATACTATCATGTTCATAAAGAAGGTAACATGAAATATAAGATGATCCAGATTGTTCACTGAAGATAGGTTCACTGAAGGCACATTAAAAATGACAATATCATGACAAAACATAATATGGAACAAAACACACAATTTTTGGATTGAATAGGATTAAGGTGTTTATAATATAAATGGAGCTACTAGGAAGGTCCTACCTTTTGTATTAACCAATTATGCTTGTATAAAAAATGGAACACAAAAAAGGTCCCATCACAATTAATGCATAGATTGATAGAGAAATGAGACTGTTCCTGAGATATTCAGAAGCTGGGCGTAAGGGTTTGAAAGGGCATTACTGACACTGTGAATTTTGCTCAAACTTGTAACCAAACCCAACATTGCAGGATTATATGGCCCCAGATTCTTCATGCGGTTTTCCCAGTTTGAAAAGCAGTTAAAAAAAAAATCTTTCTGTGAATGAGAACCTCAGTGCAGTGATATCTAAAGAATTAATTGTCCAAAACAGTGGCTAGAAGAATTTCAATTTACTTCATTGTAGTCATGTAGTACATACATACATACATACACACACATATAAACACAATGTTGTATCATAAAATTGAAGGAGTTCTTTGTGCAGCATTTAGTCTCTCTCCTTTGAGAGAGAGAGAGAGAGAGAGAGAGAAGGTTGGCCCTTTATGAAACAATTATTACTATTTTGAAAAGTTGTGCTTAATTTTAAATTAAAACATATTCCATTTCAGGTACCATTACACTCTTTCTTCAGTACTTAAATATATGGATATATATTTAAAGGATAAATATAAGATCTTCCTGTATTTATTTTTCCAGTTCCTTCATAACTTCTGTTCAACTATCTGGAAGTTCTTTACCCTCCAGATTTTCATTTGAAAACCTATAACTTAACACGAATTTCTCCTACTGCTGTCATTTACTAAATATAATCTTTCCTGCTTTTATTCAACAGAAGCAACAAAACTAATCCAAATTTCTACAGAGTTAGCTAATAATGGGTAAAGAGATAATTAGTTTAACTCATTTGTGGTTTTAGTTTACATTTCATTATACCATTACACTCTCCATAATTTTAATTTTTATATTCCACGAAAAATATAATGTTTAACATATAGACATTGAAGACATCAAATACTTATTACATGTAATCAATCATAATTAAGAAAAGTCTCTTGTTCCAAATCATAAATGTAAGCAAATCTTACTTAACAATGTTTTATTGACATTTGTATTATGATTTTTGTGTTCTATCTGGTCTCTAGAATTGGCAAACATTACAATACATTTATTTTTCTCTGTAACATTAGGATGTTATTGTATTTTTTTGGGGGGGGTAAATTTGTGGCATTAATGTTCTGCTACCAGAATAGACTTGGAGTAACACCAATATTAAAGGAATCTGATTCTAAGAAAAGAAAATACATAGACATCTTGGCTTTCAGTCTCAGGTCTATAACAGACATAGTATTCAATTATATCTATCTAATACTATCATGTATCTGCTGGTTTTATTTGAAACAGCTTCATACTGTAGAACTGAATTAGTATTTGATCACAAATAATTGAGTTTCTGGAGATATGCAAATAGAAAGCAATTGAGGATTTAATTGTGTGTGTGAGAGAGGGGGAGAGGGAGGGACAGGGAGGAGGAAGGAGGGAAGGAGGGAGGGAGGGAGAGAGAGAGAGAGAGAGAGACTATTTTTATGGAATCTGCTACAAGAATTAGGGTGATCTGGAAAAGATTTAACAGGGAAGCAGCATTCTGTTTTTCTCAGAGTCCTTGATGTATTCCCTTTGGAATGTTGCTCCCTTATGCAGCTTCAGGACATCCAATTTTGATCTACTAGTTCCAGTTCAGTGTTGGCAAACCTTTGGGCTCAGCGTGTCAAAAATTTGGAACATGCCAAACTTAACTATGCTGTTGTGTCGCATACATACTGAATCAGAGGTAATATTCAGCTGATTCGCACCGGTTCTAGCGATCTGGTATCAAGAATTTGGCATGGGTTGCAGAACTGGTAGCGACTTCTGGCTGGCCATGCCCCCAAACTGATTCCCCGGTTGCCCAATTGCCCCACCCACCCAATGCTTGCTCGCTCGCATCAGTTGCCTGCCCAGTCACTCCTCCCTTTCTATGTGGCACACTGGGCCCTCATGGCTTGCCTAACCTGACTTCCCCACGTGGTGCCTGCACCTCAACTGAGCACCCCTGATCTGCCTGCTCTGCTCACAGGTAAGCCTGTATCACACTAGGCCCTCGCCCACCCCCAGGGCCTTTCCGTGCCTCTGCCCCAGTGCCTGGGACTTTTCCAGACAGGAGGAGGCCAAGGTGGGGTGCCGTTTTTAGGCCAATCCAGAGGATGGAGGTGGGGCAGCGGTGGCAGCAGCGCGGCTATGGGAAACAGCCCCAGGAGTTCAGCCTCCCTTTTGGGGGGACTCCATGCCCCTCTCCGTCCCAGCAGAGGGGAGAAAACAAACAGAAAGCCAAAAGCTTTCTCCTTCCCTTTCGGGGCTCTTCTGCACCTCTCTCCCATAGCCACGCTGCTGCCGCTGCTGTTACCCCCATGCCGCTGCCCTCCACGCCATCGCCGCCACTGCTGTTGTGACCCGAAAGGGAGGCCGTGATCTAGGGCTGCTTCCCATAGCTGTGCTGCGCCTGCCCGGCAACCTGCCGCCGCCCCCATTCCCAACACCCATGTGCTTTGAAAGGGATGTTCCAGGGCTGCTGCTTTCTTCATTGTCCAACGGCTCGCTGCTCTGGATTTCTCCCAGAAAAGGTGTGTGTGTGAGATAGAGATAAGGAAGCAAAGGGAGGAAGGGCAAGAAGAAAAGAGCAAGAAAGGAAGAAAGAGGAAGGGAGAAAGAGGAAGGGAGAGACAGAAAGACAGAGAGAAAGAGAGAAAGAAAGATCAAGAAAGAGGAAGGGAGAGAGGGAAAGAGAAAGAAAGCAAGGAAGGAAGGAAGGAAGGAAGGAAGGAAGGAAGGAAGGAAGGAAGGAAGGAAGAAAGAAAGAAAGAAAGAAAGAAAGAAAGAAAGAAAGAAAGAAAGAAAGAAAGAAAGAAAGAAAGAAAGAAAGAGGAAGGGAGAGAAAAAGAGAAAGAAAAGAAGAGGAAGGGGAGAAAGAAAGAGAGAAAGAAAGAAAAGAAGAAAAGGGGGGAGAGAAAATTCCGAAGAGCTGAGGGAGATGAAGCACCAGAAAAGATGCCTGGAGAGTATTTGGAGGACTACTCGCTCCGGACTCAACCGAACACTATTGCGGTCTTATATTAAGACCTATTTAGTGGCGATAAGGTGGCAAAGTGTTCTCACTTTTCTGCACTTATTGCGTCCGCAGGAAATCGCCCAGCCACCCTGTTTAGAATGACCCGCTTCCTCTTGGAAAGGGGACCGCGGGAGGATCCCTTACAGGGACGGGTTGAGGACTTTTCGAATTTCCTGTTGGATAAAATCGCTCAGATCCGGGATGGGTTGGACTCTGAATGGGCGACTCTGGGTGGGGGGTCGGGGGTGGAACTTGGAGAAGTCATTTGGGAAGAGTTTGATCCTGTGACGCCTGAAGATGTGGACAGGATGCTGGGGGGGCTGAATGCCACCACGTTTATTGGACCCGTGTCCCTCCTGGCTGGTGTTGGCCATTCGGGAGGGAACACGAGGTTGGTTCCAGGGTATTATTAACGCTTCCTTGAGTGAAGGTTACCTGCCCGCTGCCTTGAAAGAGGCGGTGGTGAGACCCCTCCTCAAGAAACCATCCCTGGACCCAACTTTGTTATCAAATTATCGTCCGGTCTCCAACCTTACTTTGTGGCGAAGGTTGTTGAGAAGTGTGGGGGCACGGCAGCTCCTCCAGCACCTGGATGAAGCTGTCTATTTGGATCCACGCCAATCGGGCTTCAGGCCTGGGCACAGCACGGAGACGGCATTGGTCGCATTGGTAGATGATCTCTGGAGGGCCTGTGACAGAGGTCATTCCTCTGTCTTGGTCCTATTAGATCTCTTGGCGGCTTTCGATACTGTTGACCACAGTATCTTGCAGCGGCTGGGGTACTGTTTTGCGGTGGTTCTCCTTCCTCTCTGGCCGTTCGCAATTTGTGTTGGTGGGGGGGCAGAGATCGGCCCCGAGGCCCCTGGTTTGTGGGGTGCCTCAGGGATCGGGGCTCTCGCCCCTTCTGTTCAACATTTATATGAAGCCGCTGGGTGAGATCATCCGTGACTTTGGGGTAGAGTTCCATCAGTACGCTGATGATACTCAGCTGTATATCTCTATCCCGGGCCACCCCGATGAAGCCATTGAAGTGATGACCCGCTGCCTGGAGGCTGTGCGGTGTTGGATGGAGTGGAACAGGTTTCAGCTCAACCCATCTAAGACTGAGTGGCTGTGCTTCCTGGCACCCCGATACAGCCAGCTGGTTCCATCGCTGGCTGTGGGGGGGGGGAATTCTTGCCCCCACAGAGACAGCTCACAATCTGGGTGTCCTCCTGGATGTACGGCTGTCATTGGAGGACTATGTGGCAGCCGTCGCCAGGGGGGCTTTTGGTCAGGTCCGTAGGATCTACCAGTTGCGGCCCTTTCTGGATCGGGATGAACTTCGCATGGTCACTTACGCCCTCGTGATCTCCCACCTAGACTATGCCAACGCTGTCTAAATGGGGTTTCCCTTGAAGTGCACCCGGAAGCTCCAGCTGGTGCAGAATGCGGTCGCATGGGTGGTGTTGGGGGCTCGGTGGTGTTGGGGGCTCCTCAGAGCTCCCATGTTACACCGCTCTTGCGTGAGCTGCATTGGCTCCCAGTGGTCCACCGGGTGAGCTTCAAGGTCTTGGTTACCATCTTTAAAGCGCTCCATGGCTTGGGACCAGGATATTTGCGGGACCGCCTCCTGCCATTATCAGCCTCCCGTCGGCCAGTACGCTCCCATAGAGTCGGCCTCCTCGGGGTGCCACCAGCTGGACAGCTGGTGACCCTGAGGGTGCGGGCCTTCTCATTAGGGGCACCCTCCCTCTGGAATGAATTACCCCCGGAGATGAGGGTCATCCCTGATCTCCTGACCTTCCGGTGCGCGTTGAAAACTTATTTATTTCATCAAGCCGGTCTGGCCTAGGGGTTTTTAGGATTTTAATCTGGTTTTTATATAGTTTGGCTTTTAAACTTATAAATTTCAGCCTTTTATATTTGGTCTTTTAACTATGCTTAATTTTGTATTGTCCTCTGTATTTTAATTTGGCTGTGCACCGCCCTGAGTCCTGTCAGGGAAATAGGGCGGTATATAAGTACAATAAATAAATAAATAAATAAATAATTTTTAATTGTTCCATTATTTATCATATATTAATATTTTGCACTGTCCCTATACCTAGAGCAATTTTACTGCCTTTCTTTTGCCCAGGTATTTTTCAGGGTTTATGTGTCAATAGTCCAGAGCATAAATACAGGTGCATTTAACAGAGTTGAAAAAGACTATGGAGGTCTTCTAGTCTAATCTCCTGCTGAAGCAGGAAAACTCTGAGGATGCCAAAATCTGAATAGAGGTCCTGGGAAAGGTGTCAGAATAACAGAATAACACTTAAAAACCTCCAGTGTTGGAACATCCAGAACTTCTGGTGGCAAGCAATTCTACTGGTTAATTGTTCTCACTGTCAGGAAGTTTCTCCTTACTTTTAGATTGCTTCTCTCCTTGATTACTTTCCATCCTTCTGGTGCTTTGGAAAATACATTGTTTGTCTTCTGGTGCTTTGGAAAATACATTGCCTCCCCCATCCTCTTTCTGGCAGCCCCTTAAAAGCCTGTTGCCTATCACCCTCTTGGGCAAAGCATGTGAGCCATTTCCTCCTTTCAGTGGTTCATGAAAGTACATCTATAGTACATAGATAATAAAGTAAAAAAAAAGGTGAACAACGAAAAGCAAATGGCTTTGACGTTTCTAGATGCACAGAAAGTCTTTGACAACGTGAGTTGGTGATTTATGTTATTGCAATTGGAACAAATGGGCTTTGGTAAAAAATTTACTCAAGCCATTGAAACAATATATTATGAACAAACTGAAAAGATTATGGTAAATGGAGAATTAACAGAATCCATAAATATAAGAAAAGGGACTAGACAAGGTTGTCCACTGTCGCCTCTGCTGTTGTGTTAACTTTGGAAGTGTTGAATAGGAATGTTAGAGAAGATAAAGAAATAAAAGGAATGAAAATTAAAAAGGAAGAGTATAAATTGCAAGCTTTTGCAGATGAGCTGGCATTATATTAGAGGATCCATTGGAAACAGCACCTAAATTAATAGAAAAGATAGAAGAATATGGCAAAGTAGTAGGTTAAAATAAATAAAGATAAAACAAAGATATTAACAAAAATATGTAAGCAAGAGGAAAGAAAGAGCTGGAAGAGGTTTTAGAAATACAGGTCACAAATAAGGTCAAGTATTTAGGGATACACATTACACCAAGATGTAGCACACTGAAGGAGGACAATTATATTAAACTCAAACAGCAGATTGCGACAGATTTGGCAAAATGGGAAAATTTGCAAATATCATTGATTGGGAAAATATCTACAATTAAGATGAATGTATTGCCTATAATTTTGTATTTATTCCAGACAATTCCAGTCCGACTAGGGAAAGAGTTTTTTGAAGACTTAAACAGAATTGTGTTGAAATATATTTGGCAGGGAAAGAAAGCAAGAATAAAACTTAAACTGTTACAAGATGCAAGAATAAGAGGAGGGTTTGCCTTGCCCAATTGGGAGCTATACTACCAGGCAACAAGTTTCATGTGGGTAAAGGAATGGATAACACTAAGAAATACTAGACTATTGACTTTAGAAGGGCATGACTTGCTGCTAGGATGGCATGCTTTCCTTTGGTAGAAGGGAACTAAAATACAGGGGTATTTTAGAAGACATTATATTCGAGAGGCACTGTTTTTGAACTGGGAGAAGACAAAATGACAATATTACTTAAAAATTCCATTAAGGATATCTACTATTGAAGCTTTTTCCTATCCAGTAATATATAAAAAGGAACAAACAGTTAGATATGGTGAGATATTGAATGAAAAGGGTGAACTTAAATCTATACAAGTGTTGGAAGAACAAGGTGCAAAAATGAATTGGTTTTCATATTTGCAAGTACAATCTAGATTTGATAAATAATTTAAAACAGAAGGTATTTATGATAAGTTGACTGGCTTAGATAAAATTTTGATGGGTACTGATGAAAAGGTAATTAAAAAACTTTATGGACATTTATTAGAATTTAAACTGGAAGAAGAACAAGTTAAAGAAACAATGATTGCTTGGGGGGGAATTTTTGGATATGGGATTGATTTAGAGAAGTGGCAAAAATTGTGGTCTCAAAATTATAAAATGACAATGTCAACTGCATATAAAGAAAATTTATATAAGATGTTTTACAAGTGGCATCTACCCCCGATGAGAATTGCAAGAATGTTCAAGAATAAATCGGATAAATGTTGGAAATGTCATCAGATACCTGGCTCATATTACCATATGTGGTGGACATGCTCAGATGCAAAAAATATTGGACTAAAATCTACACATGGTTGGAAAAAATGATAAAGCAACACACAAACTTTAAACCAGAGATTTTTTAATTGGGAATTATACCGGAAATATACAATAAAGAATTAAAGTATTTGATTGTAAATGTTTTAACAGCAGCTAGAATTGTGTTTGCTAAGAATTGGAAAAATGATAAAATACCTATTCAGGAGGAAGTTATTAAGAAAATTATGGACTGTGCTGAAATGAGTAAATTGACATTTGAAATTAGAGAACAAGAAGATAAACAATTTTATATGATATGGGATTTGTTTTAACAATGATTGGACAAAAGGACATGGTAATGTAATAGATTTGATAATTTTGTAATAAGTGTAATAGATAGATATAAAATATAATATAGTCATATATAACCATTGGATGAAAGTATAATAAAAATTTTAATATAAAATTTGAAATAGCTCATATAAAGTGATAGAATAAATAGTTTAGTCATGGATGATTAATAATTGATAAACATATAAACATATGTTAGCTTGATAATGCGAAAATTTATATAAATTGAGAAATGACTACAAAAGGATAGCCCAAAAGATTTGTAACCAACTGGCACACTGTATGTATATAAAATGGAAGATGGTTTTTATATTTTTATGTTTTGTTTGTATATGTTTGTCTTAAAAAATAAAAAACTTTTTTTTAAAAAAAGGTGAACATTTTTACAGAACTATAGATATGTTGAGGCTGAGTGTAACAAGGAATGGCTGGGAGGAGAGGGCTCTTGATGTGAGTGACATTGAGTTGACCACACCCACCTAGTCACATGACCACCAAGCCACGCAGCCAGTCGTGTGACCACCAAGCCATGACCACCCAGTCATATAACCACCCCAGGCACATGACCACCAAGCCATTCCCACCCAGTCACGTGACCCTAAGCCACACCCACCAAATAAGCCACACCCACAGAACCGATAGTAAAAAAAATTGAATTCCACCACTGTACTGAATGTAAGAGAAACAATTCCCCTCCCCATTCCCCACATCTAGGATAGCCTTAAGTGACCTCGGCAGCCATGCTGAAGCTGGACCTAAAGTAAGAACCAAAGCTTCAGCCATAGCACAACCACTGCCACTCAAAAAGTCCACATTATGCCATTCATGAGTCTTGGAGAATGGTACACTTGCTCAATGGCCCAGCACTCCCCTCCTCAGTATCTGCCATTAGATACTTCAGGCAATGCTCTCTTTCTATTCAAGGCTCCCTGCAGTCTACTCATGGCTGTGTAGGTCACACAAAGCCTTCATCTTAATGCAGTTTTGGTGAATGCTCTCCTATACCCTCCGCAGTCAAATGCATACCCTGTTCTCTTATGATTTAGAGGATCTGGAGCTCATATGACAGCATATCCTATTCCCTTGCAGCCTTCAGTGCTTCTGAAAATCATGAGAAAACAGGGTGTGCTTTTGAGAATAGTTGTTGAGTGTTGATGAACAATGGCATGTTACCCAAAATATTGTGGCATCTCACCTTTGACACATATGCCATAGGTTTGCCATTCTGGTTTTCCTGGTGCCTATACATGGTAGCTGATTCACAACTTGAAGCTCACTACAGGTTCCAATGTAGGTTGGTCACTGGGACCAGAAGTTTAGTCTTCCAAGCTTTCAGATTCGTGTTGGAGCTCACCCACAGGGAACTTCTCTCTCACCAGAATGTTCCACTCACAATTCTGGTGAGAGAGAAGTTCCCTGAGGATGGGCTCCAGCATGAGTCCGAAAGTTTGGAAGGCTAAACTTCTGGTCCTGGTGATTGACCCTGATTAGACCCTCCAACATTATCCTGAGACAAGTATATTTGTCTTCATTCATTGAAGCTCACACTTTCTCAGTTCTAGAAAGAGAACAAAACAGAGGTGGTATTCAGCAGGTTCTGACCAGTTCTGGAGAACCAGTAGCAGAAATTTTGAGTAGTTTGGAGAACAGGTGATAACCTTCCCCCAGGAGTGTGGACAGAATGGAGATTTTACAGCATCTTTCCCCTGCCATGCCCACCAAGCCACGCCCACAGAAGCGGTAGTAAAAAAAATTAATCTCACAATTGGAACAAAAGCTAACATAAATGTTTTTCTCTGCTAGTGTCAACTAATGCTAGTGGAAGCAAAGTTTTGTATGAAGGACTATAAATGACTGTTGCCTATAGTTTCATTCTTCACTCAAAGAGTGTAAGTAAAGTAACAATTACTAAAATTTTCATTTCAGATATTTACCTCTCAATAGTTTAGAATAGATTATTCCTGTTTGGTAGCATCATTGATATATCATTGACCATAATATATCATTCTCTAAATAGGTAGGAAAACTTTAAACTATACCCATATACTTTGAATGCTTTTAAATTTAAAGCAAAAGCAAAATAAACAAGTAACATGATTGCTCAAAATTCTTTTAAAAATAACCATCATTATTTTTTCTACCTTTTAAAAATATGTCCTCTTTTTCCATTCTAGATGTTGTTAATACTACTCTCATTATGCTCTTGTGGTAACTATAGCCCTGTTAATAGGAAATATCCTAAAATAGTATTTTGGCTTTTAAAACACCTGAAAGGTTAAGCAAAAATAAATGCTAATTCCAGACCTATGGCACCATAAGCCCTGTCTAACAAAGTGTTGAGCACTAACTCCCAAAGGACAAACAGTGTTTTCATTGTATAGATTAAACACAAGTACTCACACAGGACACAGAGGAAATATGATGGGACAAGAAGTGAACAATCCCAGAAGACACCTTGTTGAAACGTCATTCAGACACAGTGCTTCCACCACCTTTCACAGAGCTAAAGATCTCTTTATGTCAGAACAAATTGAACAATTCTTAAATCTTTTTGCGTTTCTCTGACTTCAGTATGATGAGTGCAGGGAATGAGAAAGATTGGAGGGGGCTGGAAAAAGAGACAGAGAGAGAGGGAGTGTGAAGAGACAATTCAGTTCACATGAAAGCATTGTGATACAGTATAGGCCTGAATGCTGATATGGACACCTCATACAATCCTATTATGAAGCCATAGTAAGAATAGCAACTACTAATCTTTCTACAACTGAATCAAATTAGTTCTATGTTTTCTAAATGCTCTAGAGATTTCTTCAGGAATATGTTCATTCTGTATAAAAGACCAAAGGATGCTAATACATAATTTAAATTTCTTTTGTTCTATTTTCAAGAATTCATATCTAAGTCTAATATTTGGCAGTAAAATGTGGATTGTAAAATCCCAAATATTTTTCAACTTCATACACGCTTCTATCTCTCAACCTCAGCTCTCTCAGTTAATCTAAAGTAATATTATTATTTACTGGCCTTAAACGTATTGCAGTAATTGCTGAACAAATATGAAGTATTGTGGAAGTTGTGACTATTTGCAAATTGTCTATAGGTTAGTTTTAGACTCAGATGCACAAATGTAACATTTGTTTCAATAAAAAAAATGAGTTTAGATATAACCCTAGGATTTTGTCTAGAAACATTCAAGTAATATAGATAGGTAGGTAGATAGATGATAGAGATTTGATTGACATCTTGACAGTAATGCAAATACATTGACAGGGAATCAATATAGACCACAAGACAATATTTGAACAGGAGCTGAATGATCAGTAATAAATAAGAGAGTGGGCTTTTAAAGTCCTGACTGTCATCACTTCAAAAGCCCTGCAACCATGATCAGTTCAGGAAGAAATTATGCAAGAAAAACAAGGGATATTTTAACAAATTTCTGTTCTGCCTTGCTTTCCTGATGATATAAATTCTGTTTGTTAATAATCTACAGAAGACTTTAAGAAATTAAAATAAATGACCAAAATATAGTTAAATAAATAGAAATGGAAGTAAACCAATAGGTTATATAATCTATAGGTATAAGTAGTTTCAATGCATGGAAACGTTTCTATTTAAAACTTTGAGTTTTCAGTATTTTACAATGTATTGCTTATTTTGTTAAGAATGATTCATTCTTAAAGTTTCATTTAATGATTCTTTCAAAATGAATTTATTCAACTAGGAAATTGTTAAATACCTCCACATCTCATTTGTAGTTATACAGCCATTAATATTGACTAACAACAAAAACAGCGTATAATAAACCATGCATGAATTCTGGTTTTCCTAAAAGAAGAGTCTTTATAAACAAAATAGCATTCATTTTGCAGGTGTTTAACAAAGATAAGCTGAAAGGGGAATGCCTATTTTGAATTTGGTTATGGCAAAAAAAAATTGAGGATACTAAAAAATTCTTTTAAAATCATTATATAAAGAACATAATGATATAAATAACATTTCTCATAGTGAATAAAAAGGGAATAAAAATGTTCAAAAATTCAGAGTGATGCCGGAGCATTGTATTTAGCTATTTTATTCTGGAATACTCAAAAATGATGTGCCACTTATTTGTCTGTCTGTTTTTAAATCTATTTTGAACTTACAAAAGACATAGTTACAACCCTGAATAGGAAGCAATATACATTTCCAAGAAAAAGAAGTATATCAAAGGGAAACCATTTATTTGTCCAGACAGCCTTTGTTATTAAGCTATGTAGAAAATGGTGTAAACTAATAAACAACACCAAACTCTTTTAACTTCTTTGGATAACTGAACAGGTGGGCTCCTATACTTCAAAGCTAGTAGCAAGAAACAACACTTTTGGATTCATTTAGAATTATCTAGCTTTCTATTTTTGATAACAATGACCAGATACATTATCACACTTTCTAATGAAAAACTTTTTCAACCTATGAAAAAGTTCACCTTAACTATCACCTTAACTTATTTTAATTAAACAGACAAACAAACAAAATGTGGTGAGGCAGCCAATCTATACCATTGTTAAAATGGACTTCATGTATAGGCAGTTCTGGACTTAACAACAGTTTGTTGAATGACTATTCAAAGTTATATGGAACTGAAAAATGTGACTTGGGACCATTGTTCAAAGTTACAACTTTTCAAACATCCCCATGATCATATGATCAAAATTTATATACTTGGTCATTGGTTGATATTTATGATGGTTGCAATGTCCTGGGGTCATGTGATCTCCTTTTGTGACCTTTTGACAAGCAAAGCCAGGTTCATTTAACATCAGGCTGACTAATTTATCATCTGCAGTGATTCACTTAACAATGGTGGCAAGAAAAATCATAAAATGGGACAAAACTCACTTAACAAATGTCTCACTTAACAATAGAAATTTAATATGCATTTAATATTATCCTTTTCTTTTCTTCGACAGAATTGTCACACAATTTTATTTTCATTCAGATTCTGTTTTCTACCTGAAGTTTCCCAACTTCAGTCCAACAGAATGTGGGTTTGGTGTAAAGGACTGCCACTAAAAGGAGGGAGGCAAAAATGAATGTGATATCTGTTATTGAGAAAAGAAAAAGATGACTTCCAAGCTAATGTTGTTCAAGTAGAACAAAATGCAAATAAACAATCCTGGAGGAGAAATAAGACTGAAAACAGACAGCTGGTTCAAGACATCTGACCAGTTTCAGGAAGACACAGGGTTCTCTCAGCTATCCAAGGCACAATATGAGTTCCTGCCACCGGGAAGCAGTCCCACAAGAAGTAATATTTCATTTCATACTAGTTCCCTTCTGCCTTCTAGCCCTTTAAATCCAGAGCTTATCCTGTACTTCTAAGTCTGCCAGTGTTTCATCATAGTTCAATTTCAATTAAACCGTTTTGCATTTAAGGGACAGCAATGTAACTGAAAGTAGATTGGGGCTCATTATCTCCATAAATCTGAAGTAATATACTAGTCTCTCAAGACATTACTTCATTTTCATAACTAGGAGAAGATTTCATTTCTGTGGATTTGTGTAAGAAGTAATTTGGAAACCTTGCAACATGATATTACTTACCATAAAATCTAAGAGCAATAAATGTATCATGTGGGGCAACTTCATGTGTTCCTTGTATCTAATTCTTCCATCTTAATTACTGAGGGAATTAAAGTGTGCTGTATTCTTAAGCACTCTAAAGAATTAGCTCATTTAAGAAATTGATGGGAAAATATTGTTTCAAAATAACCTTTTTACTTTCCCATTTCTATTTTTGTTCTTAAAATTATGCCCTCTGTCTTTGTATCAAGGGAAGCATATAAACCATATATAAACTGCCATTTATAAACATATTTCATAACAGGAACAAACCTAGAAGTTCATCGCAATCCATATTATGATTTTATTCTGATAATTATATATAAAGAATATACTACCCCCAGTATAAATTTTTGTACTGCTTTTGAAAAATTGAGTAAAAAACCCCAACTAATACACAGTACTGTACCCAAAAAGCAACAGTATTGTCTATAATATACTTTATATGGTCTTAGCATAAGCAGCTGGTGAACTGCTTATATATTTGATTTCCCTGATACAGGATTATTTTGTTAATTCCAGTTCTGAAATTAGATACACAATTTAAGATATTCTAATCATATTATGGTTTCTCCCTCCCCTGTTATAACCAGTCTGAGTGAGGTTTCAGATATGCTATTCCTGAGTGAGCATCAAGAATTGAGCTAATTAAACACACACTATTAATATAGTATTGAAAACAATTGATCTTACATCCCTGGAAGAATAGTTCTTGGCATTAAGAATTGGTTAAGCCTTTTGGAGTTGATAAACTCTAGGATCTAGTCACTAAATAATCATTGAAACATTGAGAGTAGATGTTCTGTGAAATTTAGTAAAGATAACTAATATTCTATAATTCTTATAATTGGAAAAAATGAGAAATATTGGAGAGAAAATTAAAATGTAATTAAATATGCACAGAAATATGAAATTAAATAGTATTGAGAAACTATATTCTTATATTTATTAGAGTTCTGTTGCTGGTATCCATTGCCCTAAGACAGTGATGGCTAACCTTTTCATCGTCGCGTGCTGAAAGAGTGTGTGTGTGCGCACACACGTGCTTGCATGCATAATGCAATGCATATGCAACTCCCACCCCGGCGCATGTGCATGTGACCCCCATGCATGCACTGCGCACCTCTGTGTATGTGCACGCGTCTCCCACGCACGCATCTTCCCCTGCGCATGCATGGCAGATATCTGACAATCAGCTGGCTGGATGGCGCACACGCGCATGCGCAGTGGATTAGTTTCGGGCAACGGCTCCTGTACCGTCAGAAATCGCTCTGCATGCCACTTCTGGTACACATGCCATAGGCTCACCATCGTGGCCCTAAGAGGAATTTTATAATGAGATTAGCATATTTTAAAAAATTACTAACAAAAACATTCTGAGTGATGGAAATTTTTGGTTCAAAATCCACGTTCAGTTATAAGGATTGCTAACTTTAAATTTCCCTCAATATGACTTTTATGAAAAGCACCAGAAAATACTAGACTTTTTTTATTATTATTATGGTATCCTTTGTAATGTTGGGACATTTATCATAGCATCAATCTGCCTTGTTACCATCTTCTTTTCCCTGTGAAATATAACTTTTTTTCCCTTCAGTTTCTTTATTCCCCTTACAGTAAAAGACCAGTCATTCATTCATATTCATATATTCTCTTCTGAAATCATTGTTATTTGTCTACCTGCTATAGATAGATTAAATATTTATCTCAACTAGAAATTCAACGTAACAGCCCTGTTTGAATTAGAACTGTGATATAATTTCAAAGGTATTTTTGCCGCAGTCAATATCTATTTCAGTTCATTCCTTTTGCATTTCTCTTGTTCAAAAAGGTCATAAAGCACCATTATTTAAACTGTAACAAAAATCTATGTTGTTGCTGCTGCTGTTTCATCCATTCTCTGTGTCAGTAACTGGATAAAGACTCACCTGCCTAGTTTCTGGAATACTGATGGCCATGAAACTCAAGCTACATAGAAGAAAGCAGTGTTAAATTTATGGGGTATTGTCAATGTAATGCCCATATAGAGCTAATTGGGAGGAACTATATCTTAGTGAAGTATTTTCCTAGTAATGAGGAAATATATTTTCCAGATTAAGTAACTGATGGAGGCAAAATATCTCCTTGAAATTGAAAACAGTGGGATCAAGATTCAGTGCTGATATATGACCTGATATATTGACCTGTTGGGCCACTATTTTGACTTACATTATAACTATTAGTAATAATTAGATTAAAAACATTCTTGTAAATGGGATGATATTAGTATCATTAGTATGGGATGGTATTAGTAGAAATAGGAATTGTAAATTGGCACTGAAGATCCTATGACATGATTGTTGCACCTACTATTGTATTGCACAATATACTATTTTTTCCTAAAAAAAAATGTGATCCTAGGTGCAAGATTTTCAGTTTTGGTTTGCTTTCCCATCAATAGCCTATCTTCTAATATTGCCATTTTCCTTGATGGGCTTCCAAAGAGCCTTAAAGACATAGATCTTTGAGAAAGCATTTGGGGACAATGAGTATTAACTTATTTCAATGGGTAGCGACAGTAGCAGATGCAGTGATTTTGATGAGTGTGGTTTTATTTTAATTGTTGTTGTTTGATTTAAAACACTAGAGCTGTTAAGAGTCATACAAACTATGGGGGAGTAAACAAACTATATTTAGATTAAAACACTTTTCCTATAAAAGCTGATCTGTAACAATTTATATACCCCACTGTTAATTATAACAAATTATGTATATAACTATAGTTAAACTCTTCACATATTTACACTTCAGATACAATTGGTGCGATTGGAAAATAAATTATTTAATCCATTAGTCTAAAGATAAATGCACTAAATAAATATCTAATTGTCAATACAGAATCCTTTTTTAAAAGAAAAAAACTGTAATGGTAAACACATAGATGCTACACTCCAGATGTTTTATGATTTCCTCTACTAATCAGCAACTGCTTAACCTGAATAAGGAAGTGAATGCTCTCTAGCATGAGAAAGAAATGGTGTTCTCTTTATGTCTGTCTGTCTATATTTTGAAATTTTCTTCAAGATATATACTTAGCAGACTATCAATGTTATTTCGGATGGTCAACACAGTTTAAAATTATTGGTCTCAAAGAAGTGAACAGAGCCCTCAAAACTGTGCATGCAAACGTTTGTTTGTTAACTCAATCTCATTCTGGCTGGTTACAGCATCCCAGTGATGCATGTTGGGTCCCAGGAGTAGTAAATTCATCCTTGAAGAACATTTTGTCTGTGCTTAAGGATGCAGTTATCCAACCCACTTTAAGGAGACCTCATTGTATATGACAGGGTGAGATAATTTCCAACACAGCTCTTTATTTTGGAAGAAAAGGTAGAAAGCAAGCAGCTTCAGTGAAGCTTGGAGAAAATGGACTATGTGGATCTTTTCAGACAGTTTTCTGACTTAGGCACAATAGGTCTGAATAACATCATTAACTGTACTTGTAAATGACCTAATGATGGACTGGATAGAGAAGTGCAACTATACTCAGGGATGGGATTCTATCTGGTCGGATCGATTCTATAGAATCGGTTGTTATGATCCTGCACAGTTTGGAGAACCAGCAAATCACGCCACTGGCTGGGCCACTCCTCTCCACCTGCCCCTCTCCTCCCTGCCTATTCACTCCTTACCTGGCATGCATGCAATCCAACTTGCCTGCCTTGTGCCTTCACCTAATTTTTGGTAAGTTCCTATTTTTCCATTTTTTCCCCCAACCATCAGCTGTTCCGACTAGATTAGCTAGAAAGCAGGAAATTATTGGATTTCTTGCTTTCTAGCTAATCTAAAAACAGAGCTGAACCTTCCATAGGACTGAAGCTTCTATTTTTCAGTTCAGACTCAGGCAATCGATTGCAGAAAGATAGATCTCTGAGTGAATCTGTGATTCTGTGAGCGACTCAATCTGCCTGCCTGCTTTGTCTGATTTTTGGGTAAAAGTTGCTTTTTTAAAATAAACATTTAAATATTCACAATATTTACATACAAGCCACACCTACCCAATCACATGAACACCAAACCACACCCAAAAATTAGGCCACACCCACAGAACTGGTTGTTAAGAAATTTGAATCCCACCCCTGGCTATACTGATTTCCTTTGTTCTCTTGTGGGGGAAATATCCTTCTGAATCAGCTCAAGGGATTAGGAAAGGGGGGTTGGCACTGTGGTGCTTTTGTTACTTACTTCAGGGCAGATTCCATAGCTGTTGAAAAAGAGGAAAGATCCAGCCTTGACTCTTTCTATGGAGTATCTCAGGGATCAATTGTCTCCTTGCTTTCATATAAAAACAACACTGATGACACTGTGTAAGGTATTCAGTATGAGGTTGGGTATCACCAGCATCCTAAAATGATGTCTAATTATATATCTCATCCTCTGATTGCCCAGATGAGGCTGTCAGGATTTTGATTCAGTATCTTAAAGTTGTGAAAGTCTGAATAGGGAAAAACACACTGAGGCTCAATTCTATAAAGACTGAGTGACCATAGATTTTGAGGCCTTCTTGGTCTGGGGATTTCCTCTCTAGTTCAGAATGTGGTTGTATTCCTTTAGACAAATCCTGTGAAGAATCTGGAAGTCCTCCTAAACTCACATCTCCTGGTAGAAGAACAGGTGGCAGTCATGACTTAGAGGGTATTTGAATAAATCTATCTTCTGTGTCAGCTGTGACTATTCCTGGTTTGGGATTGCTGCTCAGATATCAGTCCTTGGTTGTTCTATTAGACATATAGGTAGAAGAATATTGATATAAATAGCCACTCTTTCTTATCCTGATATCAATTCCATTTCCACAGGATGAAGACATGGGATAGGGAAAGAAAACACTTAAAATAGTGTTTTTCATTTTTTGAAATTTCATTTAATATCAAAATAACTGGTATTATTATTCAAAATATAAAATTTGAATAAATTGAATTAGTAAATATTCCTTCTCTATTTTCTATAAGAAAAATTGTATTAAAAAAAGCAGGAAAGGACAAAACAAAAAATACTGGAATGCAATATAGTGATAACAGTGTCAGTTATAAATATTAAATGGCAAAACATAATAAAGCTAAAGAAAAAGGTTAGCAGGACTCATTTTCTGAAATCTTTTCTGAACTTGGAAGTGTTTTTGTTATTATTATTTCCCTCTGTTATTGGTTAGTTCACTTGTATTAATCACATTTTCCCCCTCACTCAGAAGTATTAACAGGACCAAATTGCAAAATCTAGTCTTTTTTCCCATTTAATCCTAAAGCTAGAAGATTTTTTTTCCACATATAATTTCTCAAATTAAAACTGGTTCCTAAAGAGAAAAAGATATTCTGAAAGAGCTTTGTGTTCTGCCAGCTTCCTTTTAACAAAATGCAACTTAGATGGATGTGCTGCTGGCTTGTATGCGGTATTTGGAAAAAGACATTTCAAATCATCCTGAAAGTACCCCAAAGAAGACGTAAAAGCATCTTGAAATATTAATTAAAGGCACATTGCTGTTAGTGCCAAGAAAATAATAAAAGTTCAGAGATTAGGAGAGAAGCATATCTTTTGAATTGTAAAATAGGTTTACAGATCTTCTAATAACAATTTTCACTCAAACCTTACATAAATAGGCTTATGCGGTACAAATATTACGTGGGCTAGGTGGAAGCTACAGTGGCCATAATCATGTTTAGGGATTACTTGGCAGAACAGAGACATTTCATTTCTATTGGACCTGGGGATTACAGAAAAGAAACATCTAATATTCCATTTTTTAATTTCATGCATTTTTTATTTACTTTTAATGATGCTGTATATATTCATCATCCTGAAATATTAAAACAGTATGAAAAAAGTAATAAATTGGTGGAAAATTTAGGGAATGGGAATGCAACAGCACGCAAATCATACACTATCAAGTGCTTGATACACATTTAAAATTACTGCCTAGGACGGCAAAGCCAAATTCCTGGCAGATTTCTGAAGCGCAAAGTCACAATAAGAAGATCAGCAGAACAGCCTGAAATAATAGAATATTCATCCCCCTAATCCATATGCAATTCTTTAGGGCTTTTTTTTTAACAATGCATATGAGGTCTGACTGTATTCAGGATTTAAATAAGTTGTCTCTCTCTTCCTCTCACATCCTCCCCCTTCCCCTCTCTCGCTTCTCTCTCACACAATCACGCTCTATTTTTGTTTTAAACATGTATATACAGTTATCAATTCTGCTCTGCTGCACTTACGATGACAAGGTTAGCATATCTTCTCACATCTGAAATAAAACAATAGTTTTTTTTAAACAACAAAAGTGTTAAAAGGAATACATTTATTCATTAAAAAAAAAAGATGGCTCTGTATTCATTTCTGGGGAAAAATATTTTCTTCTTTCCCAATAATTAGAAAACCATGTAGTATTTTAATTTTTATATTCAGGTTTTTCTTTTAAAAAATTGGGAATAAACTCCTATGATGATTAATATCTGCTTGCCTTTCCAGTTACATGTCATTTTAAATATGGTTTTAGGGCAAGGAATAGAGGCCTAGAAAAATAAATAAATCCAGGAAACTCAGACATACATGTTAATAATGCCAGCACAGTAAATATTAGAGTGGATATAAACACAGCAAAGAAAGTGATGTTTGTATGGCATAAATATATTGTTGCTCTAGATCTGGAAAGAAGAATGAAATGTGCCCCTCCTCCTAACCTTTCCTTTTCAATTTTCAAAAGAGATCCTAGAGCTAACCCTCAAATTCAGTTTTATATTCATTGAGTGATCTTCTTTCATTGAACTAGAAGTATATTCAGCACTAGAGAACTATTGGTCTGGTCAGCTCAGGAAGATTTCCATGAAACATGAACAAAATGGGCAGTTACCAAAGAAAAATTGTGAAGAATGTATTGTGAGTCACAAACAGTTAGTGGCAAAGCTGTCACGGGTTGCTATTGAACACTGCTACATGCAATATTTTAGATGGGAAACATATTGGTTGGTGAAGTGAGAGGACTAGGCATGACACTTCTCATCTCCATCTTGGTCCTATGCTTTTGAAAACAATGCAGGACCAAACAAAGAAAAGACAGTTTGGGTTCTGCTTACAGATGGTGAGTAAGTATCAAATCAATCAAAGATTTTTGAAGATTAGCAACAGAGAGCACACAAAGTCCAGGAGCCAGCCAGAAAATATAGAAGAAAAACAGAAAGAGCAGCCTTATGTAGGAATCCTCTTACTTAGCAAGAATCACAGAACTATAGAGTTTGAAGAGACTATTTAGGCCTTTAGACAATATTCCTGTCCTGGCTACAACATTTTTGCTAAGTGGAAATGTTAAAATAGAATATGCTTGTCTAGTCTTTAAATAAGTTAATAAAGTTAAAAAATTTACAATAAATTCCATTATCGAACTGCACTTACAGTTACAAAGTACCACCGCTCAATATTTAAGAAAACTGCCTTCCTGTAACTTAAATCCATTATTCCATGTTTTATGTTCTAGAACAAGATCTAGATCTAATCTTTTCATGAAAGTGCGGTCATCTTTTCTCAAGACTAAACATATCCTCAAGGCTTAGTCTCTAGTTGCCTAATGTTGTTTGTTGACTACTCTTAAACTATTCCATTTTTTAAAAAATCCTTCTTTATCTGGGCACTGTTCACAATACTTGAAACAGAGTTTGACCAATGCATACTAGATTGGAACAATTAGTTCCTTTAAGTTAGAAACTATATTTCTGTTTAAGGGGGGGGAAAGCTTTTAAAAAATTTGCCTTCAAGTCAGTCTTGATTCTTGCTGGCGAAAATCATTGACAATATTTTTAGGAGTGGTTTCCCAATGGCTACTTCCTGGGCTGAGAGTATGTGTCAGGCCCAAGGTCACCTAGCTTGCTTTGTGCCTAAGATAGGACTAGAACTCAGTCTTCCTGGGTATTTGTTTACATATATGGTTTATATAGCCACGTAACTCACAGGAGAGACTCTCAACACCTTACAAGATTAGAAACCAACAACATCCCAAATATAAACTGCTGACATACCTAGTGTCAACCTGCAAAACAACTGCAGCTGAAGCTATACAGAGGTGGTATTCATCAGGTTCTGACCAGTTCTGGAGAACTGGTAGCAGAAATTTTGTGTAGTTCAGAGAACCAGCAAATATTACCTCTGACTGGCCCTGCCCCCATCTATTCTCTGCCTCCTGAGTCCCAGCTGATCGTCTAGGTCTTCTTTTATTGCCCTGCACAGGAGAACGGAGCTGGAAAGCAGGTTAGTGAGGTGGGGAGGGGAATGGAATTTTTCCTTCTATATCATGCCCATCAAGCCACTCCTACCAAGCCATACCCACAGAACCGCTAGTAAAAATAATTGAATCCCACCACTGAAGCCATACTTATTTCTGTTTCATTTCTTGGTTGCCATTCAGGTGGGAGGAGGAAAAGAGGAACTCAGGAATGTAGTACCTCAGCTGGCTAGCCATAATATCTACCTGCCGGCATGAGAAACAAGGTCATGTCAATGGACACCTGTTGAAGTTGAGTGGGAACCTACATCTGGACTGATTGGCCCATGTGACCCAAGAGGAAAAAAGGGGGTGGGGAGGTCTTACACTTTGAGCTATCCCTAAATGCAGGAATAATTTATTTTATTTATTTATTAACAAATTTATATACCGCCCTTTTCCCGAAGGACTCAGGGCGGTGTACAGCCAACCATAAAACATTCTGCAATTATAAAAGTTAAAAGAAAATTAAATATCCTAAGGCTGCCTTTAAAATTGTACCCTCCCCCAATAAATTAATAAAACCCCAAATATTAAAATATTAGAGCAAGCTTCACCTTTCTAAGTGCTGATATGATGTACTCTATAAAGGAACTCTTGAACCTGAATAAAGTATCACAGTCCTGACTTCCCTGAGTTCATTACTTGGAATGATGACATCTGGGCAAAAGTGAAAGTAGGTAAGCTTGTTGTTTCCCACAAATTCCCCAATTTTCCACCAATTTTCTTTGAGATATTCCATGTAAACTATTCAGTTCAGCATATCAGGTTGCTTCATAATGCAGAATGAGGGTCTCAAAGACGATTGAGAGCTTTACAATACTATGATAGAAAACACAGATATCTTGTCCTGCATTGTGCAGAGAGGCAATAGTATTTTCAAGCAACCATGTGTTGGAATCATGATAGTGCCAACAAAGATATTTATCACTGCAAGGGATCCTGTGGCCCGGAGGTGGTATTCAGCAGGTTCTGATCAATTCTGGAGAACTAGTAGTGGAAATTTTGAGTAGTTCGGAGAACCGGTAGCAGAAATTTTGAGTGGTACTGAATCCCACTTCTGACTGGCCCTGCCTCCACCCATTCTCTGCCTCCCGAGTCCCAGCTGATCGGCTGGGCTTCTTTTGTCGCCCTGCACAGGAGAACGGAGCTGGAAAGTAGGTTTGTGGGGTGGGGAGGGAATGGAGATTTTGCAGTATCCTTCCCCTGCCACGCCTACCAAGCCACGCCCACAGAACCGGTAGTAAAAAATTTGAATTCCACCACTGCTATGGCCCATAAATTTCATGACCTAAACAGTGTAGTGTTTTTACCCCAATGACAAATATCTTATACTACTGAATGTTAAAGGGTGGTTCTGTTCCCCTATGATAGAAACTACTGTAATTTTTTTTTTGCAATTCCTGATTAATTTTCTGGCTAATATTCAGAAAGGTGACTTTTGGCAGTGAGCACACTTGACCAAAGTAGCTTCAATCTAAGTAATGTCTAAGTATTTGTAAGGATCGTCATACTTCTTTTTTTAGAAATAGCATTTAGATTAGATACAGGACTAATTTATTGTCTTGTAACTCTTTTTTGAGACTTGCATGCAGTATTTGAATCACATATAAAAGAAAACTGTATGCATGTCAGGTTTCCAATAGCTGATCTCATCCAGGAATCAATGCCAAATTATCTAATTCCATCTGTAAAGATGGAGGTTAACTCCTTAGGCTCACAGTTCTTGCCATTCAAAGTGGTTTTGCTGCTGATTTATGCTGATTTAGTATTTATTTCCACTCAGTAGCTAAGATATTTTCTCCTTCTGGATCAGCATAATCTCTGATGGCATACTTCACTATAAGTTCTTTATGGAACTTCTTTGATTTTTCAAGATGCTCCAAATACCTCTGCTGACACTGTAAAAGGAAACAGGAAATATCTTGTAAGCTATTTGTCGAAGCTCAACTCTTCTGATAATGAGCATCATTCTAGCAGCCTAATAGCCTTCAACCTCAAAGTTCTACTATGTTGACTTCAGTCAGTTACTCATAATGTGCGAAGAGAAGAATCAGTTACAATATATTCACTGATCTGATAAAGATCAGTGTTTTATATATCAACATGTCACAGATCAGGGCTGTCAAACTCATTGGCCGGATGTGTCACGCCCACACTTGGTTTAGCGAAGGGAAAAAAACTCCCAATACATCACATGACACTGTCGTGATACCGTGAGTTTGACACCCCTGTCACAGATTATCAGCAGTTGAAGAAGTTGCTTCAATCAGTTAGCCATAATGTCAGAATAGATCTATAGATATTTTTATTGTAATGTTATTTGTATAAATTCAGTCAACTAGGTTTCTTCGGCCAGTTCTCATTTTCATTTTTTTTCATGTGAATGTATAAATTGCTATTTTTTTTCCAAATCCTATTCCTAAGTTCTTGCTAAGATGTTTTTTTTTTTCAGACCTAGTTGTCAGGACCATATGCCTACTAACAAAACTTTTGATAAATCAGTCCTTAGTATTTCATATCTTTTGTTCCTAGATTACTTGTGATCAGTAAATTTATTTTCAAAGGTTTCAATAAGGTCAGTATGAAGTCAGCTGCTTTCAGTATCAATTCATAGATTTTGTCCATATTTACGTCTATGTAGCAAGAGTCAAAATTATTTGCTTGAGAAAGAAAATGTTCTATGAGTTCTTTCCATATGTACTTGAATATTTTATATCTGGATAAATACCTACATTATTGACTAATTCTCCAATTAGATTATACTTTGAAGAAAGTTATTTGAATAGTTTTTAAAGCAATGCGTCTCCTACTGTGAGGCTAGAGTTAAATAAGTACAGGCCACCAAAGGATTTCCTGTGTATTAAGTAAGCTAATCTTAAAAAGAGCAATGATTAAAATAAATTCTCTGTTTGTTTATGTAGTAGTATCAATGCCTTTTGAAACATTTCAAAGCACTTAACTAAAACAAACAAGCACCTGAACTTCAGTTATCTAATAAGAACAACTATTGATAACTATGACTTTACTTATAAAATCTTAGTCATCAGCAACTTTAATTCAGTAGTTTTCAGGACAATTCGGAAATTACTAGCTAAAACAATGCAGACTTATATTGAGGCTGTGCCATCCAAATTCACATAGAAGGGCTGCAAAAAACTAAGATCACTTGATCGATCTTAGTGCTTATGTCTGTGCATGCAATTTAAACATTTTAAAACAATACACTTTCCAGTATTAATGCTTATCTGTTCCTACCCAATGGTCAATTTTAAGACAATTTATAAGAACCATCTTAATAAATTTCACATAAACTGTTAAAACACAATCCATAATTTATTTATTAAATCAGTTTGTATGGTCCCCCATCTCAACAATTCTAAACCATAACCACTGAGTTCACAAACAAGCAAAGGCATGCCTTTGTACTTTATGGCTTAATACAATGGATCAACCCACTATATTAAATAGATTAATTTGTACCTGAAGCCTATATTTGAAATGAAACCAAAGGGATATTGAATGTTGTTGTGGTATTTATGAGCATTTTTAAAATTAAAAATAACTGTCAAAAACAAAATTCATTGCTGCTATGATAACATATTAATATTCATCATGCATTTTACACACACACACACACACACATTATATATATAATGCGTTTACAGACCAGATACTCTTCCTAACACCTATGCACAGTTTGTAGCAGATATTTTCTCTTTGCCGAGAGAGAGAAATATCTGCCCCTACCTAGCAACAAAAACACAGCCTCCTGATTGTGAGGCAAGAGCTCTATGTCTAGGCCGTTATGCCGCTCATACCATTTGATTTATATTATTGCATCTTTTTTTTTCCAGCCAAGAAACAGTTTTTAACTGTCCTTGAAATATTGGCAGAGGTGACCATTCAAATTAAAATGAATGATTGTAAATCACCATTTCAGACAGTGTCCTCTCAGATCCTATGTTCTATACAGGGGTGGGATACTACCAATTCGGACCAGTTCTATAGAACTGGTTGTTATGATTCTATGCAGTTCAGAGAACCGGCGAATCATGCTCCTGGCTGGCCCCGCCCCTCTCCTCCCAGTCAGTCCTTATTGCACACATGCCCGACATTGCTGATTGCATTCTCCCTGCCAAGTCACTCCTTAAGATACTTCTGTTTTTTTACTCCCAACAATCAGCTGTTCAGATGATCAGGTGTACCAGGATCCCCCTTGCTGTCTTACTGCTTCGCCCAGAAGGCTTCCCTGAGGCCCAAGAGGCAAAAAAAAAAAAGGGGGGGGGCAGCATGCTTCATTTTCCTGCTTCCTAGCTAATCTAAATCTCCCAGCACAGATAAAAAGGAAAAAAAGCAATTTAGCAAGCAAGTTTGCCAGGTAAGGAGTGAGTGGGCAGGAAGGGTTCCTGTGGGCCATGTGGGCGGTGCAGCCTTGTGTTTTGGCACAGCCTGGATTAATTGCTTTGGAAGAGTGCTCTGGGGGTGCTCTGGGGGTGACCATTTCTCTGTGGACCACCAAAATTTCCTCACGGCCCACCAGTGGGCCATGGCCCACCAGTTGGCGACTGCTGTTCTAAGCTATAATGATAATTTTCCAGCAGTTTAGTCTGGGTTTCCCTAAGAATAGCAATAGCACTTAGCTTTATATACCACTCCATAGTACTTTACAGCCCTCTCTAAGTAGTTTACAGAGTCAGCATATTACCCCCAACAATGTGGGTTCTCATTTTACCAACCTTAGAAGGGTGGAAGGTTGAGTCAACCTTGAGTTGGTCAGGATTGAATTCCTGGCAATCAGCAGTGAATTAGCCTTCAACTGCATTCTAACCACTGTGCCACCACACCTCTTATATACACTGACATTTTTCTCAAAAGTGTGAAAGAATGTGTTTTTATGGAATGATTCTGTGATGTTTAGGTTATTTTTCCCCTTTATTGTATTATATACTTAATAAATATTGCATTGTTTTATTTATTATATTATTGCATTGTTTCACTGCCCAGAACTGTATTTTAAAATGAGTGATTACATAAATTTTCTAAATAAAATGTATGAAATAGGCTGAATTTTATGGGGAATTATTATATCTGCACATTCTGAGATAGAAGTAGAGGTAGAAGCAGAGGCAGGAGTGGGATTCTACAGATTTGCACCTATTCTCTAGAACCGGTTGTTAATATTCTAAGCAGTTCAGAGAACCGGTTGTTAGAAGAAATTACTGGCCTAATCCTGTAAGGAAGGCAGGAAGGAAACATACTGGTGTTGCTTACAGAAACTGCCTCTCCATTAACTCTTATTACATTCTTGGCAGGACTAGACTTCCTGTCTCTGGAACTTCTCTGGAATTTTTTTTTCCTCCTTTGCTGGTACTTTGCTTGTGTGGAATGACCATTCAAAGTTACAATGGCACTGAAAAAAAGTGACATGACCGTTTTTCACAGTTACGACTGTTGCAGCATCCCCACAGTCATGAGAGACCAGGTGAGGAGATGTGTGCCTCGATGTGAGTGATATTGAGCAGACCACCCCCAGCCAGTCACATGACCACCAAGTCATGCCCACCAACTAAACCATGCCCACAGAACCGGTTGTTAAAAAATTTGAATCCCACCCCTGACCAGAGGCAAATAGTGGTAGAGATATAAAGATATTGTGTGATAGAGATATAGATAGAGATACAGAGACTTTGTGTGTGAGAGAAAGTTTGTGTGTGTGAGAGAGAGAGGTAGGGAGATAATAAGTAAAGCAGGCAAACAACCAAATAAGTTTATGAAAAATCCATTTAAGCCTCTTTTTTTCTTGGCCATTATTCTCTGTTTCCCTTCAAGCTCCTTTTCATCTGATGAGAAAGAAAAACATATTTTGTGTGGATAAAGTGTGCAGAAAAATAAAATAAAACATTACAATTATCTATCATTTCTTCCTCATTCATGCTTGTATTTTTAACACATATCAGTGATTACTGATAAGATACTTACAACTTTTTAAGAGCTACATATTTTACAGTTTGATTTCATTAGTTATTTAGGAAAAGAAAATATAAATGTTATCGCAAAAGATAAAAATGATTTCGGTTCTTCTAATGTAGCTAAACGCGACACACATTATGCTAATGGAATTGATTGTGGAACTTGGCAACTGGAGTTTAACAGGCTGTCCACAAATATTTTGGGGGAAAACCCACTTTAAACAATTCTCTAGACATTTCTAGAAAAGTTTCCTATATGTATCTAATGTTTGGGGTTTGTTTCTTTTACAGATCACACAATTATGTTTCCTAGTTTGCAAATAATTTATCTGGGGTTCACATTGTCAAAATGTCACATTGTCCTTTAGGACTCTTTGTCAAAGAATTATTAAAGTTCTGAGTGAGCTAAGAAACCATTCTCAAAATGTAAAAGAAATGTAGCATAAGAAAGGAGAAAGAGGAGAATGAGACTAGCCAACAGAAAGCTTCATTGTTTATCACCATTTTTTGTTGTTGTTGACTAGAAACTTTGTATTTCAATATATTCATCACAATATATGCATCACAAGGTGCTATTAGCACACAGCTCACTTCAGGTATTACCAATTCATGGATAGATTAGAAGGCATATTAATAATATAGCTAATATGAAGTGTTAGAGCCTTTAAGCCAATGACAAATACAACTCAGCCAAATTTCCTGACCACTGAGGCCATGGAGAAACAATTTGGTAGATTTCATCAACAGTTCTAATTATGTTCCTGTCAAATTGAGAACAAAGCAATCCATAACTGGAGGGTCTGCTTAGAGACAAAATAATTTATGCCTGAGACAGAGGACTTTTTCTATAGTTAGTGTGAACAAAGCTCGACTAACAAGTGGGTTCAAACAGGAATTTGTTGGGGAAAGGGTAGGTTCTCCAACTATTTTCTCATAAGCAGATGTAGGAAGCAATTTGAGGCAAGAACATCTAGTTAAACTTTGCTTCTGGTAATGTATATCTTACTATATTGCAAGAAGCAAATTTTCAGCTACATGATTCATACAATTAAAGTCTGCAGGAAAAAAAACTATTTACAAGGCATTTACACACAGCAAAATCGGTTCATAAAGGTGACTGTAATAGGACATCTGCCCAGTTGCCCATAGAGACATGTAGAAACACCCACCTGCTACATTATGCATGAAAAATATTCTATGTGAAGATTTCATAAGATAGTACCATAATATCACAGGAACAATATACTGTAAACATTACTTTATCTGTAATGCCCAGATGAAATGCACAAAGGGATTTTTTGTCATCTGTAAACCAAAGCACCATCATATAGTTTATACATTTTAGCTAAACTGAAGAAAGAGTACAGGAAAGAAAGAGAGCACAGGAGAGAATGTGCTTGTGTAATTTGAGTAATTTTCCATCGTGATCTATGCTGGGTTGCAGTTTGTGTTCTTTCAGACAGGGTAATTTTATAAATGATATCCTTATTAGATTTTGTGAAAAAAGGCAAAGATGTCTCCTCGGTGTGAAAAAAAGGGGTGTGTGATTAGAAACCTAACCAAGATTAGGAATTTTCCAAAAAAAAATTGTTCGTTGTTATTGGCAGAAAAATATTCTTAACAAACTAAATTCAGAATAAAAGCAAAAATTAAAAGAAAAATGAATAAATGAACCACATTCAAATCTGTCTAACAATTAGGGTATGTTACTTATTAGGATTTTTTCATCATCATCATCATCATCATCATCATCATTATTATTACATACAAAAATGACAGTATACACAGCAAACGAGATAACCATGCTGGGTTTCATATCACAAATCACTAGTCGAACACTTCTTAGTGTTCAGGACTGCGTGATGTATCAGCGCATTATGCAAGCAGATCCCAGTAAGGTGGCCTTCTGCAGCTGACCAATGGTGATTTTGTCAGTGCCAATTGTTTTTAAATGCTTGCCTAGGTCTTTAGGCACAACACCGAGTATTATTATTATTATATAACCCTACTACTACTACTACCGTTTTTCTCACAAAATAAGGCAGGGCCTTATTTTTTTTTGAGCCCCGAAAAAACGGCTAGGCCCTCTTTTTGGGGGTGAATTAATTTCTCTCCCCCCCCATCAGAGGGTGGGCGGCAACTGTGTGGATGTCGGCTTTGGCAGGACATTTTAAATTGCAAGACCTTCAGCGCCTGCCACTGCTGCTTCCTCTGCTGCTCTTGCTTTTTCTTCGCTTACCTCCACATTCCCACCGGCACTGGCGCGAGAACAGCAGCAGCGCCAGCGGGAACATGGAAGCGTTTCTCCTGCTGCTCGGGTGTGTGTGTAAGCCTCCTGTGTGTCTTCCACGTTCCCGCCGGAGGCTTCCGCACACACCCGAGCAGCAGCAGAAACACTTCCACGTTCCCGCCAGCACTGCTGCTGTTCTCGTGCCGGCAGGAACTGTGGAAGCCACGGAGGCAGCTCCCCTGCCCAAGAAGCAGCAGAAACGCTTCTATACTTCCTGCTGGCGCGAGAACAGCAGTAGCACCGCGCAGGGCACTGTTAAAGGCAAGTTTCCCCCCCTGCCCTTTCCCCCCAGCATGCTTTAACCCCCGCCCTCCCCCCCAGCATGTTTTAACCCCCAGCCTCCCCCCCCAGCATGTTTTAAACTAGGCCTAAATTTGGGGGGAGGGGCTTAATTTCATTTCAGGCCTAGAAAACATGCTGGGTCTTCCTATTGATGGAGGCCGTATTGTTGGAGAAACACGGTACTACTACTACTACTACTACTACTGGAATTTTCTGAGTCCATTTAAAAAAAGACTCCTAGGTATTTTTTACCATTTTAGAGTTTAATCCATGTAACAAGTGTATATGTTGAATAAAAGCAAAGAAATATAGGCAAAATGCAGCCATTAGAAGTAGTCCTCAATTTACAACAGTTCATTTAGTGACCATTCAAAGTTACAACAGCACTAAAAAAAACAACAATTTTTCACACTTATTGCCGCTTCTGCATAGTCACATGATTTACAACTGGATGTTTGACAACTGGTTTATCTTTATGACAGTTGCAGTGTGCTGGGGTCATGTAATCACTTTTTGCAACCTTCTGGCAAGCAAAGCCAGTGGGGAAGGCTGATTCACTTAACTGTGCTACTAATTTAATAATTGTAGTAATTCACTTAGTAACCGTGGCAAGAAAAATTGTAGAATGGAGCAAAACTCACTTAACAAATTTCTCACTTAGCAACAGAAGTGTTGAGCTCAATTGTGGTTGTACGTTGAAGACTACCTATAGTGACTAGACTAATAACTAGTGAAGATTATTCCTTGCATAGGTGAATGGTGCTTATATATGTATTTACAATAGTATGTATATGCCTGTATATTTATTTTCCATTTTAACTGATTTGATATTATACGTATTATTATTTGACTATTGATACATACCTGAATTTTGCCTAGAGGCTTCCATTAGTAAGTTTCCGGAATAGTTTATTGGATTACCACTGTTGTTGAGATTCACTTACCATAATAAACAACCAATAAGCAATTTAAATTTACTATAGTGTATAAATCTGAGTATATCAATGAATAAGGTCCATAAATCAAAATATGTGTTATTTTCAAATAAACATACTCAGCATTAGATTGCATGAAATGTATGTCAAAAATTTATAAAACATAGTATACAACCAGTTTTGTGCAGATTTTGTGGTTGAGTCCACATGACAAAATTTCAGAAAAAATGTGTCTCAACCAATTCTGAATGACGGGATAATGAAGAAATTGATGCAAAATAGTACTACCAACATTATTTTGTTTTTATCAAGAACATGCTATCTTTTCTAGATGTCCTTAAATTAACTATACTAATAATAAAAGCTTCATATCCTCCTTTGATTCTCAATTATGATGTTTTAATCTATACGGCTTTAATTATTTTAAGAATACACATTTCTTGATCAAATAAACAAAGCAACTGTTGCTTTTTGGTTTTCTCGTGACTCTTTCATTCAGAATCATTTGAGATACACATTTTTTTTTTTGCCTTTTTGTCTAGACCAGTGGTGGGATTCAATTTTTTTTTAGTACCGGTTCTGTGGATGTGGCTTGTTGAGTGTGGCAGGGAAAGGATACTGTAAAATCTCCAGTCAGGGGTGGTATTTGCTGGTTCTCCGAACTACTCAAAATTTCTGCTATTGGTTCTCCACAACTGGTCAGAACCTGCTGAACACCACGTCTGATCTAGACTGGTATTTTTAAAAAAATTGACCATTCAATCTGAAGATTGCTGCTAAATGGTTTTCCCCTCATTACATTATTGTTGGAAAGCCCAATAGTCATGTTTACACTAAATAGGTTTGGATGCAATCTCTAAAAAAAGGGGGATTACAAGGATAAGCAAGATCTTGTGGCAACTGAAACATTACAAATTTATTATCACATATGGGTTTGTAAATCACATCACATATCCTAGATGAATTTTCAAGGACCTGATCCATTAGTCACATTGTGAACTATTAGAGATAGTAGCTAAATTAAATAGATAAATTAATCACTTTTGTAGTGGGTTTCTTGCAGAAAAAAATTAACACAAATTATTCAGTAGTTCTATATAGAATTTTTTTAACATGAGCAGACCTTGGTGCTCCCTGAGATTGCTTGTTTTCTTGCAGACATTTCATTACCCAAACTAGATAACATCATCAGTGCTATGTATTCCTGACAATTTAATTCAGATAATATTTGTGTTTCTTGATTGCTAGCTATTTTGTGATATTTTTGGTTACATATTCTAAAATGTTTTCAATATTTTTTATGACTATGTTAACCCCGTACTGAGCGTCAGTTCAGTCACTGTCTATATTCAGAAACATCTAAATGAAAAAAAAAAAAACATCTTATGACAATAAGTCATAGTCTTCACAATTGATAAGAGAGGCCTGCAGAACTGGAACCATCAAAAATTATAATTGATTTTTTTTTCCACAAATCCTGAGGCTTACAAAATATTCAAAGCAAGAGAAGGCAAGTTTGGAGATCCAAGAAACTGCCATCCTGTTTCCTGACATTTTGGAGGCTTGCAATCCCATGGCCAAAAACCTTTCACCTTCATTTTGGAAATTCTTTGGATTCTTTAAAAGTGGGAATGAGCCAAAGGTGGTATTCAGCAGGTTCTGACCAGTTCTGGAAAACCAGTAGCGGAAATTTTGAGTAGTTTGGAGAACCGGCAAATGCCACCTCTGACTGGCCCTGCCCCCATTTATTCTCTGCCTCCCGAGTCCAAGCTGATTGGCAGGCTCTTCTTTTGTTGCCTTGCACAGGAGAATGGAGCTGGAAATCAGGTTAGTGGGATGGGGAGGGAATGGGATTTTGCAGTAACCTTTCCATGGCCCACCATGCCATGCCCACCAAGAACCGGTAGTAAAAAAATTTGAATCCCACCACTGGAATGAGCGTGAGGATCCATTGTCATCCTGATCTATAATCCCTCCCCCAAATTGGAACAATAGTCTAAAAACACATCTTCAAAATCTATCAATCTGCTCCTAAGTTTTTTTAGTAGGTCATTAGTCATTTCTTACATGATATATTGATTTGACTACAATTTTCAAATATCCATTCTGGGTTTTTTTTTATTATGTTTAGTATGTTGCTTTAGATCTTTGAACATAAAAATTATTTAATTAACTGTTCCTGAAAGAATTGTACTGCATGCAATTTCATTTACTTGAAATTGTTCCTTCTGTACAAAAGATATGATGATGCCACTAAATGCCTCACATCTGTGTGACTAAAGACTGAACTGATTTGTGCTTCATTTGTATGTAGAGCATAAACTGAATACATTTGCAGATTGAGTCATTCTATGTTTTATCAAAACTAATCAGACTCTGCAAAATAGCCCAGACATAGTGATTAGGTTACTACTCTTAAAAGTACAAGTACAGACTATTGACCCCTTGTCAGTTTTCCAAAACTTTCCATTGTTATTATAAATTAGATAAATATAAAACCTTTAAAACTGAAGTTCTACACTGTTTATTAAATATTTATTATAACTTATAAATGTATATAATACTTACATATGTGCACAACTGAATTCTATTCAAACTCACTTAGAGACAATCCGTATCAAGTTTTGGTCACTTCTCAATAAATATGTACAAAATTGTGTGATGTATAAAAAAATAAAATTAAAGATAACAAACTGAATATTGGGCAATAAAATATTTTCACATTATTGTAATTATAATAAATCTTTAATTGTGTACATCTTTATTATTTAACTGTAGCCTTATTTAGTATTACACAGAATTCATTATATTTAAACCACATTAATGTGAATGGAATTGGACACCAGCCTTTGCCATTTGCCACATGCCAACCAACTTCTTCCCTTACCATATTGAACAGAGAGCAGTAAGCTTCTACTTTCATTTGCTTGGGCTCAAATAAACAACCCTCTGAAAAATCTGGAACTTAAATGATGTAGTATTCTAGCTCTGGGAAGATTTTTACTTGTGATCCAAACATCAGTTGATCCATTTAAAGACTTTCATTCAATGCGAAGAAGATATCAAGAACATTCCATGAAGTACAGTAGAACTTAGAGTTACTCCTTAAATTAAATGGTATATCAAATTTGGGAGGAGACACAGCATGCCAAACAAAATCTTTTACAGCAGGGGTGTCAAACTCACTTCATCATGGTGTTGTCATCATGACTTTTTTCCCCTTTCACTATACCAGATGTGGGCATGGCAAGCACTTGAAGCATCTGTTCTACAGCCCGCGAGTTTGACAGCCCTGTCTTACAGGAAGCTGGTAGAGTAATATAGACAATTTCAGTAGACAGGAGGCAAATTAAGAAAAATCCTCCCTTTTTCTCTATTGCAAGGGTCTCAGCCAGAACTTCCTTCAAGGTAACCACTAATAATTCATTGTTTAATTCAAGCAAATAAGAATTTCAGCACCACTTATCTCATGGGTCTACACTTTATAATGGCAACAGAGGCAAAAATTTTGGCTAATTGGAAGTTCTCATGTTTCTGTATGAAACATGAGAAAACAACAATAAAAAATAGAGACTGTTGTCCATTAGTGCGTTGTTGTTTTATGCCTATCACTAAAAAAAGTTTCAAAGAGTGGAAAATAATACTGAGAGTAATACTAATACTGCAATAGGGCCAGAGGTGGTATTTAGCAGGTTCTGGCCAGTTCTGGAGAACCGGTAGTAGAAATTTTGAGTAGTTTGGAGATCCAGCAAATACCATCTCTGACTGCCTCCATCTATTCTCTACCTCCCGAGTCCCAGCTGATTGGCTGGCTCTTCTTTTGTTGCCCTGCACAGGAGCTGGAGGCAGCTTAATGGGGTGGGGAGAGAAATGGGATTTTGCAGTAACCTTCCCCCAGGAGTGGGGAGGAAATGGAGATTTTACAGTAGCCTTCCCCTTCCACACCCACAAAGTCATGCCCACAGAACCTGTAGCAAAAAAAAATGAATCCCACCACTGAATAGGGCTTATCAAATTTCAAACAAGGAAGAGTAGGGTAGGGTAGGGTAGGGTAGGGTAGGAGAAGAGAAGAGAAGGGAAGGGAAGGGAAGGGAAGAGAAGAGAAGAGAAGAGAAGAGAAGAGAAGAGAAGAGAAGAGAAGAGAAGAGAAGAGAAGAGAAGAGAAGAGAAGAGAGAAGAGGCAAATTAAATTTTGAAAGTCATTTAGGAGAATTCATTTAGAGCCATGATGTTCATATGACATGAACTCTGGCAATTGCTTCTAACTCATATAGTGATGACCTGCAGGATCACCAAAGAGGAAGCAAGTTGTCTTTTTGCGAGATTAACAATTTAAAAGTGCTGAAATTAATTTTGTTTAATAGCAGTGGGTGCAAACATTCCTTATAAAGAAGGTTGCAAGGTCATGAAGCTACCAATAGCCATTTAAAATGTAGCTTTTTAATAAGGGCAATAGATTTAGGGTGGCTAAAATGTTAAAAAGCCTTTATAAAGGACTGAAATTATAATGGGTCAGGTTTGTACCACATCCTGGTTTATATGTTTATGCTTTTTCATATCAGGAAAATTCTGAGAAACAAAACATAGCAGTTGTGGTCCTGTGATAATACATACACTGGCATACAATGAAGGAAAATAAAAAGTCAGAAATGAAAAGAATAAAAATAAATATTTAAGTATTTGAAATAAATAGGCAATTCATTAATGGCTCTCATCTTCCTACATGAACAAGAATGCTAGCCTCACTCTGCTATTGCAAAATCATTTTTTCAGCTCCAAATTCCAAACACAATACTATTTTTTTTCCCCTATTTTTTTCTAGGAGAATATACAGTATGCTTCCAAAATTCAAATTTTGATGTTTTAATTTTTTATGTTACATAGTAATGCAAAAATCATAGGATATGATATTGGATCATATGGAAAGAGTAGTACTGTAATGCTCCTTATGGATCCACAATAGTGAAATTCCAGTTTGCTGCTTTGATCACTGTTAGGGGACTTTAATGAAGAATTTTTCCTTTTATTTCAAGTAAGGTTGCTATTCATGCAATTGTCCTTCAGAGTTGTTTTGAGGGGAATTACATGAAATGCATCAGGATCTTGATGGAAGAAATATAATCCTTTCCATTAACTTCATTTGTTGAGGCACAGTGGCTCAGTGACTTAAAAGATGCCAGAGAAGGTCTATACTCTGATGGTTTGAGCCTTACTCTGTTGTGATGGAATGAACTCTCATCCCTTGTCCAACTCCTGCCCATCTTGCAGTTCAAAGGCTTGTGAATACAAGTAGATAAATAGGTACCACTTTGGTGGGAAGCTCCATGTTTCACCACACACTCTGCACTGTAGCATGATGTCATGCTGGCCACGTGACCTTGGAAATTTCTTTAAACAGTGCTTGCTCAATGACCTAGAAATGGAGATGAGCACCATCTACCAAAGTTGGCTACAGCTAGTAAAGTAAAACCTGCAGTAAAAAGTTTACCTTTTACCAACCTCATTGAAAAATAAAAGTTGCATTTTTTTTACCTAGAGCAAGAATGTATTTACATCCACCGCAGAGTGCAATTTTCTAAAAAGAAGGGATAGAAGGGAAGGATTAGTTAGAGTTGTTTCTCTTATGTGATAGACAATGAAAACTCAGTCCAGATCAGGAAAACAAAATGAAGAGAATGAAGTAGATAATCCAGCCAGTCTTACAGCTCCACTACTACCTTCTGAATCAAGCCCTATGGGCAGTGTCTATCCATGCTGTTAAAGAACTTAGTATTTCAAGGGGTATAAGCTAAACTAAGCAGCACGTATCATTTGTGCATGGACTCATGCCCAGAAGTATATAGGCAACTAATGAAGTCTATCATGAATTACTTTGTTTATTGTGTTAAAGCTGAAAAGTAGTTGCGCTGCTGCAAGTCTCAAGCTGTTTTCCAGACCAAACTATTAAAAATACATTTTTAGTGATCTCTCTAATATCGATTACAATATCAAAATTTCTTGATCATTCACTAATGTTATAAAAGATTAGCTATGGCATGCTGTTATTAATTTTCAGATGTAGAAGCCATTTCTTGACAGCGAGGCAACCTGCTGGTCATTAGATTTAAATTATTTTGGCTGCAAGCTCATTCCTGACAGTGTCCAAATTTGGCATATGAACCATTTTTCTCTATCTGTCCTACTTGGACACAGAACAAAAAAAAATGAACTCATAGAAATCGTTAATGAAGTCACCAAAAGGAAAACAATGTTAAACTATTACTAAATATCACTTGTAATGACACATATTGCTTGCCATCTTTTTTCCTTTTCCGGCTATAAGTCAGTTTCATATCCTCATCTAACAATTCAAAGAAATCTCATTTTGCTGGTCAGCAAGGACTTTCTTAAAGGTAAGCTTGATGCGGGTCCTTAGGGCACCTCATCTATCCTGTGGTCGGATGGCATTCGACACCAAGGGACCCCATTAAGAAGGAAAGGCAGACTGAAATCCCAACCCAAAGCATTCTGAAGCAGATCACTAGAGTCTTGGCAAATACACAGAGGATGTGATTCCATTTGTCTTCAGTGAATAGGAGCCAATATATCAGCTTTGGTGAACTCAAGTATATTTTCCAACCTTGTGGTGTTCTTAAAGCAATATACACACATCTGCCCCTTCCACCTGGACTGTGGCAGCAGAGCAGTCTAAACGTTGAGTTAAATAGGTTGATCACTTCAGTGCAGTTTCCCAACATTGGCAGCTTTAGGATGGGAGGACTTCAATCCCAAGAATTCCCAAGACAGCAAGGCTGGATGGAGAATTCTGTGGGTTAGAAGTTCACCCATCTTAAAGCTACCAAAGTTGAGAAACAGTACTATAGGCCAACATTATGCCAGAATTCATCAAAGATCCAATTCTTGCTTTTAGATTTGCAAGCACCCAACATAGTTTGCCAAATCTACAGTATATATATAAAAGCGAAATACCACTCATGCATCATCACAAAATTTCTAGAACCATAAAGCCTACAAACTTGAAATTTGGCATGTATGTTCCTCTTGGCTTCTAGGTACTCACTAAGAAAGGATTTTTTGAAATGACCATCAGAGCATTAGTATTCCATATATTATTATTAACACGCTCTGATGCTAAGGATTTCTACTCCCCCTCCCCACCTGAACAGAAACCTGTTCCAAATGCAAAACAGAAGCAGAAGAGAGGAGTTTCAGTTTCACAGCACCAAGCAGCTTTAGTACAGAACAATTGAGCTAAGCCATGCCCAGGCTCCTTGCTGTCTCCTTCTTGCTCATACCGCAAATACTGTTTCAGTTTCCAAACAGCTCTCAACTCTCTCACACACTGACAGGACATTAGCCAGATGAATACTGATGGATGCTGGTAGGCAGACACAGAATTTTTTCCCCTTATTTTAATCCCCAAAAACTAAGCCCGACCACATAGTTTCATAGCAAAGCACGGGTATCGAGTTAATAAATGGATATAAAGAATCACATAGTCTTTAATTCATGTTTAACATGGTCAATAGCTCTGGTGCCAGAAATGATGAGATATATAGTCATGCCTATCTGGAGGCAGGGAGGGTGGGAAAGACTGCTTTAAAAAGGGGCAACTCTTTTATTTGTATTTAGGATATAATTATTGTTTCAAAAATTTAGCTAAATTCATATACAGTAGGTAAAATGTTCTATGCAGAAAATTTTAAAACATTTAACACAAATACATACACATATACACACATCAACAATATGGCTATTGTAAAACCACTAACACTAGCCACTTTGAAAAGGCATATCTCTCTCAATAAGACTATTTGGAACATCTGGAACAAGGCAAGAGAAAAACTTCCCTTATGTGCCTGATAAATGAACCTCTGAAAATGGCCCTATCATCTCTGCTTCAGCAGAGACAGGTCCACAATTGGAGAGGTCCTTAATGAGACAAGCAATATCTAAAAACATTCACTCTCTAAGATAGCCTTCCCTAGTCTACCCAGTGCTTTCTAGAAGTGCAGGGAAGTGGCAGAGGTGTGTTGGAAATGTAATGTAGCATATCTGGAGAGCCTTAATCAGGGAACCCCATACTAAGCTCTTGACAAATTCAAACACTGGACTCTGTCTCGAAAATAATGAGCAACTATGCAGCCCTTCAGTATCATTCAGTACCACTGAGTACTAGATACAATGTAGAGCTTGTGACCTTTTGAACTTCATGAAACATCCCATTGGTCCTTAAGAAGGACAGCATCTTTCAAGAACCCAAAGATAATCAAACCAAAACGATTTAAGAAGAATCCAAAATGGCATGCAAGAAATAAGCCAGCAAATGTATTCCTGGCTATCATCTGAACATTAAAGGTACTGTGAAACCAGATCATTCAAGGTGAGAGGAACATCTTCCAAAATAGGCTGAATCTCAGTTCTGTAGCCAACATTTCTTTCAGCCAAAGTACCTCCGCACTTCTCCTATTCCCTCAATTTCCTTTCTTCTTTCAAATAAGTTTCTTTATAGAATTATAATAATGCATGAAATGGAAGGAGGTGGTAGAAAACTTTTTTATATAAGACATGTTTATTATTCATAGGACAATTATGAATTAAATATAATTAGAAAAGACACTGGTGTTCCAAGTATTATGGATTATGTACCTTAAATATTGCATAAGTGTAAAAGAAGCTCTTGTTCTACAGTATTTATAAACCATCCTAATAGAGATCTATATATCAAGCACATAGCTGCTAAAAACATAACACATTGCATAATTTCAATTTACCAAAAGAGGGCCTAATCCAGCAGGAAGTAATTACTATGTTATTTCACATTAATCACAACCCCATCTCATCACAACACGCAGGGCAATTCTTTCTATGTTTGCTCAGGAGTAAGCCCCGTTATGTTCAAGAATATTTCCTCTCAGACCAATGAGCACACATAACTACTGCTTTCCAAACATAAATAAATAAAAAGTCAAATTCAGAACTGTTTGCTAAGATTCTTACTACGTTGCAAAACTGAGCACTGTAAAAACCAATTATCTTGCAGGGAACATCAAATGAATCAATCCAATGAAAGCATCCTTAGGCTGTCAGGATGCAAGCCCGCCCCTTTAGTATGTCCATCATGATATCCTACAAAGAATTTATGATAGCATAATTCACTTTTATAATTTTGACACTTACGGAATACAAGTATCCCAAACATTAAACGTCAGTAACATCACTGGAACCAATTTTAAAAGGCCGGGTTTGCGTGCTGTATGTAAATACTAATTTACAATCAGAAAAGCACATCAGCTCTCTTCAGTTAAGCAAACAAAAAATCGAGAGCCAAAATGAAAACAGCAAAGAACAAGGGCAAATAAATTTTAACTAGATTTTATTTTCTTCCAACCAAGATAAAAACACCATTCAGGAATTAAGTCTGCAATAGAAAAATAACTGTGTTCTAGCAATTTAACATTTTGAGCCCCTATCTCCCACCCCCCTCTTAGAATGAGGAGACTTTCAGAATCTGATTTTATTAAAGCAGGACAAAATATTTTCAGCAGTGTTTACAAAATATTCCATCAACAGAAGTGGGAGGCAGGTTGGATAGGGACTAACTTTTGCAAGGTATTAAATTAAAAAAATGTTGAATTAAGTTAAATGCCCCACATTGAATTGACATTTCCCTTTTTTAATGCAGGCTAAGATTGATGAAAAATACCACTTATCTACATTAAGGGTCAAAATATCCAGCAAAAGAAGCCTCTGGTTCATTGCGTCAGAGCAAAGGCAGTCTTACATAATCCAAGGACCAGGACGCGGATCACATTCTGATGATCCAATTAATGGTGGCATACTTTGAAATCAGCCAGGAAGCAAGGCCCCTAACAGATTGTGGGGCTGTAACATCAATTTCTTAAGTGCATTTAAAGGATTACAAATGTTAGTTCTGCTTGAGATTGAAACACCTATCGAGGTGCTCTGAACCACATTACAGTAATTGGGTACCTGAATTAATGCCATTTCTTCTCATGGTGAACTGAACACCCTGGAAATAGGGTTGTTTTTGCTATATCCCTCTTCTCCAAAATGAACACCTTTCTTCAAAATAAATCTTCAAAAGTATATCCTTTTACCTGGGTAGCTTTAATTGCAGAACCTGAATACTATTCTAATTTTATCATGACACTGTCTGAGTTTGTTCTACTTACACACTTATTATCATAGTATATAGCAGTGATTCCCAAAGTGGGCGATACCACCCCCTGGGTGGGATGCCTTAGGGAGGCGCTAAGAGGCAAGTGGGCTGGCAGGGGGCACTAAGAAGTGGCAGGGGGTGCTGGAGGAGTCCAGCCGCACTGAAAAAAACACATGGCTGCTTGAGGTTTTTTGCAGGCACAGGGGATCAGCGCAGCACCGCAGGCGGGATTCACCCTTCCCATCCCGGAAGCGCTGCCTGCACTGAGCCGTGACAGATCCCCACATGGGCCGGGTCAAGCCGGCTGAGAGGAAGGTCTCCCTAAGGAAGTGAGGTAAAAGCACATGTGCCGCCTCATAGTTGTCTCGCAGGAATAATGTAGGGCGGGCCTTTCGGCATGTTGAGCGTTCTTGGTGGAGTCGAGTGTTGGGAGGTTTTGCTTGGTGGGCCAAGGCTTAGAAGTTGGTGCGAAGCAATGTCGGGGATTACGGGAGGTGGGACGGGCTCTGCTCAGAAGTGGCTGCTGAAGGGGAGGCACTAAGAGGTAGCAGGGGGGCATTTGAGGCACCAGCACCACAGGCTCATCCCATTGACTGTTGCACCGGAGCGGTGCAAGGGACTGAATGGTGTCAAACGCAGCAGTGGCAGCACATTGGGAAAGTCACTCTGGCTTTGCTCTACTTTCCCAAAGTGCCGCCGCTGTCGCATTCTGTCTGTCTGTCCATCCATTCAAAAGGTCTGTCCATCTGTCTGTCTGCCTGCCTGCCTTCCTACTTACCTTTCTGTCTACCTACCTATCTATCTACCTACCAATATAGATAGATCTATCTATCTATCTATCTATCTATCTATCTAGAGACCTGATGCATCAGATTGAAATGAGGCCTAGTTTAGACGGAGGCCCTTTTCCACATTGAAATCTCTTTGGCTCCTATTAAAGGTTTTGTAGATAAAAAATGGTCGAGACTATTAGGAAGCTCTCACATTTTGTTGAGGCTTTAAACAGAATCCATTGCACCAGATTTCACCCTAAAAAATTACTTTTCCCCAATGTATTACAGTGTCAATTCTGAAGAAGGCAAAATCAAAATGTACTGGTAAATTACAAGGAGAACACACACACACACACACACACACACACACACACACACTCCCTTCTAACCCTGCTGGAGCAGGTAGTTGGACTAGAATAGATATCTCATTATCTTTCTTCCTCCCTCCCTCCCTCCTTCTTTATTTCTTTTTCTTTCTGTCCCTTCCTTTCATTTCCCCCCTCTTTCTTTGTCTGTCCCATTTTCTTTCTGTCCCTTTTCTTTCTCTTTTTCCTTCTCTCTCTCTCTTCTTTCCCTCTCTCAGGCTCACCCCATTGACTTGGTGCACCGCTCCATTTGGGACTTGCTTGGGCAGGTCCCTCCAGTTCAGCAGGCTCAATGGGATGGACCTGTGGGGCCAGCACATAGAACGCGGCAGTTGCGGTACGTTTGAAAAGTAGAGCAAAGCCAGAGGTCAGTAATTTTTGCTGCAAAGAATCACAAAAGCTTCTGGGCTGTACACAAGAAGGGACACACATGTCAATGCAATTCAGCAACATAAAATAAAGAAATACAAATAAAACAAATCAACAAGAATCGGCAAAGCATCTCTGATTAGATTCTAATCAGAGATGCTTTGCCGATTCCAACGCAATGACCTGCTTTAGCAGGGTTAGAAGGGAGTGTGTGTTTGTGTGTGTGCATGGCTGTCAAAACTCCAAAAACAGGTCAAGTAGCTCTGGGGAGGCCAGTCATAAATTAGAACACTCGCTAAACAACCGGCCATTAAATGAGGACCACTTGTATTTGGTTTGCCAGTTACCTGGCCACGCCCACCCAGTCACTTGACCACCAAACCACACCTACCCGGTCATGTGACCACAAGCCACACCAGCCAGTCATGTGACCAGCAAACCACATCCATTCAATCATGTGACCAGCAAGCCACGCCCTTAAATTAGGTCACGCCCACAGAAATTTGAATCCTACCCCTGGGTGGGGGGCACTGGGTGGGGGGCATGAGTTTGTAGCACCAAGGGGGTGGTGGACTGAAAACGTTTGGGAATCACTGGTATATAGCTATTAAGATTCCTTGAAGGAGGAAAAAAATGAAGGGGAAAAAAAGGCCCAAGAGAGAATCAAAGAAATTGACTGTTTTCTCTTTTATATTTCTTTATTGACACACTACATGCCATTTACAATATTTTGTACCTCTGCGGGGAAAGAGTCAGCTTGCTTCAATTAGTCTCTTGCTTTTACTGAAGTTGATTCACGTAAAAGTCTTCATCATATCAAAAGAACAAAAAGACTTACTGTCCAGCTATTTCAATTTAGTAAGTTAGTAAATTCAAAATGTAGCAAATGTTCATCGTGGTATGGTTGGATTAGGAGAATTACATTTTTGGATTAAATACCTCTTTCTCAACAATTAAACATCAGAGCTCTCAGCCCCAAGTCAGCATCACAGGAGAATAAAATGTTATTGCAAAACCTTGTTAAAGAAGAGAAAGAAAAGAAGGGAAGGGAAGGGACAACAGTTTAACTGGTATGGTAGCTGACACAGTCCAACAGCATCAAGTTGAAAACATGCTCTTTCCATCTGAGCCAAACAGCAATGGAACAAAAGAATAGCTTCAAATTGACAAGGTGATTTGGGAAACTGAAAGAAAAGGAAGACCAACCTGAAAGTAGCTTAGATTGATTACAAGAAGCCATTCGACTCCGATACATGATTGGATAATCAAGTGACTAGAATTAACAGGAGTCAGTAGAAACATCAGAAGGTTGTGCAAAATCAATGGGACAATGAAAGATACATTTGTTGTTTCAAGATGCTGCATTACAATTTCTGCTATGAATCTGGGTGTGGTGATCCTATAGATGTCCCTCTCATTTTTTAATATGTTTGTCATCAAACTGAGGTGGTGGTGAGGCAAAGGTTGATAATGATCCTGGGCTTTTGATCTTAGTGTATTTGGTATGCAACATATCTGACCTAGCCAAATATATATAAATATGATATATATCTTGCCTAATTTCCAATCTAACCTATCTGTAGGCCCAGGCACAAAGACTACACAGCAACATCCAATCAAGTTCAATCCTTTATTTGCTTATATCTAATAGACAGAATCTTGCTAAACTAAAGCTACAAACTTTTAATCTATTAGATATATCCTGAGAGATTCTAGGGTGTGAAGACACTGAACCTCTTTTCCCTCCCCTCCAGCTTGGGTCTTTGTAGTCTCTTATTTTGGATCTTTCTCTGTATTGCCAAAACTCTCCCCTACTACGTCTCCAGGTGCAGATTCCATCACATTATCAGTTTTCTGCAAGAGGATAAGTACACAAATTATTCTCTTGCTTTAAGGGACTGTGCAATCATAATATTTAAGAACTCTGCCAATATCGTGTAGAGCTATCAAGCCTGGCCTTCAAAACTTTAGATCATCATGAATGGCAAAGGAAAGAGTTTTCTGGATCTCTTTGTTACCATCAAATGCACCTCCAGATTTCTCCCAGATGTGGGAGAACTTAAGCAGGGAATGCAAATTCTGCTCTCAAAGTATTCTCTAAGCATATTCAATCTTTCATAGTAGCACATTAATGGCTTCTAACAAGGATCTTGTAGAAAGCAGAGCATTGTGGTTTAGAACAAAGCCTGACAGACATTACAAATGGATATTCCCATTTCCTAGTAGTTTTTGACTCATTAGACCATTCTGATTTAAATGATTTACATATAGATAATTAACATGAAAACCCCAAGGACTACTTAGCTGTTTAGCAGTGTATGTATTATAGATAACCATTTCCATACATCTAGTTCTAAATCCATTAACAAAAATTAATTTCTTCTCAGTGCATTACACGGCACAGCATGTTGCAATTGTATGCTTGCTAAATTACACCTTTTCATCACTTCTCAAGTGACCTTATAAACAGTTAAAATTTTCTGTTTGGGAAATGGGAGCTACTAGTTTTGACAATGGATATATTTACGAGGTAATATATGGCAGATCCACAAACAAGCTCAGAAATGTATTAAATCTGCAAACAAACATCACTCCTGAGAGAAAATTCATATAGTGAGTGTTGAAACTGAGAGAAGGTAAAGAAAAACAAAATCTCGGCAGAACTCCAAAGTTTATAGAAGCATATAACTCCCTGGGCATCCCAAACTCCAATCAATGTAGCATTGTAGGCAAAATATGTAAAATGATCTCCCTGCAGAAAAGAAACAGCAGAGATGAAGAATAGAATGGAGTGCTAAAAAGGAGTCATGCAAAGTTCTGTTGCAGGAACATTTCTAACAACCATACTACTATATTAATTTCTTTACCTTTCCCCTTATGCCCTAAATTGTCTTTCCCCAAGCACATCAAGATCAATCATAGGAGCACATTTAAAAAAAATATGAAAATGGATGTGATAATGAGTGGGATCAACACACATGGCAAGCAATAAACATTATGCAGAAGCCCAACTTTCATATAATAGTGTAAATAAAGGTTTATCTCTTTGTTCTCATGGATGAGAAGAAGCCATGCTATCCATTGTTTCAATGAAAGAACTTATCATTGAAACATTTCAGTCATATAAGATGATATTTTAGTTACTTCCCTAACAGTTGATGACAGAACACCTATTTGCCCGGCTTATGCTAAACCTGAGAAATTTTTGGAAGGTCAGTAATATAGATGTCGACATCCATGCTTCAAGGGAACAAATGGCAACCATGTTCTTGTATTCTGGTCTTTCCCATTAGTGATATAAAAAGCCCACCAAGAAACCTTAGATCCAAGCCAAGCTCATTGCTTTATTGGACTTTGAGCTGCATCACTGGAAAATGAAGCTGCTTCACTACACCTCTTCAAATTAGAATATGAAACTGGGCCAAATCAAGTTGGCCATCCATATTGTTTTGGTTGAAAGGGGTCTTTGCATATACACAGTATAGAAACCTCTTTAATCATCTAGTTGATTTAGTTCTCAGATACCGTAGTATAGAGAATCACAGAGATTATACACAGAGAATCACAAAGATTCCCTTGGAGAAGGAATACAATTGTTATCAAAATATGATTTAAGCCTTGGAAAAGAAGAGAATATTAAAAAATAAATTTAAACTGGATAGCAAAAGCGCTAGCACTTAGTCTTATATACCACTTCATAGTGCTTTACAGCCCTCTCTAGGCAGTTTACAAAGTCAGCATATTGCCCTCAACAATGTAGGTCCTCATTTTACTGACCTGACCTCAGAAACATGGAAGGTTGAGTCAACCTTGAACTGTTCAGAATATGTTGTGGTATGCCAGCAGCCGGTACAGATAGCAGCAGAGTTGGACAACAATGAGGAAGAAAGGAAATCTGGAGAGGACTTGGATGAGGGTCCTGTATCCGATGCAGGGATGGGGCCAGGACCATCTGGGAGTGGGGTGCTGCTTCCAGAGCCTTTGGAGTCAGCAGCGAAGCAGAGGACTCAGGGGAGCCTGTTTCCAGTGCACGTGTGCACAGACCTGCTAGAAGGCGAGAGCAGCTGAAACAGAAAGGGTGACTCAGGAGTAAGGCTGGGAGGTGATTGCCCCTCCCATAAGGGATAAAAGTCAGACCTCAATGACAACAGCTTCGCAGGAAGCAAAGTAGTTTGATTAGATTCCGAGTCCTCCTTGAAGCTCTCTGTACTCTGGTTGGTTTTTTCTGGTACTTCGGTTGGTTTCTGTTATAATTAATTGGATACTTCTGTTTTTGGCAGCATTCCACAGCACTGAAAGGCATGTGCTTATTTTGGGGAACTGTTTAAGATTAGTTCTGGCTGGGAATGAAAGCAATTCCCAGCGTTGCAATAAAATAGGTTTTGCTTTTAAAACAAGTTTGTGTTTAATTACATTTCACGAAGCCTGGGCCAGAACAGAATCAAACTCCTTGAGTAAGCAGTGAGTTAATCTATAGTACTGTATTCTAACCACTGAGCCACTACAGCTCTTCTACCTTAACTCTCTTTGATATAAGAGAGAAATAAAATACAGCCTTTCAAGATGCAGTTTCCTGTAGCTTATATCAATAAAATAGGATTTCAATATTTCTTATGGAGTGTGTTTCCTGTGCTGGTGTCTAACACCTATATTCCCAGAGTTCCATTACTACATCTATGTTACTGTGTGCTCTCAATAGCTACAATGCATATATTTATTTACTTTTATTTATTTTATTTTTATTTGTCAATTGCTTACAAGATAATAGGTATAAGTAAAAACATAGTTATGAATACATGGATACATATAATATGTATGTATGTATGTATGTATGTATGTATGTATATATGCAGGTCTTGGTGTGTTTGGGTGTTTTCCTGTGTAAAATTGAGACTATCTTGGCAACGTTTCAACGAGATTTTACTCGCCATCTTCAGGCTGGTGTTTTCGGCTTTATGCTTCTGCGAGCAAAGCATGACCTGAGCTGCTGTCTCCCTATAGATACTGGTGGGGAGGTTGACTGTGTTGTCATTTCTTGATTAGGTTGATGGAGTTGATGTTTGCAGATTGGTTGGCTTTTTTCTTAAGAACATGTGTGGCTAAGGTATTGGCTGTGTGTCTATCAGCCTCCTGTGTTGTAACGTCTTGGGTAATGAGCTGTGTGATGACACGCCAAGACCTGCATACCTGTACCCATGAAAATCTACAAACACACACACACACACACACAGACATATGAAACATTAGGACAGGGACGGTAGGCATGTTGGTGTACTTATGCATGCCCCCTACAGACCTCTTAGGAAAGGGGTGAGGTCAATAGTAGACAGTCTAAGGTTAAAGTTTTTGGGGTTTGGGGAAAAAAAACCCACAGAGTCAGGTAGAGTATTCCAGATATTGACCACTCTGTTGCTGAAGTCGTATTTCCTGCAATCAAGTTTGGTGCGATTAACCTTGAGTTTGTATCTATTGTTTGCTCTAGTGTTGTTATGGTTGAAGCTGAAGTATTCATTGACAGGTAGGACATTGCAATGTATGATTTTATATACTATATTTATATTGGACTGAAGGCGGCGTAGTTCTAGGTTTTCTAGGTCTAGAATTTCGAGTCTGGTGGCATAAGGTATTCTGCAACAAGTAGAGGAGTGGAGAACTCTTCTTGTGAAATATTTCTGGACTTTCTCAACTGTGTTAATATCAGATACGTAATGTGGGTTTCAGACTGATGAGCTGTATTCGAGTATTGGTCTAGCAAATATTTTGTATGCTCTAGTTATTAGTGTAATATTACCAGAGAAAAAGCTACGTAAGATTAGGTTAACAACTCTTAATAACTTTTTGGCTATGTAGCTACAGTGGGCTCTAGCACTTAGGTGGATAGATAGATAGATAGATAGATAGATAGATAGATAGATAGATAGATAGATAGATAGATAGATAGATAGATAGATAGATAGATAGATAGATAGATAGATAGATAGACAGATAGACAGACAGACAGAGATCGAGATATATAGATAGATATATGTATCTATATAGGAGAACATATGTATACTGAACAAATGGCACAGTTATTCTGAGTCCCTCAACTTTAGACAATATGTTTAAGTGAAGAAAATCAAATGGAGTAATATATAGGAGGAGCAGGAAAAGAAAAAAAACCTGTTTCCTGGTAAAGACCTGGGGAAAGGCAGCGCCTATGATGTAAGACTACAGAGATGAGATCTCCAGAGCCATCCTTAAAACTATTAAAACATTTAAAACTACAGTGGAAAAAGATCACCCTCCCTGCTCACCTAAGTACTCTCAGAGAGGAAACTACTTTGCTTTATAACTTATATGTAAGAAAAAAGTAAATTATATTATAATATATTGTTACAAATAAGCACAGAATTCATTGAAGCTTGATTTTAATGGATCCAGATTGCCTCTGTAGTGAAAAACCTTTGACATTATAAGGACAACAATTTTAAAAATGCTTTCATGAACAATTTCTATCTGTGGTATGTTACTTTATGATCAAAATGAAACAGGGAGAACAAACCACTGTTTACGCTTTGAATTCTACATGCTCCAGTTCCATAAGAGGACTATAGCAGGGCCATTCTTAATGCTTATCTCAAGTCTTAATAACTAGCCAGACAATTGACTCCAGAGCTTGGCTTATCAACTATAGTTCGTCATATCTACAGGAGAGGAGGCAAAAAATGAAGAATTTAACAGTGCTGTAGCAATCATTAATATTGAAAGGTTTGAAGTCAAATGCTGATATGAAACTGTTTTTGGCACTTAATTCCACATTATTAGATAGCAACATGAACTAAACATATGATATGATATCTACATTAGCTGAATTAAAAAAACAGTAGATCAAAGGACTTCCTTTTGCTACATTTTCACTTTAATATCTAAAACAAGCCTTTGTAAACAGCCTTTAATATGGAATAATTATTTACTAAGAAGCAATATGAAATACAGTCTCTGAAGTCTGTAATCATCTATTCCGCTTCTCTCTATATCTTATCATGAGGCAGCATCCCAGATTACTTGTGAGTTATAATTTAAACAATAAAGTATGATCACAAGTAATGAGACACATCTTATCTTTTAACTATTAATAGGCAATTGTCCTTGGCAGGTGGCATTTCCTCACCAACTGTGTCTAAGCAGACTCATGTCTGTTGGTACTTGGAAATCTTAGGGCTGTGGGCTAAAGTAGGAAGGTAATATATATTGAAGGAAACTATTGAAAACTATTTCTTTATCAATCAATATACATCACTTGGCTCAAAATTCAACTTAAAGGGAAGTTTATGTTCCTGTTTTAGTTGATAGGATCCAAAAACATACTATTCTCCCACAAAAAGCAGAGGCAATAGATCAGAAAGGAAGAAAATCATTTATTTATAAAATGTATGGGTTACCCATCTTACCATAGGGTAACTCATCAATACAATGGTGATATTTTCTACCAACGGAAATTTCCAGACTATTTTTAAATAATCCAACTCTGCCTTAATTTTGCTAGGTATAAATTGATCTGGATTATTCCTTCAGTAGGCTTTCAAGATTATATTCTTCTCCTCCTCCTCCTTGACCAGAATTAAGTCACCTTGGCCAACAATATTATCATGCTAGAAGGAAATATATTTCCAGAAATCTAAGTACTAAGTACTGTATTTATTTTATTTCCAAGAGGGCAACTGGACTTTGTTTTTCTTTGTCCACAGACATTTGTATTTATTTTCTGAGCTTGTCAACCTTACAGGGCTTCATCAAATTGGACAATGATTTCTACCCACCCATCCCAAACTCAGTACAGTCAGGTGGGAATGGAAAACTAAGGATCTGCATGAAAGAAATGCACTTAGTCTTTCCATGAAATAGCCCCTCTCTGGTTCACTATCCTCCCTTTTCAATTGCTAGGGAGAATCTAATTATTTGTTCTTCTCACTGATAACCTGATGAGGCTGGGAAAAATGGAGTGGAGAATGAGGCGTTCAGCAGCTCCATGCACCATTAACATGCAGTCACATGAATCCCATAGTAAACAGGAAAGTATTAAAGAAGTGTTCAGTTTTGCATGCAAAAGATCTTGGAATCAATCTGTGACATAGTCAGGTAAAGGTCTCTTATACTCAAGGGAGCAACTATCAGCAAATGCAAAATACTGGAATAGATGGACAACCAATCTGGCATTGCGTAAGTTGAATTTTGTGTATGTGCACTCCCTACTTATTTTCTACCTACAATCAAATTTTGAGTCTTCTGAATCCAAATTAGTCGTGGGAAATTTTAGATAATTAAATGTATTTAAATTTGATGAATTGTATACATTTCCTTGTATGTATGTAACTTCTCAGCTCTATAATAGTTAAGAACTTTGAAACAGCAAAACTATAAACTTTGATCACTCTTTTAAAACTATGTTTGAAGACAATTTAACATAAACTCTACTGTTTAGAGGGAACTTAAACTGTCTTTGTTGACTTGGGTCTTTCAAAGTTATCGTCTTAATTCTGTGTTTTATATCTGTTGTGCTTTTAATACTGGTTTATGAATATTGCATTGCATTTTTATAAACCATGCAGAACCATTATATGATTGAATGACATAAATTGTTTAAATTCTACATTAATCAAAAGTGAGTCTTGACTAAAATATATATATATATATGCTGATTTTAAAGTAATATTTTTTAAAGATTTCAATGACTAGTGCATTTTTATGGACAGAACATCTAAACATATATATTTAAAAATACATTTAATTGATTTCAGAAGTGCTTAGTATCTTACTCTTACATTTGTAATTCTAAAACTAAGCATTTACAGTTTCTGGCAATGGCAGAACTGTAGTTACATTTCTTCTTAATATACGATTTTGACACAACTCATTAAAGACTATATATTCATATATACTGTATATATCCCAGAAGGAAGAGGACCTCTGTCAATAAGAGGTCAGTAATACAGTGTTTTGCTTATTGGTTAAATTGTTATATACACTATTATTTAAAAGCACATCCATTTATATTAATAATTAAAGGTTTGGCTCTGAGTGTTCAGGGCAGAAAATAAAATTAAGAGCTAAAAATATACAGTTTCCATGCTTATAACTGCGATGTGACAGTGCAAACCTAGATACATATAATATTAAACTATGGAGCATACATATGAAAGGGGGCTGGTACCCAGACGTGGGATTCTACAGATTCTCACCTATTTGCTAGAACCAGTTGTTAACTTTCTAAGCAGTTCGGAGAACCAGATATTGGAAGAAATCTCCTTTTGTTTTTTTCCGCCCTTCTTGCATTCTTGGTAGTATGGCTAGACTTACTGCCTCCAAATGAATTTTTCTTTTTCTTTGCTGGTACTTTCTTAAAGGGGAAGGGTTGTTTTAAGCTTTTTACACTGCTGTTGGGAGGAAATACTCCCCTGTTGGAGTTAGCACTTTGAAGAAATAATTGAATAATGAAGCAGAGCTGCCAGAAAGAAGCTTTTAATGACAAGGAACCAAGATGAGTGACATTCAGCAAGGCTTGTTGGCTAGCTAGAAAGATTGACATTCAAACATGAGTTTACATACCCTTTCTGAGTTTTGGTCTAAAACTGATGACCATTCAAAGTTACAATGGCACTGAAAAAAGTGATTTATGACCATTTTTCACACTTATGAACATTGCAGCATCCCCACTATCATAAGAGGCCAGGCGAGGAGAAGTGATGTGAGTGACGTCGCGTTGGCCATGCCACCCAGTCACATGATCAGTAAGCCCTGCCCACCAACTAAGCCACCCCATAGAACCAGCTGTTAAAAAAATTGAATCCCACCCCTGCTGATACCCTTATAAAGTTATGGGGAGACATATTTAAAAGTGTGCACAGCTAGAAAAGAAAGAGAACTCACTACCAATTAGAACAGCAGATTCTCTTGTCAGAAGCAAACCCCATGGGAAAGGATTGTTTTTCCTAAGATGAACACATCTATTGTGGCTTTAAAATAAATATCATAGATGAAGAATCTGAAAGATAGCAATTATTTCTGATCCCTAAACTGCTTCATCTTATATCAGTTCCATGACCTGCCTTTAAAAGAACTCAGAGAAATATAGGCTTGCTTTCATTGTCGTTACAAAGTGCTCAGTTCTACAACTTTATAATCAGTGGTGGGATTCAAATATTTTTACCACCGGTTCGGTGGGCAGGGCTTGATGGGCACACTTTGCATGCGTGCATATACTTTGCAAGCATGCATGTTCTAAACGTGCACTTTGTGCAGGCGCAGAGGCATTTTAACTCATCTCCTGCAAGCCTGCACGATCCTGGTCACCTCAGCAGCTGCTGCGCGTCACTCTTCTGTGCTGCGCAAAGCAGGTGTGCTTCAAATTCAGAGGATAAAGGTGAGTATGGGAGCCCGAGTGGGCCCAACAGAGCGGTGGAGAGAACCAGTCCAGTCTCCAATGCTCATTGCTGCTACCGGCTCTGCAGAACTGGGGAGAACCGGTAGAATACCACCACTGCTTATAATGTTCAAGTAATTTGCTTCCAGAACAATCTACACAGGATTGAATCCTTCCCTGGGATCTGAATATTCCTTAAAATGAAAATATTTAATGCCAATATCATGTATATTTACAGTGAATTGCAGAAGGAAATATTGCAAAGTGGTGCAGTAGTGGGTATAGATTTCTGATAAAGGTAGTCCTCATCTTACGACCACAGCTGAGCCCAACATTTCTATTGCTAAGTGAGCGAGTTAAGTTAATTTTGCTTCATTTTACAACCTTTCTTGTCATCACTGTTAAGTGAATCACTGCAGTTAAGTTAGTAACTAATACCACTCTATAAAGTACTAATACCACTCTATAAAGCCTTAGTAAGACCACACCTAGAGTACTGCATCCAGCTTTGGTCACCACATTACAAAAAAGATGTCTCTAGAAAAAGTGCAGAGAAGAGCAACCAGGATGATTAAGGGACTGGAGACTAAGGCATATGAAGAAGGGCTGCAGGAACTGGGCTTGGCTAGTCTGGTGAAGAGAAGGGGAGACATGATAGCAGTCTTCCAATATTTGAGGGGCTACCACAGAGTGGAAGGGGTCAAGCTGTTTTCTAAAGCACCCATAGGCCAGACAAGGAATAATGGATGGAAACTGAACTAGGAGAGATTTAATCTGGAAATAAGGAGAAACTTTCTGACAGTGAGAACAATCAACCAATGGAACAGCTTGCCTTCGGAAGTTGTGAGAGCGCCATCACTTGAGACCTTCAAGAAGATATTGGACTGCCATTTGTCAGAAGTGGTGTATGGTCTCCTGCTTGGGCAGGGGGTTGGACTAGATGATCTATAAGATCACTTCCAACTCTGATTATCTGTTATCTATTATCTGAATGGTTGCTAAATGAACTGTTATAAGTGTAGGACTACTTGTATTCACATAATGGATCATGTATCTTTGCTTATTATTATCTATGTATTTATGAAATTGTTTGCTGTCCACCTTGCTGTAAGGCTTCACTAATATAACTAATATAAAAGCAGATATTCTGGATCATTTCCCTTAACCATGCTATTGTTTTTTTCCAAGCTAAAGCATCTCAAACATTCTAGCCTTTTCATATAGGGAAAGTATTCTTAATTAATAATAATAATAATAATAATAATAATAATAATAATAATAATAATAATAATAGAAGATAACAGTATTACTAAATGTTAAGTATTAAGTAATTTCCTCTGATAATTTTGGTTGCCTTGTCTATACTTTCCCTCTCTATCTTACATCCTTTTTCAAATATGATGACCAGAACTCAATAGAGCACAGAGGTAGGCATACTGTAGAATTCTATAACAGCATTATGCTATTTTTATTTTATTATATTGTAATGATCTCTAGTTGCCTTCTTCCTGAAGTTTGCTGACATTGTTTTACATTCTGGTAAACATTCTATTATTGAAGTCTGAATAATCTCCAGATTCTATAAAGTGATTTGGCTTTCAGTTTTGAGAAACTGTCCCTTTTCAACTAAATGTGAAATAGGAAGGATGAAATATTTACATCCTTTGAAACTAGATGCTACACAGTAGCCCTTGTCTATCTCTGAGGATTTAGATTAAAAAGTATTTTTCCACTTTTTTATGCTCTGACCAGAAGCCTGGTTTCCTATTGGAAAAAAATGGAACCAGTCTCTCTACTGTAGGTTTGGCTTGTTCTAAGAGCAAACCTAATTCTTTATTGGCATGTTCGTGTCATCCACACCCCTGAGCATTGTCTGTCTAACTGGTCCTGCACATGGAAATTAATGACCTTTCTGAGACGCTGCCTTGGTACTCCCCAGCACTTCAAGATACCTGCACTTTAAATTAGTTAAACGATGTGACCTAAAAATATCAAATTCTAATATGCTCTTCCTTCCCTTCTTTGGAGGGCCTTTTCTCTTTTTTTTTACAACAAATAAAATCTATAAATCTCATCAACAGCATTCTTCCAAACAATTATCCATTCACTTAAAGAGAACTCTTTGGCAAATCAATTTCAACTTGAAATTATAATGTGTTACCGTTATAGATTTGAATGGCCTATAATTGTAATGAACATAACTACCATATTATATATCACTACTGTATTCTAAACTGACAACTGTGTATATTAGAAACAAAATTAACAATCATATTCAATCTGTTTTTTTTTTATTCCTCTGTGACACTGTCCAGGTTCTCCTACTTTATCAGAGAAATCTGAAAGAAAGGACATAGGTACCTTTGTGTATCATTATGTACAGTATCATTCCATATCGTCCATCAATGTAACACCTCCTTGAAGGAACATGCCATTTAATACCAAATACTAGTAAGTTAATTTTTCCTTATGTGTCATTTCTCAGCTAAATGCATTAGGGAAAAACCAACACAAGATGTACTGATAAAAAGAACATTCAAGTGGAAAAACCTCTACAATCAGTCCAGGTCTGTTTACTTGTATGCCAAGCAGCTACCTTTAACTGAAGGACATGTGAAGGGCATGACAATAAGTTAACTCAATAAAAAATAAGACACAAGTGGTGCACAACAGTTATGGTAAAGTCAGTGCTTATATATGGAATTTCTAATACTACATAATACTAGCAAAAAAATAGGATCACTTCAGACCAGAAGTGGTTCTGACCAGTTCTGGAGAACCATTAGTGGAAATTTTGAGTAGTTCAGAGAAGCAGCAAATACCACCTCTGACTGGAGATTTTACAATATCTTTCCCGTGCCACACCCACCAAGCCACACCCACAGAACCAGGAGTAAAAAAAATTTGAATCCCACCACTTCTTTAGACATTAAAGTTTGTCAAATGATAGTGCTCTATATGGAGCCCATAATCTGCAATTCATTTGCACACATCAAAAGGTTGAAGTTTCTATGTCAGCAATATGTATGGCTAATGAACAGCAAATACTAGAGTTTTCATCCATGATCTAAGCTTCATGTAATAATTATTGCTCATATGACACTAAATATTAAAAACAAATCAGTTTTAGAAGAACAAGAGTTTGTTTGAGAAAGCAGCAGAAGGGCACAAAATGAATGAATGAATCAATCAATCAATCAACTAAAATTTAGTCTTAAATATGTACTGATGTTAACATTTCACCTAAGAAATCCAAAGACATTTTAAGTCTTTGTGCACTAAGCGTAGAAGAACTAAATTTAAAATTCTTTATTGGCCAAGTGTGATTGGACACACAAGGAATTTGTCTTCAGTGCATAAGCTCTCAATGTATAAGCAATGTGATAAATCGTAATCATAAACATACAGAGTCAGCATATTGCCCTTAACAATTTGGGTCCTCATTTTACATACCTTGGAAGGATGGAAGGCTAAGTTCAACCTTGAGCTTGGTGAGATTTGAACTGCCAAATTGCAGTCAGTTGGCAGTCAGCAGAAGTATCCTGCAGTACTGCACTCTAACCACTGCACCACTGCGGGTCATAACACAGATACACACACACACACACACACACACACACACTGCAATATCTTCTTCATAAGTCTAATCAAGTGTTTGTCGATAAGGATAGTTGATAACTATCATAACATAATAACAGTTCACAACATAAGAACATCCCTTATGAATATGTTACCTCACATTAAATTAAAAAGTCATTGTTAGTGAGTTCTTCATTCAGCTGAATGCAAGCAAACCTGCAGTCGTTAATTCTAGATAATTTATAAAATGTACAGTCCTGTTAAATCAGATCTAAACAGGTATTAGTCCAAGTGCCAAACTAAAGATTGGGTTGCCAGTAATTTCCTTCTTTAATCAACAAATAATTATCCTGCTATAAGCAAATGATTGAATAACTTTTCTGAATAACATCTGCATATATTTTCTTCAGCATATTGCCCACTGACTGGCAGCTACAAACTCAAACACCTGGATCCCAGATAGGACCAGATGTAGCTTTGAAGTTGCCAATCCATCTCCACAACAGGCCAATCCTTACAAATTTAACAGTGTTTGAAGTATCAAAGTGACCAAGTTACTATTCCAAGGATACCAAGAAGCATATTTTGTAATATTTTGCCTCCCAGTTTAGTCAAACTTAACTCCATATACAGTAAGAAAAAAAGGCTCCCTTGGCTCAAATCTGGACAGTTTCCCAAACATTTGTTCACATATGAAAAACATTAAGTAGCATATGTCCATTCTTGGAGACATCTTTTCAGCTAATTGCCTTTTGTTAATTCCTGTACTAGATGATCTGACTGTTATTTTGAAGAGGAGCTTTACTAATGAAATTTTATATAAAATTCTCACTGAAGATGTACAACATAAAGATATCTGTTTCACAAATAGGGAAGGTTTTTGATAATCTGCCTCTATTCAATATCAGGTAGACAGTTTTTCTCTTCTTTTCTTTCCCTTCTTAACCTCCTTCCACCCTCACACCCCCAAATTTGCTCTGGAGAACCTCCATTGCTCCAGTAAAGATTTTGGGGGTAGGAGGATGTAGAGGGGGAATTCACTCAGCCATTTCTATTGTCAGATAGACATTACAGGATTCATCCCTTGATTTAAATCACATACAACTTGTGCAGAGCAGGAGGAGAGAGGTAATGCTCATTTTCAAAATATATTATTATATAGTGTATGGAAATGAGTTCAACCTCAATATGCAGTAACTGATTATGCAAAACAATAAATACTTAGCACATTAAATGAATGCTATAAGGTGCTTCATCCACAAAATCCAGAATCTATCGATATAAAATTAAAAACAATCTTCTTTAGCAGCAAAGAAATTGAGGCATACACAAGTAAAATTAGTTTAATATTTGAAAAACTGTCCCTGGAAAGCAGAGTACAAATCTGTTTCTAATTTTTTTAAAGGAAGGAAGGAAGGAAGGAAGGAAGGAAGGAAGGAAGGAAGGAAGGAAGGAAGGAAGGAAGGAAGGAAGGAAGGAAGGAAGATTTTCAGGCTGTTTTCTGATTAAAGTAAGATAGTTTGCAGCTATTTCTGAAGAACTAGCTAAAAAGCCGTATAAAGCCAATTCAGATGTTAATCAAGCTGAACCCCCAACCATACTTACTGTAATACATCAATTACCATATCTTTCCTATTTTTAATAAATTCCAGTTGACAGCAGACACCTTATTAGGGGGTTGCTAAAATGATACAAGTAAAAGGCTATTAATATTGTTTTTTCCCCCTGCTGCTATTGTCTTGCTGCACTGGTCTGCAAACACATTCCAGCTGCATTACAATTAATGCCAGTGGAACTCCTTCTAACGACTTCCAGCTTGCTAATTTTTTACGCTAATAATAAAAAAAGGGCATTGCTATGCAAGAACAGCCCCTTTTTATCATGCTCACATGGCACGCTAGAGAGTGCCTGCCATTGTTCGCCTGAAAGACAATTAAACTCAGGAACATCAAGCCCCAAAATGACAATCTGCTAACCAGCCCTGGGTATTGCTAGATTCTTTCCTCTATTCTCCGAAATAATATAGAACAATTCTCCTAAGACATTTTTCTCTTGGACGTATTCATGTTTTTTTTTTTTTAAAGGAAGTAGTTTAAAAAAAATATCCATGGTTGATTTATGCATTACTGTTCAGAATTTATTAACTGTCTAGGACCAATTTCACACCAGTACTTGCACAGCCTCCAGGTCTAAATTCTGGACACATTTCAAAAAATGCACCAATAATACTGTCCATATATTTAAAGATAAGCATTAAAAAACCTCTGGTTCGTGTTTTTCTGAAACACAATATAAAACACCCAAGGGAAAGGTAAATGCCAGAGCTGCAACAAGTTTATTTCTCAGAGATTTCTAGCAATGGAAAGAGTGAGAGTAGGAAAGTATCTACCATGGATTGAAAATGATATTTAAATACCTTTAAAAATATGTGTACATGTTTTGAAGACATGACAAAACATATAAAACATGTGATGGTGGACAAATGTACAGGATTACACCTTGAAAAAGTCAAGTATCAAAACAGAAAATATGCTGGCATCTACATATTAACCTTGGGAAGGAAGATAATTAAATTGCAGCTAGGAGTTACCCAATACTTGTACAGTTTGGAATGCTGCAAATGGCTATCTATATATATGCCATTTCCTTAAAGTGAAATTGTATTTTTCTCTTCCAAGGTCGTATTTTTTAATACACTGTACTTATATGAAATCACAAGTTACCTTAGTTACAAAGGAATCTGTTTATAAGTATTCATCGTTGTGCATACAAAACCCATGACAACTATATCAAATGTATGTGACATTCTCCATTTTTCAGAAGATCATAAAAATAACTGTTTACTTTGCATACAGCTTTGTACATGGCCTGACACAAACATTGCATCCTTACAAATGTTGTGTAATTGATACCCGTGACACAACTACATACACACAAGTATGCTAATCTCTACTATCATATTTAATTGTAACTGTAATTTTGCTACGTACTGTATAGCCAAGTGAACTATAAAACTCTAATAACTTCTTCATTGTGTTGTCAAAAGAATTGAAGCATTGTTTCCATTCATCCATTCACACCTTACACTGCTTCCTTCTGCTTTGGAGAAAATTGCAATAATAGCTTTCTCTACTCAGTTGCCTACTAATTTGCAAGCAAGGAATCAAACACATGCCCTGATGAGCACCTTAGGTCTGCAGGTTGACCTTATTTTGAATTAAGCAGGCTAAATGAATAAAGAAGCAGACTCTCCAGATAAGGTTAATAGCTGAGGAAAATATTGGAAGTTCTACCATATAAATATATAAACGCTCATTGACTGTCCTTATAATATGATTTGATGCTATACTATCAAGTACTTTGTAGTGTATTCATTTGGCACATTTTTGTATTGCATTATTCCACAACATTTTCCTTGGTATTTTATGATGTAGTGTTTATTGATTTTATTGGTATTTTATGATCATTGTTTAGTGATTTTTAATGTAACCCTAGTATTTTTACTGGGACAGGGAATTTCTGTAGAGTCCAAATTCTGCTGGTATACCTTAGAACAATAAAGTAGATTCTTTTAATCCTTGTGGTATCTTGCCTGACCAAGTCTAGCTTGAAGGGTTGAAGAACTGTAATTATAAAACAGCAAGTGTATGTTATACAGACACACATGCACACACAAATAAACACCAATTTTAGCTCCAACTTTATGCGTAATTAAAGGCTGCACATTAAAAATCCAAATTGCCTATCTTTGGCATCCTTTGGTTGGTACCACAGTTTAATGAAAATGAATATTGAACATCAGGAACTCTCTCTCTAGATTTATTATGTATTATGTATTACAACATACTTCTTTCAGCACTTGTCATTTTATCACTGATATTATTATTCTATAAATATTGTTTTCAGACAAACCTGTTCTAATGCCTCCTGCAAGGCAGCCCTAGGTTAATCAGCAGTGAATCTTACCAATGTATTCAACAGAGAAACTGGAGTGGGAATGGAGGACAATGAAATATACTTCGTATTCAAAGGCGGGAAAAAGACTTACTATTGAAATTGATTCAAACTAGAAATTATGTTGAAATATCAATTTGATTACTTGCCACTTGGCATTAAGTGTGCTCTCCTATTGTGACTTACCAAAAACTACATCTCTTAAGCTGTAAACCTAGTTTATGCTAATTGGAAGATATATATTCAAACATGCATGCATTCATGCATACATATGCACGGACATACAGGTAGTTGTCGATATGACTAATTGATCCTGGAATTGGTTGTAAATTGTGCCAGTCATTTTCAGTAAGCAAATCCATTGTTTGCAATGGGTGTTTTCCACCAGAAACTGGAAGAAAGCACTGGTTCTCAGCCCCTCAAAAATGTAAATCATGGTCACATGGTTGTAGGATAGCACAAATGGCCATAAATGCAGGATAGTTGCTGAATGCGATTACTTGGGGTGGGGTAGCATGCCAAACTTTGAATCTGGGTTATAAGTATCCCTGAGAAGGTCTGTCATAGCTTCAAATGGTCACTAAACAACTGGTCAAAAGATGAGGATTACCAGTATAGAAAGTAGTTAAAGATGCATATCTTCAAAGAAAAAAGGTAAAAAGTAAAATGGAACGAGTGATTTATCAAGGACAGTCATGAAAATGAAGGATTGCTCTAGAAAATAGGATGCTATCTTCCTGGAGAACAACCAAAACCTAATATTTATTACCACATTTGTCTCAAACATGCCAATAAATATTAGAATCTTATTAAAACCTTTATTCTACCAAATTATTTTTTAAATATCTTCATAATATGGTATGTTGATTATACTGTACTGTAAGAATGCAAGAATTTACTGGCTAAAGTTAACAGTCCCCCTAACACTATAATGGGCAAAACGAAATAGAAATTAGATACATTTTATATCTTTATCTTGTTTTGGTGAACTGGAAAAATATTCACATAATTTAATATTGGTTGAACCAAAAAATACATATGGTCCACTAATGTGATTCACTTCTTTCAAAGTAAATTCCAGGGATATCTGTATATTAATGTAAAGAGTTGTGGTGGTGCAATAGTAAAAATGCAGTACCGCAGGTTAAGTCACTGCTCACTCCAGGATTTCGATTCTGAATGGCTCAAGATTGACTCAAACTTCCATCTTTCTGAGGTTGATAAAATGAGGACCCAGATTCTTGGGGGCAATACGTTGACCCTGTAAACCTCCTAGAGGTTTGTAAAACAGTGTGAAGGATATAGAAGTCTAAGTGCTATTACTAAAAGTAGGTATGAAAACCAAGGAAAAAGGTCATCATCATAAGGAACTTGCCAAATCTGAAAGCTTAAAATTAAATAATAACAATAATAATAATTTAAGTGTCCATTTCAGAATTTATTGATTTATAATTTTTCTGATCTTAATTTCATTTATTCTCATTTCTGAATGTGAATATTATTAAAAAAATATCTCCACAAAAAATACCTCTCTTCTTTGATTGATTTATTCCTTATGTATGCATTTTTTACAGTTTTCTCTAGTAGCACCATAGTTTTTTTATTTTACTAATATCTATCTATCTCTTTTTCTCTATGTCTGTCTACATCTACACATACACATACATTTCCCTAACTTTTTCTAATCATTTTTAATTGGTGAAATACTTCACAATATTTAGGTAAATGTAAAGGTTCCCCTCACACATACATGCTTATCATTTCTGGCTCTAGGGGGCAGTGATCATCTCTGTTACAAAGCCGAAGGGCCAACGCTGTCTGAAGATGCCTCTGTGGTCAAGTGGCTGGCATGACTAAATGCCAAAGGTGCACGGAATGCTGTTACCTTCCCACCAAAGTGGTCCCTATTTTTCTACTTGCATTTTTATGTGCTTTTGAACTGCTATGTTGGCAAAAGCTGGGCCAAGTAATGGGGGCTCACTCCGTTACACAGCACTGGGATTCGAACCGCTGTTCTGATTGACAAGCTCAGCATCTTTGTCACTGAGCCACCATGTCCCTGTTCACAATATTTACAGATGTGAAATTACTGGATTATAATGGTGTTTTGGTTCGTACATTGTTTTGAAAATGTGAATTACAAGGATTCATGATTGCCTGCACTTTGTATCCATAGACATTCTACAGAATGGTGCTCCTGTTTTCATTTCTCCTTATCTTCCTGTCACTTAGCAAGTGACAGGAATAAGGAGATGCAATAGCAACTTCTTCTGCATGTCTTCTGCAGGTCAAAAGTGTCCAAATTACAGGGGTTATCAAATATACGTTCCTACTGAACTTATTTTGTTGGCCCTCTTCATTGCTATTTGAAAGGTATCAAGAGGCATAATTTCACCTTTGAACTTTATTAAAGTGTTCTTATTTTCCTGAGTCTTTCCAACATGTCTCCCATTGAGAAAAGAAGTTTAATCTCCAGCATTGCACTGCAGCATTTAGTATTATCAGTAAGTCTTTATAGGTCCACCCATGTCATAACATAACTTGGATATTCTGAACTACTGGCGGTAGTGGGAGATGGAAGTTAAAGAAGAAGGCCATTCAGTGGCCTACAAAACACCAGACCCAATTGTCAAATTCTTATCAATTATTATTTCAGTACTAAACCACATTATTATCAGCATATTAAAATATGTAAAAAAGTAAGGTGACTATCTCTACGTGCTACTTACTTTATCCTGCACACTTTATGGGGGATAAAATGTACCTTCATCTGCAATGCTTTCTATAAAAGGGTGAGGGCAGGGGTGGGATTCAAATTTTGTAACAACTGGTTCTGTGGTCATGGCTTATTTGGTGGGTGTGGCTTGCTGGTCATGTGACTGGGTGGATGTGGCTTGATGGTCATGTTATTGGCTGGGCGTGGCCAACTCAATATCACTCACATCAAGGCACGCATCTCCTCACCTGGCCTCTCATGACTGTGGGGATGCTGCAACAGTTGTAAGTGTGAAAAATGGTTATAAGTCATTTTTTTCAATACCATTGTAACTTTTGAATGGTCACTCCACACAAGCAAAGTACCAGCAAAGGAAGGGAAAAAAACTCCAGAGAAGTTCCTGAGACAGGAAGTCTAGTCCAGCCAAGAATGTAATAAGAGTTAATGGAGAGGCAGTTTCTGTAAGCAACACCAGAATGTTTCCTTCCTGCCTTCCTTACAGGATTAAGCTAGTAATTTCTTCTAATAACCAGTTCTTCGAACTGCTTAGAATGTTAACAACCAGTTCTAGCAAATAGGTGCGAACTGGTAGAATCCCACCCCTTTGTCAGGGGTGTTCTTAATCTAAAAAACAATGTAAATCCAACTTTTGGTTTAATGTGCATTAAAACTGTTGCAATAGAACTTTGTGCCTCATTTCTTTTTAATGCCTATATCACTAAAATGTTGCAATTATCAAGTATAAGTAATGTAAGATGCTTGTCACATTAACTGAAAGGAGAAGAGAGAAATAGAGACTTTTTAGGCAGCATGACAATTCTTTAAAAGATAAGTATAGTACAAAGAATGTCCCTAAACCACTCTTATACACTGGGAATTTTAAGTGGCAAATGACAGTTATAAGAATATTTACTAGTATCTGTTAAAAACATACATAATGGATAAAATATCTCTCTCTTCTTGTTGTTAACTATGTCAAGTCTAGTTGGCAAAATCTAAACTTGTTAAGTTTAAGCAAATGGCATGTATGTGTGTCATGAATGAGTAAGAAGTAATTAATAAGTTGTATTAGACATAAACATTAGTATGAATAGTATTTCAGGAACACAATTGCATTTACCTTGGATCTGAATTCCATTGTGATAACCAAAACCCAGAGATGAGTTTGGGCATCATCATAACCTAATTGAACAAATTAACTATGTATGCCTCTCATATTGTCAACAGACCATTTATCCATTGATAAATACAATTCACACAGCACATAGCAGAGCTGAAAGTAAGAAGCTGACTTATTCTGAGTAAAAGTATTAGTCCATCTATTGCAGAACTTGCCAATGCTGGTCCAAGATATGTTATATTATTTAAGATAGTATAACATACTTAATCATACTTAAGTATACTCAGAAAGAGATACTTAATCAAAAGAAGGCTGAGAAAATATTTACAGACCCCTCACATAAACATACAGACATAAACTGTTTCAACTTCTCCCCTCAAGATGCTGTTGAAAGGGTATTGTATGTCAAAACAATGAGAACAAAAATAGTTTCTTCCCCCATGCCATCACTCTGCTAAACACCTAACTCCCACAGCACTTTCTTATGCCTAAAGATATTTACCCATGTATTAAGTTGTATTGCTATTATCCTTTTCATCTTCTCATCTTTCTTACTGCCCATCTTTCCTACTATTTTTTCTTATTGGTATATTATGATTTATCAGTTGTTGTTTGTATCTTATGATTTATGATTATATCTTATGATTTATGGTCTATGACTTATCACTCTATTGTTTGTGTACATTGAGAGTTTATGCACCTGAGACAAATTCCTTGTGTGTCCAATCACACTTGTCCAATAAAAAAATTATATACTATAGCAAGAAACCATCCTCAGGATTCATAGTTCATCAAATCCATCACATTATATTGATACATAAATTTTTAAAAAAACTTAATCGTATTTCTTTTCCCTTCCATAAAGTGACACAAAAATAAATTATATAATTAATAACTTCCTGTCTAATAATGATATTTAATAACAGTTTATAATAACCATTTATTACTGTCTTATTATAGCAACTGCCTCAAATATTCATTATTCATTTTTTCTCATTACATGTTTCAACGTAGGAAAGTGCTTAGTAAAATAATCATAACATTATATGGAATATGAGAAGAAAACAGACACTTCTTAGGAGTGAGAGACAAATTGAATACTTGTGTTGCAGGTTTAAATGTATCTTAAATTTACCATTTTGAGCAACATTATTTTGAAGTCAGCTGCACTGAACTTTTGAGTAAACATGTATAGGCTTAGTTTGCTCATCAGACTAAGTCAAGTGTTCAAATCATTTGTGCCTTTTTATTGAATAATAAAGAGTGGGTTTTTTTTTTTATAACAGATATGTCATGGTCAGGAAACATGCCAACAGAATTTCTGTCCATGACTGTGTACGCAACATATATTAAGCTATGGTTAATATAAGCCAAAACTGACTATAAAAAAGCGAAATACCACTCACACATCATCCCAAAATCTCCAGATCCATAAAGCCTACAAACGTGAAATTTGGCTTCTAGGTGTTCACTAAGAAAGGATTTTTCTAAATGACCATCAGAGCATTAGTATTTCGTATATTATTATTAACACACTATGATGCTAAGGAGTTCTATTCCTCCTTCCAGCCTGAAAAGAAATCTGTTCCAAATGCAAAACACAAGCATAGAGGAGTTTCAGTTTTACAGCACCAAGCAGCTTTAGTACAGAGCAGTTGAGCTAAACCACTCCCAGGCTCTTTGCTGTCTCCTTGCTCAAACAGCAATACTGTTTCAGTTTCCAAACAGCACTCAACTCTCTCACACACTGATAGGACGCTAGCCAGATGAATACTGATGGATGCTGGTAGGCAGATGCAGAATCCCCCCCCCCTTATTCTCCTTCCCAAAAATTAAGCCCAATCACATAGTTTTGTAGCGAAGCACAGGTATCGAGCTAATATATAAATATAATTAACCCTTTCTTTTGCAAAGATTTAACAGAGTAGTAGTTTACAAAATAGGTTTTATTTTCTTCTTAAATTAAGCACACATGTTTATGCAACTAAGACATAATATGATCTGTTTTGTTTTTCTCAACTTGATATACAGACCTAATTGCCACAGTTTTAAAAATAGTTTATGTTTAATGTTAATCTAAACCTAGCTATAAGTTTGATGTGTGAACATAGGTCAGGTTAGGTTAATGTTCCATCTCAAGTGCAACCAATTAAAGGGTTAGTTCTAGAAGCATCAAATGCAAACTTTGATTGGGTTTGGTCAGATTATTATGTATGAAGCGTGATCTCTTGCAAATTATGTTTCTGTCAGTAACACTTAAACTTTAATTTCAGAGATGGGCCATCAGCCAACCAAGGGATCATTATAACATCAAGATTATTTTTCATTAGAGATGTCTTGGCTTATAAAGGAAATTTGCAGAGGAAGATTCATGAAACATGGAAGTAGGATAACTGATGTCCAACAACATTTATCCACCAGCAGTATTTGTCTATCAGCAAGAAAGTCATATAACTTTCAGAACTGATCATCTGACTCCGATGGTATTCTACTAATGGGCTGATCAGTTAATTTATGCAATTTTAATGTTAAACCTCACTGCAACTCTTCAATTTCAAGTGCATTTCAAAATTACATCTTTTAAAATTAGCACACTAGAACTGTTGATTGTACTTTGTGAAACCTTTTCTTGGCAGTCTTTAAAATACCGTATTTTTATGTTGATTGAAAAGATGCATAATTTATTTGTATGCAGCAAGGCTTTAAACACATTGAAGTCACAGAAAACAAGGAATGCTTAGAATAAGAGGAATTCTTAAAACGAGAAGAAATATTTAAAGTAATATAGTAATGGATAAAATAAAAGGTATAGCTGCCCAATTTGTGCTTTAGTTCAATCTTTCCTGAGAAGAAGATTTATATCCCAACCAGGAAATTGTGAAGAGAGGTTTAGAGAGCAGGATTCAAAATCTAACTTACATAATTACTGACTTTGAATTAGTTCCAATATCAGGTGCAGCCGAATTGCATGCCTGACTACAGATGGCAAATATATATCTCCTTCCCTCCCTCCCTCTCTCCCCCTCCCTTCTCCCCCTCTCTCTTTCTCTCTCAACCTCCCACCCTCCTTCCTACCCACCTCTCTCTCTCTTCAGAAACAAAAAGTATTCTTGAATAATAATGGATGCTGCTATTCTGTTTCATATCATGCCATCTTCCTAGGGTTGTTTTTTTTTAATTAAAGGGGTTTTGGAGGAGATGATAAGGCTGAGCCTGAGGAAGGGGTCAAATGCAACATCAGTCGCAAGTTCCTTCATACCCACAAGCGATCTAAGTCCAGCCTGCTTTGAATTATTTTAACTGCTACTAACTTGCTTTGGCTGTTAGTAGTTCAGATTCTTGTAAAGAGCTTAAGCCTGCAATAAATCTTTATACCCTATGAACTGCCTGACTCTTCTGATTTTCTAGGCGCTTGATAGGTCTCTTTAAAAAAAAATGAGATGAGGAATGCCAAAGGAGGCAATTTTTGGGTACACTGAGATTGCTAGACATCACATTATAGGATCCCAAGTTTAGTGTAAACTTTTACTCAGACATGTGTTTATTCAGATTGAAAAACTACTGTAACTCTGAAAGTTTTTCCTAATACAGTTCACCATATGGGTGGCATGTATTACTCGGGGAGGTTCCCATGGCAGCTGAAATGGTGCTCTCAATTCTTAACCAGGTGGTTAGGGGCCATATTTTCAGTTAATCCTTCCTTACAACCTTAAATACAGACATCTTATATATATTAAATTGCTTTATTCTTTTAGTCAGAGAGTTGTTAGGTTGCATCCCTAAAAACTGTTCTGTTTAATATAATAATATGTTTAATGAATAAAATAATAACGATGTTTAATGAATAACAGATAACAAAAGTTAGTGATGATGATGATGATGATGATGATGATATACCAGATATAAGGTATATACCAGATAATACCAGATAATAATATAATACCAGATATCAGGACTTGAGAATCGAACTGCAGAGACTCTGGCATAAACCAGTGCAGGTGGTTCCAATGGTACTTGGCACACTGGGTGCTGTGCCTAAAGACCTAGGCAAGCACTTAAAAACAATTGGCACTGACAAGATCACCATTGGTCAGCTGCAGAAGGCCACCTTACTGGGATCTGCTCGCATAATCCGCCAATACATCACCCAGTCCTAAACACTTGGGAAGCGTTTGACTGATTTGTGATAAGAAACCCAGCATGGTTATCTCGTCTGCTGTGTATACTGTCATTTTTGTGAACAACAACAACAACAACAACAACAACAACAACAACAACAATAATAATAATAATAATAATATAATTCACCTTTTGTATGGCATGCATTGTTAGAACTTCTCACTGAAACAGATGGGACTTCCCTCTTGCTATATTATAAAAAGCTCAGTGGTGTATCTTAACAAGAAACCCAGTGGGAGGTACCTGTAGAGAACATGATTGCTTAGGTAATTATAAATATGAACAAGTATGGATAATTTTACACCAGCTGCTCTAGTTACCAATTAAAACTCCTGGTTTTTAATCCTAAATTACTGTGAAACATGCAATCTGAAGGACTGTCTTCATTCTTTCAGTCTTAATATCTGATGCAAAGATCATGACAGGAAGCCCCCCATCAAGTTTAATTATCTTAATGGGCCCAAATTATAGGTGGAAATTCTGAAATTATATTTTTATTGACTTACCTATTCTGCCTTTTCTTTAAACATTCAAGAAGTCTTTCAGGATTTTTATCTTTACTGTCAATTTTAAATCAAGTAATAGTTTTGTGATCTCAAACTCAGTGTATACTGAACATTTGGTCAATTTTATAGAGTAATACACTGAGTAAAAACACAGAGACATCCTATACATATTCCTAAAACAAAATAGGCAGAGTACTTGCTTCTATTCTTAGCTTCAATTATGTGCATTGACAGAGTCATGGCTGTCTAATTATGGCTTTTTCAAAAGCAGGGCAACACCATTAACTTGGATCCATTGCAACACAAACACACACACAAGTAAACTACAACAGAAGTAACATCATCATCAAACATTTAAAAAGCAATTGTGGTTCTACCAATATGTAGCCTATTTAAATGGTATTTAAAAGAGAACATAGATTTGGAGCATAAGAGCACACATCAACAAAGGAGACAGAAAGGCTATTGAAATGAGTCCAATAAGACATATTTTCAGAAGACAAAAGGTGTATGAAATAAAATGCCCCCCGGGTAGATTGTACATACCGATTGTGCTCCGTGTTTAGTTTTCTGATGTAGAAAGTAGGATCAGCTTAGGATATGGGAAACAATATGGAGGAAAATATGATTATCTTGTACCTGCATGGAGAATTATGGGGGGCTGGGTCACAAGCAAGCTAGACTATAGCTAAATCGTACCTTGCAAAGAAGTCATCAGGCAGGAGTTCCAATATACAGTAATACAGTAGAATGCACCTTATCTATTGCATGACATTGTGAAAAAAAGTGGGGGGGACCTTAATTTTGTTACTTCCATTGCATCCTCAGTTCATTGCCTAGCGTCAATTAGGATTATTTGGAATTGATTATGAGATGGCCAAAACTCCAAGTCCCCACAATCCCATGTACTAAAATTACTGAGTATTCTAAATATAGAATTTCTAACTCCCTCTTTTAATTTCCTTTATATCACAGTTAATTAAAATGGAGAGGAGAGAGACGTTATACTGAATACATTGTTCAAAGAGTGGTAGCTGTATAATCGCTCCAAAAAAATCCTACTTTGGATCCAAAAGTATATTGATTAAAGAACAGGAAACAAAATGTTGCCTAGTGGCACATTCTTTTCTTTTCTTTTGACAGAAAGGTATTTGAGAAATTAGTGATAATCTAGATCCATATAGCCTTGCTTTACTTAGATGCAGTCTGATTTCAGATTTGATTTTGAAATAAGCCAACATTGGATCCCTTAATGCAGCAGCATGCCTGAACTTCCTGGCAATTATATCAAAAATTATCAGAATGAACCATTATATATCTCTAAAGCCACTGTGTATAAAGCTTCTGCAAAATATGATCTGAATATTGCATTTTTTTAAATCTGAGAACAGCACCTAGATGCTGAAATGAACTAGATAAGGTACAATAAACTAAACTAAACTGCAAATCCAGCAAAGCAGAAACGTAAAATGTGGTATAATTCTGGCTTCAGGAACCAGGAAACTTGTCTGGACAAGACTGTACTCCTTCTGAAGACTTGGTAATAATAAATAAGCCATGCAATGACAAGGAATTGATCTAGGTTGGTACAGCAACTACTATATAGTAATATGTGAACAATGAATTCTTATCCATAAGATTCATGTACTGGAAACCTTATTTGTTGATTAGCATAATGACCTCTACATGGCGCTATACATCTTATCTTGAAGCAAATTTAAAATGGAGTTTACTTAGTAAGAAATGAAATACTTCTATAACACTGTTAATGAAAGAACTATATTAGCCTCTAGTTTGCCATTAAGCAAGTATTATAATGCTGAAGTTATAGGTGCACACTACTGATGTTATTATATTGTTCTTAGTAATTATTATTATTTATCCCACCCTTTTTATATATAACCCAAATTGGTGAAGATACAATGCTCCTGCCTCCTATTTTCTCCATAACAACCATGTGAGGTGGGTTCGATTGAGTAACTGGTTCAGCTGACTTTTATATCTAAAGCAGGACCACAATTCACAGTATCCTGGTTCCTCGAACAGCTCCAAAACCACTATGCTAAACCGGCTTTCAACCTCTTTGCCATTTCAATTCTGACGATTTTGAATGGCATTTTGCTCTTTTAATGAATATGTATACATTAATATTACTGTATTAATGTATATTTATATTATTATTTATTTATATCAGCCCACATCAATCTATGGCAAAGTAAATACATCTGGTTTGAGGTTTCAGACCACAATCTACCATTCTGGGTCCAGTGCAGGTTGGTAGATAGATTGGTTTTACATTTCCCCAGTCAGGGCTGTCAGACAGCAATTGGCCTCAAATTACCTATGACTCTATATCTAAGAGAAGGTGGGTGGTTAAAAAATATGATGTATAAATAAGTATAAAATAAGTAAGATTAGAAACTGGGTATGTCTACTCCTTGTCCAGCACTCTATGTGTATGCATATGCTACAAATATTATACAAAATTAAGTAAGAATAAACAGAATTATTGCCAGAAAAGAGGATAGTCTATTTTGTTTTGCAGGAAACTGACATTTCCTGACAGAAAGATGGAGATACCACTGAACTGTAACCAGTAATATTGACTGACAGTAGCAGGGTTACATAGCTAGGCTGTTAGATGTCTTGAAAATTTTCTCAATAGCTACAATTACATTTTTTAAGCCAAATTCTGCCAGAATGCAACACTTTAATTATCATTAAACAATTTTACCTTCCTGACTCAACATTACTTTGAAAACAAAAAATGCACAAAACATAATAATTCAGCATGAATTAATATAAGATTCCAACCTTGTGCAAAGGTGCCCAAGATTAGGTACCACTGAAATTCTATATTTAGTTTATTCAGAAATTGTTTTTTTTTTTTCATTCTTAGTAAGCGAGTTCTCTGTTCCCCAGAAAGAATATCTAGCATCCCAAACAGCAAGTGAGTGAATGGAAACCCAGAAATAGAACACGGTAGATCAATAGATTTGACTGAGAAAGTGTTTGCATTCTCAGGGGTAGAGATCATTGTGTTTCTAAGTGGATCAGAGATATGATCCCTCGCCACTGTGAATGGAATGGAAACTGATGCCATCAGAGGGAGATACAAGTGCTTATGTGGTGAGGCAATACTGCAGAGAATAGAACAGTGGAAGGAATGAAAGGCTACCTAGAAAAAAAAATTAAATAAAGTAAGCCTTATATTATAATTCCTGTAAAGAAACAGAGATAACATTTTTTATAAAAAAAATGCATTTATGCACTCAGTATTATTATTCATGCCAGTTGGCAGGTACTAATCTTGACATTTTAGAAAATTCTCAACTTGTTCTTTTTTTTTCAACACTAGGAGCAACTGAATATTTCTTTCTAGATAATACTTAAAGGGACTGGTTTTAATTCTAATACTCCATCAAATACAAAGTATAGATCATATGGTTGACAGACACAAAGGGAGGAATACTAGTCACATAAAGCACAGAGTATTAATTCTGGAATGACAATAGTCCAACTGGACAGGCAAGAGGCAGGCCAGAAGTTAAAATATTGAGCTGGTGAAAGCCTCATCTTAAAAGAAACAGTTTTGAGAATAACTGAATATGTCGTAATTAAGTAACAAAACACTTTTTTTTTCCAATAGCAATGTTGCTGTTACCATCACTGTCTGGAAAATTGCATGTTAGGAAGCATAGAAGAATTGAAAGTAATTGGACAAAATGCCTTTGGCCTGAAAAACTGAGCAATTCAATCCTGCCGATCAATTCAATCCTGTTGATCACCACTGTCAGATATCTGAACATTAAATAAACATCCCCAATCAGGAATTTCCTGACTGAATCTTATCTCTGCCATGAAATAACTGGATAGGATTTAGGGCCAGATACCTTCTTATCTAAAGTTGATAATATAGGCTTGGAATAGTGTACATGCATGTGAAATACTTTGAGCAACTAAACTAAAGAAAAATTAGAACTGGAATGAAGAAAAAATTTCCTACTAAGCCTCAGAGCCCAGTCGTATCAGTCACAGATTCAGCCACAATAACATAGAATATATTCTACTACTAAATTCTGATTGAATCAACCTCTATTAAACATGTTTGTCTTTGGGGGAAGAAACATACATTTAAAGATGATAAACATCTAGATGCTGGAGTTACAAATATGAACTTTATGAAAACATATGAAAGTCTGTAAGAAAAAAAGATTTCTTTGTTACAAGATTGTATAGGGGTTTTATCCTTTGATAAGGCCAGTACAAATCTTTCTTTTCACTATTGCATGCTGTTTCCCAGTGGATTAGAATGATATAAATTCATATGCAAATTTGACAAAATAGTCTACTGTTATCATCTTTATTAGATATACAAAGACAGTCCTGCTTATTTTCTTTTATTTTCTTAATCCTTTTCATCATTTAATAGCTCCAAAAATAATGGGTTTTCTGCAAAAATAAGAAGCATATTACAATCAAGCCTGTTGTATTGTTGTATGCCATTTTTCCTCTTTCTGCTTAGCTAATGAAACTTTTTTTTCTATAGAATTTCCACAGAAAAATCTTTTTTTGAGTCTGTGGAGAAATGTGCAGAATATAGCATTGACCTGTAAGTCCACAATTACAGTAGTCTTCTTCTTCTCTGGGCCATCACCTATTGCATTGCAAAATCCATTAATCACACAGAGTTACGTATGACTATGGCTGGGTATCATTTTAAAAAGCCAAATATTGCTCCAAAATAATTGGGAAGCCTGGTGATAATTATTTGTCCGATGAGAAATGTGATGTCCTTTCATTTCTCTCTGCATAATAGTCAATAAACAAAAAAGTCACATTTATTAAACATGGGTTTGACAAATTAATAAGAACATTTCTCTGAGAACTGGCAAAAGCCAGGTAACTTGTAGTACTACTACAGAGAAATAATATAATTGTATTCTTTTTCTTCTTCTTGGAAGGATGCCCTTAATCTCGCTTTTGGGGTCTTACTGGCAAATATAAAGGAACTTTTCTCTACTGTTCTGAATCATATCAACCATCAAATAATGGCTACTTTTGAATAAACCAACCTGCTAATTGACTGCAATGTGGGTATAAATTGGGCTGGGATTTTATCAGGGTTCCTTTATTGTCACCTTCCATATATATTCCTCTCCTGCTATTCCAACTTTTTTCTTCCCATCGCACATGTGTTTCAAGGAGTAAAAGGTACAAAAAATGCAAGGGGTGTGGTTGATTTCACTAGGAATGCTCTATCTGGAAGCACTACACATTAAAGAGATTCTCAATCATTAAAATGATGGTTGTTCAAAAGGTAGTTTTCTAAAAGACAACTGGACTTTCTTGGTCTTTTTTTTTTCTTTTGAAAACTGAACTGAGCTGAATAGTTCTTCAGAATTGAAGAAGCTTCTTGAATGAGAAGTGAAATGTTTTCAAAGGAAAAAAAAACCAAGAAAGTCAAGCTGCCTTTTGGAAAATCACCTTTGGGTCTACACACACTGAAACCAGGGGTGGGATTCTACCAGTTCTGTCCAGCTCTGTAGAACCAGTAGCTCTGAACAGAAGCAAATATAGAACTGGTTCTATGTCTGCTGCTGTTTTGGCCCAGCCACCTGCCCGGGCTCTTACCTGATCTTTATTTCCTGCTTTTTCAACCTCAGCTGCCGTGCAAGGCACAGCTGCAGTTGAAAAAGCAGGAAAAAAAGTGCTTTTTCAAACGCTGCTTCCCTGCACACAGCGCTGCTCAGCTGTCCAGGCAGCAAGCTAACGAAGATTTACATGCATGCGCAGTGTCCAGGGAAGCACATCGTAAATCACCGAACTGTTAGTTAATCCTGTCAGATCTCCCCCCGACTGAAACAGTTCATTCAGCAAATCTTTCAAACAATTGTCATCGATTTTATTTCACAAATGCTACTTTAACCACAACTTATCACAAATGGCTTCCCTTTGAAATACTTCCTACAACAAACTTTTTACTTTAACCTGAGTAAGAATTCTACGGTAAAAATTGCAGGATAAATTCTATGAAACTAATATTTACTACTTTATTATTTTTAATTCTGGTTTGTATGATACTAGTTTTAATGTTGTTCTCACTCTTGCCATTACAGTTTTCATTAGGATATTGTCAGAAGAATCAGATTTCAGATAAGTACTCTAATTCTTTATGTAGTTCCAATGTAGAAATCTTATGTCAAGTACAAGAGATAGTACAAACATTTTGATGTTCAAATCAATAAAACCACCAATCTAGCCATAAACCAATTATAAAGTACTGTATAAAAAACAGCAAGGGCTCATAAAAAGATTGTGATTACACAGAAAAAGGCACTTCTTGTTGGGTTTTTTTTGCAGATAGGATGTTTAGTGCCGAAGTATTGGAGATGGCATTCACTATCCATTATGTACAGACAGTGAATATCTTATCGGGTTTTCACGTTTCTGTTATTATATCCTGCAAAAAGAGGGTTCCGTTAATCCTTATGGAATATGTTTTCAGATCTGACCTACCTTGAAACACCGACAGTTGCTAAATATGATCCAGTTCTGCTAATACTCATTCATTCAATCAGCTCCCTTTGTGTAAATCTTTCTTTATTCTGATCAAACCCTGGGAAGCAAATAAGATGTGTGCTTGTTCCAACTGATTTTGTGAATGAAATTAGTTGGATGTTTTCAGAATTGGGCCCCAAGCTCACTAAATCAATCCTAGGGATAGATTGTTTGTAGAGACCTGACCAATGAACGATAGAGCTAACAATTCCACTCCAAAGCAAGCAAAAGAGGATTATCATTCAGGCATGGTTGCTCTCTAGTGAACATTCCCAACAGATAGATTTGTATAAGACTGATTTTGTGATTAGTGCAGAGATACAAATGCCTCCAGATGTAAGAATGAGACGGAGGCGGGGAGAACCAGTCTTCCCACAAATTGAAATGCAATACTCAATTCAATTAAAACAAAATGCTTGTGATCTGGAATTGACTCAAGGCTATATGATATTGTTATTTGTTTTATGCCAAGTTTAGTAAATGTTTCTACAATGCCCATTCACTTGAATTTTATGGAAAAATTGACCTTTTCACCCAGAATAGGATCAAACTAATTTCATTAAAGATGTTAGGGATTCCCCCCTCCCCGAACATGTCCATTGCTAATTCTGACATTACATCTCCATATTTTCACCTAGTTGTTTGGTAAAATTGTTCACATTGTAATGATTCCTTCCTTTTTCATGCCTATAATTGTCATGTGCTGGGTTTAGACCGTACCTCAGAAGTGGAAGAATAAGTATGAGAAATGTAGTATTTAATATCTGGCTTTTCCTCCACTATTCCTGCAGAGATCCTGTTTTTTCTACTGTACAGTTCAATCTTAAGAGTAGCTATGTTCATAATACAAATCCCACATGAAACTTTTTCTTCAGAAATTTCCAAAGTTTTTCCACTTGTGATACTTTTGTCCTTAGACTATAGAAGTATGTCACCTAAAATTATTTATATTTTGGATATTTTTTAAACAACTAAAAGGTTGGCCAGTTTGAAAATGCAGTACATAAATAAAGAAATAAACAACCACACACAATACTTGGGTTCAAAAATTATGCTCACATAAGGAAATTAAATGCTCAGGAAACATTATCTAAGTTTATTGTTGAACTATATTAGATTTATAACACATTTGAGTCTTTTCATGATTCTTTGTATACATTTCTGATATTCACTAGGATGAAGTGCAGTTATTAAAACTAGTTTTGTGTGGTCAATTAAGAATAGATTTATTTTTAATAAATAGATTCCTATATTGTTGGTAATGGGAATACACTGTGTGATCTGTATTGAAAAGATTCTTAGATGTACAGGAATTCCAAGGGCTCATTCTTTCGGTCTACTCCGTACACCCATCTCCCACCTCAATGGACAGGCACTACATTCATGTGGAAGACAATGAAAATTTTATGAAATGCACAAAATTTCCACATGGGTCTGGAAGAAAAGGTATGCCCAGCATCACTAAGCTTAATAGAGTTGTATTTTGTATTTTGCCTGGAATAAAAAGTTACAGTGAGATGTGGCTTGCGGGATACACAACATAATAAACCCTGGGCTAAGACTAGAGATTAATTCAAAGCTTTAATTCTACAAACAATATTAGTAAAAGCTGTTGAGACAACTCCTGCATGAGAACTTGAATAGTCCTGGCCACTGAATGTAGTCAAGACTGCCTTGATTTCTATGCAGACTACATTTTGTCCTTTGAGCTCAGGATATTAAGACAAAAAGGCCCCAAGCTTTAGAATTATATTACAATGTATAAGGCTCCCTCTTTGGACATGTCAGTATAGTGAAGTACAATGGTGGGCTGCTGCTAGTTCGGACTGGCTCGCCCGCACCAGTATGACCACCAGCTGGGCCTGCCCACCCACTCTGGTGCTATCCTGTTCTATATATCTGGCTCGCTCGCCCCACCCATGCAGCCTTGCCCACTCTACTCACCGCAGCTCACCATAGGAAATCCCTGTGTTTTTGCAGCTGTGCAAAGGGGCATGTGCGTGCCAGTGATGGGATTCAAAACATTTTACTACCAGTTCTGTGGGTGTGGTATTTGCCAGTTTTCCGAACTACTCAAAATTTCCACTATCGGTTCTCCAGGACTGGTTAGAACCTGCTGAATACCACCTCTGATGCACGCTCACATTTTCGGTTCTGCATTAGGTCCCCACTAACTTCCACCTGATGCTGGGATTGTGTTCTAACTTTAATCTGCCAGCTCATGTATATGCAGTGCTTTTTTCCTTAAAGTTTCTTAAATTCAGGAGGGAAGCGAAAGAACTATTAACTAGTCAGTTGAATTGATTCAGAAATAGGAAATATATCAGCTACAAATTTATCTGATTAATTATGTTAAATTTGGTACAACATAGGGCCCAGATATGCATTATGTTATTGCCATCCCTCATCCAGACATCAAGTTTTTTTTTCCTGCTTCTTCCTCAAAAATATTTAAGATGACTTTTGCCTTTATACTGTCCTGAGGAAGAATCTAGAAAAATATGCATTGCACTCTAGTTCCTTCTTGTCTAATTCATACACATTCATAGATACAATGCAGTCAAATGGTCAGAAGCAGACCTGATGTTAATTAGCAATGAAACGAGGAATGAACTGGCATTAGCCTTGAGACTAATCAATGGGAAAAATCACTCCAAGCAGTAAGCTTAATGAAGTACTATACAGCTGTTTATTTTTAGTCTTTTTAGCCCAGAAACAAAATCTCTGCTATCTTTAAAAAAAAAACCTACCTCTTATTAAAATATGTTTAAAGAAGTGGTCTAGTTCTGATTTAGCTTTTCTATTAATGTTTTTATTCTTCAGCTCTACTTAACACTTAGTGTGCCAAGAAAATGGCATTTCAGTTATTCAATATATGAAACATCACTCCACGAGCTTCAACAACTGCCTGCGTGCTTCTGGGTGAAATTCAAGTGCTGGTTGTCACTTTTTAAGGCACTTTTGTGGCTTGGGACTGGGTGGCCTAAGGGACCATGTTCTCACAGTTGTTTAAATCCAGCAGGTTGGGCATGTTACGAGTCCCATCAGCCAAGGAATGTTGGCTGGTGGGAACTAGGAAAGGTGCCTTTTCTGCTATAGTAGTTCCTTTCCTACTGAAATATTCCTCTTCCTGGGATCAGGATAAGCTTGAAGGGCCCCATTTCCTGGCTTTATTGACATTTCTGATGACTATTTTTCTTGGCTACTATATACATTTATTATTGTTTATCCTATTGCAATTGTTTTTAATTATTATTTTTTGCTGGCTGTAATCACTTGTTTCAAATGGGCAACTATAGAAATTAAATTAAGAAATAAGTCAAATACAAGGGAAATAAATTATTTGCATATATTGCATTTTGTGCCCAGCTATTATCAAACAGCCTGTTACCTGCAGCCATGGATAATAAAATATTAAGTATTTATTTAATATTGCTTAGTGCTCAGATCATTTCATATGTATGATTTTAACCTTTACCGATATATTCCACAAGTTACTGGAACTGAAATATTTGGATTTAAATTATCAGAATTATCAGCTGTAGATCTATGGAGCTGGTTGTTTCAAAAGTCTGTAATGCTACAATTCCCATGTTGCAAATGTGAAATTAAACTGAAAACACATTAACAAGCTTATTTCATTTACTTGTAAACCATGATTCAATTAAAACTGAACGCCAAAAGAATAACCAGGAGAAATAAAAACAATAATAAACAGAATATCTAAGGCAGGGGTGGGATTCTACAGGTTCGCACCTATTCGCTAGAACTGGTTGTTAACATTCTAAGCAGTTTGGAGAACCAGTTGTTAGAAGAAATTACTGGCCTAATTCTGTAAGGAAGGCAGAAAGAAAACATTCTGATGTTGCCTACAGAAACTGCCTCTCTATTGACCCTTTTTACATTCTTGGCAGGACTCGACTTTCTATCTCAGGAACTTCTCTGGAGTTTTTTTTCCTTCTTTGCTGGTACTTTGCTTGTGTGGAGTGACCATTCAAAGTTACAATGGCACTGAAAAAAATGACTTATGACTGTTTTTCACACTTATGACTGTTGCAGCATCCCCACAGTCATGAGAGACCAGGCGAGGAGATGCGTGCCTCGATGTGAGTGATGTTGAGTTGGCCACACCCAGCCAGTCACATGACTACCAAGCCATGGCCACCAACTATGCCATCCCCACAGAACCGGTTGTTAAAAAATTTGAATCCCACCCCTTATCTAAGGCCAATCACAATCATGTTGCTAACCATTACAAACTCATCAACTTCCTGGCTCAAGTCCACGAGAAAAGCCATCCCAATTATGGTCACCAGTTAGCCTGCACCAGAGTCTCCCTCAAAAGAATAGTATTTTAAACAGAAGAGGAAATAGAATACTTTATTGGCCAAGTGTGATTGGACACACAAGGAATTTGTCTTGGTGTAAATACTCTCAGTATACATAAAAGAAAAGATACATTTGTTAAGAATCAAAAAAGAAAGGCTTGAAATGTATCCCCATGTACTTCATCACCCTCATGTCAATATATTTAATATTTGCCCTTAACTGTTTAAAGAAATGGCATATTTACCATGTACCACTTCAATTCTGAGCATCTCTCATGTCTAAATTTGTCAATGTTGTCCTGTTATTGCAATGATGTAGCAACTGAATTTCATAAAATAAATATGCAATTGTACAGGTAGTCCTCAACTTACAACTGTTCATTTAGTGATCATTCAAAGCTAAAAAAGGGATTTATGATCATTTTTCACTTACAACATTGCAGCATCCTTGATCAAAATGTTGTGTAAAAAATGGTCAAAATTCACATACTTGGGAACTAATTCATATTTATGACAGTCACAGAATCCCAGAGTCATGTGATCCCTTTTTGTGACCTTCACTTAATAACCATGTTACTAAATTAGCAACTGCAGTCATTCACTTAACAATTGTGGCAAGAAAGGTCATAAAATGGGGCAAAACTCATTAACAATTTTCACTTAGCAACATAAATTTTAGGCTCAATTTTGGTCATAAGTCAAGGATTCCCTGTACTATCCACTAATAGAATATATTTCCGTGTATAATATCACCAATTTTATCACACTTACTCACCATGCATTTTATTAAGTTTCAACTTTTTTAATTATACAGAAGCCTTTTTGTCAGTAACATTAGAACAAAACACAGGAACTTTTCTCAAATCTGCAGCTCAACCAGTCTTTAAACTCTTACCACCAGGGACATCTTTAAGTCAATTTCACCTCTGGAAGATGAAAACATTACCATGAGACCATTAAGTAGGTCTGGGTTGACAAGTCTTAATTTAAATGTACTGTTTGCAAAGGAGAAGTAATAATTTAATATAAAGTAGGGGAAAATATATAGGCCTCCATTCAAATATCATACAATAAAATTGCTAGAAGGTAGTAATATGAAATTGCTGCAAACACCCTGTGTTTTCCAAAATAACAAAGCACTAATGCATTTTGAAATAACTCCCCTCCATTTTAATGGAGCTTACATCAAGAAAGGATATTTAGGCGTACCATCTCAGGAGAGAATTTTCAAAGAGAGTAAAGATTTGTTTTGAAAAGGAGATTTGGGTATCTATCTGAAGCCTGTCTTAAAACACTGCATTAAAACTGAATGTTTAGAAGTCTGACTAGAATCCAATGAAAGTAGGTCAGTTAATTTTCAATATTCCCACATCCATCCTAATAGAAGTCAAGGCTACAAATATTGTAGCACATCAGAGAGAGAGAGTGTGTTTTTTTTTTAAAGGGGGTGCATTTAAATTTCTCTAAGAGCAATACTAAGTGGAGAGAGAGGTCAAAGAGGAGTACTGACCATCACTTCCAAAGCCCTGTTAGGTCATACCAGCCAGGGAAAAAATACAAAAGGATTTTTTAATGGATTTAAATAAACTAAGCTTTAATGTTTAACAGTTATAATAAAAACCAGGCAAGAGTTACAGATATTAAAAGGCTGCAGTCCTATGCATTTGACTGTCAACTTCACTGAGTTCACAAGTTAATAATCAAGTACAGGATAAAACTGGATATCTACACTGAAAATAGGCTTTATTTATACTACACTGTTACAGGCGTGGGATGTCAGGTTAGGTTTAGATAATTTCCTGAGAAATTAATACATTGCTTTAAAATGCTGCTTCCTTTTAAAGCAAATGACCTTTGTAAGTGATTACACAGCTTAATTTTGTTATGTTTTATTTATGTTTCTTGAACTAAGGGAGTGTCGTGAGTGCAACTTGATTCTTGGGGACTACACATATATAGCCATGTGGCTTCCTTAGCAACAGTGGAGAAGTAAGTTTGTCATTGCTTCCTTCCATGATGTTCTTTCAAGTTCCCTGTCTAGCAACACCCCAGAGAATATCACTTGTCACCTGCTATTACTTTAAATAGTTTTATTTATTGATCAATTAGAATTATATCCTGTCTTTCCTTCCAGAAGTCCAGGCAGCATATACAGGACTTCCTCCACCAATTTTCCCCACACCATCATCTCTGAGCACAAAGTCAGCTTCTATGGATGGGAGTAGACCTGAATCTGGGCTCCCCAGTGCTAGCCCTACAGTTTAACCACTGCACCACACTGAGTCTCCAATTACTGTGAATTAAATTACTGCAATAAAAGTCCTGCTGGGAATTTAAAAGCAAAACAAATAATACATGCATTATAAAAATAGTAAAATAAGAAAAAGATCACCATCCAAGTAATCTCAGCTTTTTGGGGTAACTCTGTGGCTTGTGGGAATCAAACTCAGGTACAGAACTGGGCAAGGCCAACAACAGGCTTGGAATTGGCTAAAGAGTTTGGAATTTGTTAGCAGGAACTGCAAACCACAGATATCAACAACGAAGGTTAAACATGATAGTCTTTTCATAAAAGAGAGAGAGAGAGAGAAAGACACACAGAGAGAGAAAATAAAGGAAAAAGGACAAATTACCCCCAAGACCATATTCTTTAAATCACTGAAGCAGAACATGTTTATTTGATTTGTTTGTATGCCTATTACAAAAATGCTACTTTGGGATTCTAGGAACCCAGCCTGTCAATTTTTCAGCCTATGCACTTTCATGGTTGCTTAGAGCTGTTTAATGCAAATACAGTTCCAGTAAGAGATTTCATGCCCTTAAATTACACCCAGTTAAAGGAGAATGAAAATGTAAGGTAAATAACTATAATCAGGCATATTATCTTTCTCTTGGCACCTCTCACTTTACAGACATATTTAAAGATATCTCTAGGGTCCTATCCTTTTTAAGAAACAGCAGAATAGTTCCTGGAATATTACTTACGATGCTGTACTGTGAACATGACACAGGTTAAAATGTCATCTAGAGATCTTTTTTAAAAAGGAATGAGAGAGAATGAGAGAGAAGAGACTCTGCTGCATAGCCATTCTTGTTTACACACATCAAAAAAGAGAAATGAAAGAAGCATTTCCAGTGTGAGAAATAACATATGATAAAGAGAATTTGAACAGGACTTTCATGTACAGACTGCTCACAAACAACAATGCCACACAAAGGCATTGCACAGGAACACCAGAAAGAAAATTAATAATAATAAAAAAGAGGATTAACCTGTGTTCTGCAAGCCACAAATCTCCAAAACCTTGAACTCCCATATTATTCATAAGAATATAAGGCCGCCACTGAAGACTGTATAGATGAACTTTGTTCCGCCTATGGTCAGATTCTTAACTGAAGGCCTCACATATGACATTACTTTACTTTCTTGCTTGCTTCTCGCTTATATTCCACAATGATGAATAATTCAGAGGGATATTGACTCTGCTATTAAAAGGAATATCATAATATAGTACAAGTGCTGCATATGTAACTTTTCTAATGTTATATTTATTTTTGTAACCTCTGCTAACTTTTGTTCTTTATTCGTTTTTATCTTAAAGCAGTATACCAGTGATAGGAAAATGATATAAAGAAATTCACACAAAAAAACCAGCCACAGGAACTCATGGATTTGTTGTTTCATTTTTCTTTTCTTTTAAATTTTAATCGTTAGTGGAGTTGAGGTCTTGTTGGAATAAGAGGTGGACTCTAAAAGTAAGTATCATGATACAAAACATGTATCACTTTGATGTGTTGAATGTTTGGTAAAAGCCAAGCAGACCCAGGGAAGGAGTCAAGCAAGAAATTAGTTTGGAATCCCTATGTGGGCACAAAAGGGCAAAATCCAATTTTCCTTGAATACTATTGAACCTTATCTAGTCCTACTCAGATGCAAATCATTAGTCTGAGAAGATTCCTGTGCATAGGCTTGAGCAATAAGTCATCTAGTTGAATTCTTTATGTGTGGATCTAGTTGTTTGTCCCGACACAAAGAAATCTTAGAATTTCCTTACTTTCTCCTAAATTTGGTCAGTTAAGCAACTTGGATATATACCATGCTTTGAAAGAAGAGTGTAATCTGGTCAAATATAAAATAAAATGTAATTTTCCTGGTGGGCTTCTTATGAGGGGTCCGAATGCGGAAAGACACACAAGGCAGCTTTCTCGGGATGAGAGCCCAGAGCTGACTCCGGGACCCCCTTTTATTAACAAAAGGTGGGAGGATACAGAAGGCAACAAAGGAATTCAAGCAACGCATACAGATATGATAACTTTCTAAACGTGCGCGGTTCTCATTGGCTGGGCAACTGTTGCTGGGGTGAATCTCTACACATACCCGCACATACACAAGATAGTACAGAAATGCCTGCACATACACAAGATAGTACAGAAAGTTCCAACAATAAAATGTTGTGCCAGTATTTGAAACTGCATATAGGATAGAGAATTAAGAGGGTTATATACCTTAGCTCTAAAACATGTACATTTCAGTTGGCTCATAGCATGCAAAAGATTTAAGAAGCAAAGGGCTAAGTCTGTAAGAACCTAGGGAAAAGGCTGAAATGTCAATAAACAGAAATAAACAACAGTGGCTCACATTCTTTTTTTCAAAGATTAGAGGGCAATTGCTGAATCTTCATGCCCCTTAATTATGACTCATAAGTAAGATGTCCATTAGCTCTAATGACCTGGAATAGCATCAGTTTTTATAGTCAATAATCTTTAGGTGCTTAACATAAAATAAAATCATGCATGTCATGGGGAAAGTAGCCACATAGAAATGTCTCTTCTCTCAAAATACTAGGTCCAGGGGTTATCTAATGAAGATGATTAAAAGAAGGTTAACCACACACACATATTACTGACTTGTGGAATTTATTACCATGAGATGTGATAACCACTAACGTGGATAGTTTTGGAAAAAAGGATTGAAAAAAGAAATCATAGAAGATCAGTCTACAAAGGGCTATTAGTCTTGAAGGCTCAATGTTACCTTCAGGGCAGAGGCAGCAGGCCTCCAAATGTCAGTTCAGGGCAATGGCAGTGAAAAAGAGTTATGCCTTCATCTCCTGCTTGTAAGTATTCTAGAGGCATCTGGCTGGCCATTGCGAGAAACAAAACGCTGGAGAAAGATCCAGCAGTTGGGCTATTTTGATGTACTTAAGATACTTCATCAATGAGGTATTATTCTTTATGCAGTTCCATATGCCAGCAGGATAAGTGAAATGGGATAATGCAAGGACGCAGCAAACAGTACAAATCCATCTACTGTGTATTCCTTTATTCCAAGATCAGCTATGTATCAATCTAACATGTCATTTCTGTTCCAGCCTTAATGATGTGTTGTTGACAAAATGACAGGCTTAGGACATAAGTGTAGGTCAATTTGTTCCAGATTATTCCTATTGTTGAATGAAATGAAGCAGCTTCTTTGTTCATTGTTTCATTATTGCACTATGCATTTGTTCTTTATGATACTGAGATTTAGTGTTCTTTTTAAGTCAGAACCCTGCTTGAACTGAATACCATCTATTTGTATCTGGTGGTAAAATATACTGGACACCCATAATAAATGGAACCCGTAGACTGCTAAAGGCAACTGCAAGCCTTCTTTGATTTTTATCATCTGTCCTTGTATAAACTTCTAAGATTATTGTATAACACATTCAACTCATAGGCATGATGCACTGTTTCTAATCAAATGGATATTAATATTAAAACTTGTTATCCTCAAATGTAAACCAATTAACAACCACACTTGAAATTCAACGCTGCTTCCATAGTTTCTTTAATAATTGCTTTAGGATCATTACTATTTTTTGCTGCAATAAACTTTGTTTAATACATATAGAATATGCAATTCTCATTTCTTATCAGTCCTATAAATTTTATAGTGCACATGTTGCTTAACAATATTATGAGCACTTATCACATTTCATAATGTAATACAAAAATATCATCCAGCATGTTAAAGAACTATGTTTCGTTCTTCCCAGTTAGGATGGAATTCAATTCTTCTCCTTTATTATTTTGTCTAAAGCTGCTGCCACATTCCATATATATTCTTTTTTTCTGGGATCCCAAGACATAAAATTTGGAAACATACTCCAAAACGAGAAATCAAGGATGAGCCGTTAGCAAAAAAATCTTGCCTTATCCCATACCCTGGGATTCAAACCATCTTCTTTTCCTTTGTTGCAACTGCCATAACTTTGGGAAAAATCATGAAAATGTTTGTTTAATGAACCAAAAATAAAAAGGGGAATGAAAAAGAAGCACTAGTTGGACATACTCTCACACTTATCAGTTGGAAGGAACAACTACTGTACAGGTTCCCAACTTTTAAATTCAACATCACTGAATGAAGATAACCATTTGTTGGTTTCAAACTATTGTTTGAAGTTGAAATTGAAATGGTAGGGAAATGCAAATACTCTTAAGTGCGGTACAATGGTAAAATGGTTTACTTTACACTATGCCAAATTTATATATGGAATCTGTTGAACATAAAGATCAATAACTATAAGTATACTGATTCCTGTGACCCATCATATTGCCTACCTCTGTCCTAAAGACAAAGCATGGAAGCAATAGGGAAGAGATTTACCATTGTGAACTGGCTTGTTTCTTAAAAAAAAAAAAATTGCTCGTATACAGTATTGAAAACTGATAATTGCACAGAATACAAGCAGTGTGAATAAAATCATACTTTATGAATGCAAAAAGACAAGCAAACTTGCCTATATACTGAAGTTTCAATTTTCCTCCATTATGTCTTTTTGCAGGGAATTTTTCAAACAAGACTTGGTTTTATGTGTTAAATGGAACATAAGAAGTTAATATAAAAATCTAGAGATCAGCCCTTGAAAATTACTGAATATATCAATTAATGCCCCATGTCTTGAACCCAGTCAGTTAAAAGACACGTGTTCTATTAGGGTCTATAAATACTAGTTATAATCTAAACTTTATTTATTTACTTATCATATTTACATACCATGGTGATTCACCACAATTAAAACATTAATACTATATATTTAGTAAGTAAGATACCCAACAATATTTAATAATAAAAATAAACATAAAAAATTAAAACTTGAATACATTACTTCCCTCTTAAAACAATTTTTACCGTATTTCTCAAGAAATTGTATGTTAAGAAATTCAATAGACTGGTCAAGGTATTTTTATCACTGAAAACATTATGGAAATCTAAAAGGCTTTCTGAATGTAGCTGGGAGCTCAAAAATATAAAAAATAAATGATTTAGACTACAGTGAAATCCATACTTTCTTTTTCCTTTGAAATAAGAGCTAATAGCACATCACAATGCTGTTTATCTATGTTCTGAAATTAAGAATGAAAATAGTGGATGTTTAGTTGTGCACCCTTTTTTTACTGCAATGTGGTAGCATTTGTAAAGATTCTCTTTTACTGGATGTGGAGAAAACTCTATTCTGTGAATAGCACCGCATGAAAATTAACTTGAAGAACATAAAGAATGAAGGAGTTAGTATCAGATATTATAAATCATAAATCACTTCAAGCTTTAAAGATGCACCAGTGACCATGAACTGAACCAAGTCTGCTAATCTACAGGTAACTCTTTGGTATTATTGAAACACAGAATAGCAACATTTTAATAAAATGCTTTATATAATGCTGAATCTTAGTATTTAATTTCTGAATATATCACTGTTGTTTAACATAATTTGAGGATTTGAAAAATGACTGTAAATGCACTAATCCTAATAGTGATTTAGTCTACATGACAGTTTACATTGATGGGTGTTTTTGCTTTTTAACTGGACTGCAAATTGCAGACAGTTCTTGCTGCATAACCCTTTGATGTTGCAATGGCCTTGGAAAGCATGTTTTATAGCCTATAAACTTCTGGCCAATCACACTATTTCCCTGGAGTCCAAAGACTGCATTTCAGGGTGCTTGGCAACCAACTTGCCAGTTGCAGGGCTCCACGTTCACAGGATTGCAATTTGCCAGCAGAAATGGCAGGAAAGTCTCATTGGACATGTTAGGTTCACTTAACCACACATGGTTTGCTTAAAGATAATGGGGACTCACTTTATGATTGTACAATTAAGACAGATCACATGGTGACCTGCTTAATGATTGCTTCTACTTATGATCAAAATTCCAAACCCATGGGTTGTTAAGCATAGATTACCTATTACTTATAAATATAATCTTTACTTTGTTGATTTGTAATTACTGCTAGCTACCCAAAGTTATCATGATGAAATGGGCACCATATAAATTTAAATAAGTAAAATAAATAAATAAACTCCAGTTTTTGGAAACAGACATATCATTGTACTACAGTGAGCAGCAAAATACTGAAATAAACCTTAATCTTACATCCTCACCAGCCTCTAATCCTAGATCTAAATCACTGAATCACAGATCAATAGGATTATACTTTTTGGGACCCAATCAATTCCATGCAGCAGGAAAATAACACTCTTAATGTGTAACTGAGAAACATATCTCCCACAGAGGCACTGTAGTCAGTTCATCAAGATTCATTCATAACCAATAGTAGTAATAATAGTAATGGAAAATATTAGGAAAGTATTTTTAGAAATACTTTAGAAAATAGAGGAAAGTGTTTTCTCCTACCAATTATGAAAAAGCTCAAAAATTGGACTCTATCAAAGGCTTACTTTGAGTGTTGTTTGCCTGTAGTCTCACCAACAAAGCCAAATATTATAGATTTTGAAAGCTCGAATTGCAATGTACAATATGCAATATGTACAATGGCACCCAGGGTTACTTACTTTCTTAACTTACTGTGTTAAGAAACTTAGTATCATACAATAGCAGTTCCTCCCCATTGATCTGATTTGCAATGCACAATTATGAGAAGACTAAAACTATGTGCAATATTGCAAAAATAATAAAATCTATGTCCTTGAGGCATGCACAGGATAAAACCTCCATCTGCATTATCAACAATTTATGAAATTCAAGGTAAGCCAGTGGTAAGAGAGACATCTTACCGTGACTCATCTTAACTTCCATTCCTGTTGGCATATTGGGTAGCATTGCTGAAAACATTTGAGTTTACATTGCTTCCATATGCAATGCACTGTGACCACAAGAGGACAAATGCCACTGTATTTGTCACTGGCAACCTGGAGTTAAGCAGCTCCAGGCCAGCACTTGATTTTCATTGGTATAGAAGTTCCAGATCAGCTCTTCTCTTTCATTTGCACTGTGTCCAAACTACTAACATTAGGAGGTCCTTGCAGCCTCTCAGCAAAAAATAATAATGCAGTATAGTGTAGTAGTAAAAGTGGTATTTCACTTTTCTGCCCAGAAAGCACTTTAAATGGCCACCTATTTACTACATTTGTGTCTTGTCCCATGTCAAAATTCAGTACCAGTCTGCAACCCTTCTTGTTCATGCTTATGTATTTTGGAAGGTTAGTTATTCCAGGAAAATCTCTTGCAGCTGGGCCATTTTAACAGGTAGCAGCCCATGTTGCAAACTGCTCATGCAGCAGGACTGAGAAAAAGGCATTTCCTGGATGCCGGCTGTTCTTGACTACAGGAAAATGAAAATACAGCATCTCTGCACCTGTTCACCTGATGGTGAAGGAAAGAAAAGCCATTATCAAGTGACAGGAGACAAAAAACCAAAATCTACTTCAGCAACTCATCCTGGCGCCAGTGATTAATCTCAGACTCCCCCAGCCTGATGCACATTAACCAGATAATTAATAATTTCTTTAGGGACCATAGCTCGGCAACTGCTTGATCAACCTGCAAAGCCTTCATAAAAAGATGCTGCATTTCTGATCAAACCATCAGAAAGAAACTGGTGCTGCAGGAACTTGAAGCAATCTGTTTTTCTTACTTATATGCAAATAATGAATCTCTGCTTTTCCTAGCTATAATTGTGTACCAACAAAAAAATTCCTTAACAGACAGAAATTCAGGGAACATTAAGCATTATCATTTCTTAATATAGTTCAATTCCTGCCATTTTCAGGTTCAGAAATTCAAACATTTCATATTCTTGTGAAAGAGCGTCTCCCTTTCCCGTGTGTGTGTGTGTGTGTGTGTGTGTGTGAGTGTGTGTGTGTGTATTCTGAGGCTCAAGAGACTATCAGGAATGACTTGGACTATGGCACAAAGTCACGCCATAAGAGTAACATGAATGCATTCAGTCTTTAGTTCAAAGCCTTTGTCTGAAGCTAGTCAAGCTTATACAGGTTTACTCAGAATTCGCTGGAGCTTGCTCCAGGAAATTTCACAGAAGTACTGCCTTGGTGTTAAGTTACAGTCGACCTAGAGAACATACAATTCATTAAGTTCAAGCTGGAAATAACTTATTGAGTCTCTGCTCTGCCACTATACATGGTTAATAGACTGTGATTGGTTTGGTATGTCACAAGTGGCGCAAGGTTGATCTATACTTAAGGTGACCATATTTTCTTGGAAAAAAGAAAGGACAAACCTGAAAAAGGGGCAAATCAGAAGGATAAAGAGATTTAATTGTTTATGTTTATAATAGCTTTCAAAAGGAAATTTCAAGATCAAAACTAAGACAAACTATAAAAACATATATTCTAATGACAATAACTAAAATCCAACAATATAAGTAAAATTATTTTAAGCATTCAATTCAATTTCCATATTTTTCACAAGAATGTGGAAGACTGTGAATTAAGTCTTAATTAATTAAGCATCATTTCTACAGTAAAAGTTAAATGGCCAAAATAAAGGACAATAGTATGTTTTTAAAAAATAAATAAATTTAAAGGATCTTCTAAAATAAAGGACTGTCCTTTCTAATAAAGGACAAATATTCACTGTTACTATATATGATTAATTTTTATGCTGGAGTATATAGTAGGCATAGAAGGCAGTTTTCCTCTTTCCTGTTCTATCCTCTTGAACTGAAAACATTTCATTGTAGTGCAGATAAAATTTACATTAATATTATATATACCTATATTTACTAAATGTTAGAAAAGATTGTTAGTGGTTTCCAGTTTTTATGCCAAAAATATGCAGATTAAAATTGTATTAACAATGGTTTGCTGCAGTATTATAACCTCAACAGTTCCATTTTGTAGGAGGACTTTAAAAACACCTGATTACTGTGATGATGTGGCAAGGACAGATTTATGTGAAAAAATAGAATTTCCCAGGAAATGGTACTTCTGAATTATGCCAATTTAGAAAGAGAAAAAGGTGAGTTGGGGGAGTTAATTACAATTATATCCATACATATAACCTTAATTAACTTTAGTCCAATCCTCACAAAATATTCCATTTTTATCATTTCATAAGAGGAGAAATAGTTTGTTTTCATGGAGGGGGATTTTAATCCAATGATGCCTCAATTCCATTATATGACATCTATGCAAATGATGTGGCTTTAGGAAGACTGATGTATACTTTCAAGCCTGCTGCTCAAACTGTTGAGCTACTGTATCATGAAGAAGTCTTGGTGAAGTCAGTTTGAGAGGTTCTCCATGTCACCCAAATGGAAATATATCTCTACAGGAGAAAAATACATAGAAAGTACTCCTAACAGGGCAGCCTTCAATAAGACACACAGCCTCCAATTCTCAAGTACCAGATTCAGAAAGTTGCTTTGGTCTCTTTAACAAAGTACCTTACTAATGGTTTGCACAGTCTTCCTTTATGTGCAGCTGAGAGAATAGATTCAACGTTTTGACATGCAAAATAATGATTTTAGAATAAAGAATGGTTTTCTGCTATAGTTTCAATTCTAAGAGGTTTTGGGGAAATCATATGGAAGTAGTTCCTCCATTTCTGAATCTCACTGGGGGAAAACAGAGAGAGAGAGAAAGCAAATTTGGGAAGTTGTTCCTCGAGTTTTGAGAATGCTTTAAACTAGTTCTGCAATATGACAGTATATAATAATAAATTATTCTCACTTCTGTGTTCTCAAATGGTACAGTCCCTCCAGGGACTGCATTTAGTTAGAAAGATATTTCATATGGAAATAAAAATACTAATATGAAACTGAAATTGTTGGAAAAATATATTTATAGGCCTCGAATAGTAGTCTTGATCTTGCTGTGAACCTTTTATGACCAGATCAAAGTTTTCAGAGGAAACAGAGAATGGCAGGAGTTTCATCTGTATGCATGAGACAGACTATATCCCAACTGTTAGCTATTTTTTGAACTATTTGTCAGGGGAGGAAGACTTTTATTTGCTTTTATATGTTGCTTTTAAGGACTTTTATTCATCTTGTGGATTCTCCCATCTTCTTTCCATTAAATAACATATCAACTGTTTTTTTTCTTTCTTTCTTTTTTTTTTAAAGCCTGGATTCAAATATTAACTTTTGATGTAACATTTTTGCTACACATCAGAATAGATATATTGAGCTTCAAAAGGAAACTGAATTCAAAAATGATAAAGATGATTTAACTTCAAACATGAGCTATTCACAGATTACTTTTTTAAAAAATAATTCATCACGTTCTCCACACTGCACTGATTTTCCATCCTTCTGCTTCAATTCTAGGGAGCATTCTTCAAAACTCTTCAGCTTGCCAACATTGGTAAACGTATGTATTTGTGGGAAGTGATTTCTCCTGTCATTACTGTACCTGGGTAATGGGATAAAGATGTGACTACAACAATGTTTTGACTAAAACATTGTGCAGTGGGTTTTCAACAGACAGAATTTGGTAAAGAAAGAAAGCTACCTTTCACCTTGTCTCTGATTTTATATACAGTAGAATATGTATAATATAATTTCATAATATGTCAGTTTAAAAGACATTGACTATTATTTGCAGGGCTCAAGCAGAAGGTGAACTATAGGGAATAAAGAGGACTTTTGTAGTCCTTTCTATGTATGTAACTGTGTAGTCAGTTCTATGTGAACTGTTCTTTTGAGTGGGAGGAAAAGGAGTTTCTGTTCACACCAACATAGACTTTCCTTTCAATAAAAATAGAAGCTTCATGGTGCCAATAGTGTAAGTTGTAATTGTTAAACAAGCTCTCTGTGACACACAGAGATTCCTCCCACTTGCATACCAGTAGGCTTAGTATAGACTGCTCTTCTAGCAAGGGAGGGTAGGAAGTCACAGTTTTCAACATGGGTGCTTTAATTAGATGTCAAAAGTTCTCTGGTTACCAGCCAATGTTGGAATAGGGATATTTTTCTTCCATCATTTGTATACTATGATACAATCTATACTGTGGTTGTGGCTGCCAATCTGATCCCAGTGATCTAGGATTTGTAATCTCGATATTATTTCATTTTAAACTCACTGCATGGGCAGAAGGAAGAAGGCATTCCAAAATTATATTGGCATCGATGAAAAGGCAAATATGTTGAAATTTTATCCCTGATTTGTAGTGGTATGGTTTTAAATAGTTGACATGATTTTAAATGTTGCCTATTGAAATCCTGAATGTGTAAATATCAACAGGTCACGTTTCTCACACATTTGAACAAGGATCAATGCGCAAAAAATATGAGGGTGACAAGACTGCATAAAGATAAAGGAAAATTTCAAAAACAATTGTTGTATTTGGTATCTGTATTTAATCTCCTTTCAAACATTTCAGACAATTCCTATATCAAGGATAAAATGTTATTAAATGTAATTACAAGTAGCAACCTTTTCTAAAAATCAAATATACGTACCATAGGTAACTACAATTTAACTGACATTATACTGATGTTTCCAATGATATCTCCTTAATATAAAATACTGGCCAAAAATGCTGATTTTAAATATAGTTGTATGTGATCAGTTTTCTTCCTAACTTCCTTCTATTGACAGACACCATTGTTTGATCTAATTGTTCATATTTCTAAATCTTGTAAATTTTTTGTTCATTTATTTTAAAGACTAAAAACACAAAATTTTTTGAATCCCTTAAACTTTCTTTATAGCAACAATGAAATACTCCAAATACCAAAATATTTATTAATTAATGAAAAGCATAGTGTCTTTGGTGCTATATAGTATTGCTGTGAGTTTTTGGTCCAATCTAACCAACCATTTTATCTCTTTCTTAACTAATGCATATATCTGTGTATCCTAATTCTTGCTTTTGGGAATAGAATATGAATAGGATATACAGAACCTCAGAAAAAGCAGTATTTAGAAAAAAAATATTGCCAGAAAGAAAAGTTCCAGAGCCATAAAATCAGCCCTATGTATTAAACAAAGAAATTCCTTTATTCCTTCAAGTCACAACAATTGAACATTGCCAAAACCACATTATTGAATGTACATTGTTGATCTGATTATAGCAAAGATAATGTACTTTTCTGCTACCACTGAATTCCCAAATGAAACGTAAGAAAAATTTGAAGTGATAAAAAGGTACAATTGGACAACTGGGCCTAGTGGCTGAACTGCGAAAAACTTCTATATGTGAGAAATTTATGAAGCATCTGAAAACAAAGCCACATAGAACCTTAAGGCAGACTGTGTGAATTCAACTTCTGCTCCTAATGGTCAGGGCAAAAATTTACAAAGAATATGGCAGTCACACTTTGAATGCAGATCAAGAGGGGTTCTTTGGAGTCCTATGACCTTTCCCAAAGCCAGGGTCTTCAAACAACTACATTCATCTTTCTTCCTCTTGTAGTGCTTTCAATGCTCCTACCTACTTAACTGCCACATGAAGCCTTAGCACAAAGCAATAATTATTTTTTTATTTATTTACTAATGCCACAGTGACATGTAGCAGAACTGCTCCGCAACGCTTGAAATTTAGACAAATACACAAGAAACAGGCTAGTCTCACAAGCCTGTGCATATGCATATGCAGGTGCGTGAATGTGAGTGTATGTGCAAATATTATGTATATAACCATGTAACAAAGATACATACCTAACATCCATCCTGATCTCTCTCTCTCTCTCTCTCTCTTTCTCCCGCTCCCTCCCTCCTCATATGATTTTTCACATCCTAGGAAATTAAAGCTATGTTCCAAACATACAGCCAGGGCAACTGTCTGCTCAACGTGTTGATAGAGTAGCTGAGAAAATCAGTACCCTTAAAATACTGAATAGCTTTATGTGAAAATAAGGCTCATTTAGTTTAAGGATCACAGTCTAAAGGAAACTGGCACCTCTTTCCTTATTAGTGCTGCTGCGATGCCAGTTTTCTGCATATTAAAACGAGTGGTTCTGCAACACACAGCTCAAGTCTTTGAAGCTCTCTCAAACATTATGTGGAGTGTCACTGTTTATTAAAGATAACTAATACTCTAAGTCTTTATTTACTTGTGTTTATTGCTGTTTTAGCAAGAGTCACTAGAGAATGACTATGTTTTGGGTCCACCAGGATTCTTTAATCACTGTTAGTAGGTAAAATCATCTGTGACAACTAATCCAAAAAGCAGATTATATTTATTTTGGCTACAGTGGCTTGCAGTTCGTTAAAATCAACAAAGCCTTTTCATTAGCCCCCTGCTGATATCCCTAAAACAGACATTTCAAGGGTCTCAAAGCACAGAGGTTCACAAATGCAGAAAAGTTGGGTTGGATAGATTTTTTTTCCTGTCATTCTTCTTGCAAAAAATTGATTAAAGGATTATTAAATATTGTTTTGGGGAGTTTTTTTGTGACTAAAATGAACCCTCAAATTCAAACTAAAAATCATGCAGGTGACATTTCTTAAACACATCAGTGTACACAAGAGACAGTGAAATATTTGTACAGGTCTTATGCATGTAAAAGTAAAAGAATGAGATCAGACTAAACCAGTGAAACTTTTTGCCTGATAAATGCTGCATATTTGGAGTACAGTTGACAGTAAATTCTAATTTGTTTCAGGCCTTCTACTTTTCATTATTCCCAGTGACTTCAGAATAGAAGTCAGTGCACATCTGAACAACAAAACAATGTTCAGTATAATATTGGACATACGCCATCCATTTCTCCACCCACCCACCCACCCATCCATCCATCCATCCATCCATTTCCAAACAGAATTCACTTGCCTTTGATTAAGAACTCTATTTGAAAAGTCTTGTTTCATAAAAAGCAAGAAAAGCACAGTCACATTAAAAAGGCAGATTTAAAGATAGAGGTTCAAACATTGGTCTGTAATCTCAACTCACAGGAAATATAAAAGCAGAACTTTTGGGTTGAATAGTTGCTTCCATATATTCTGAATATATAAAAAGAGGTTTCCTTCATGTGGGCTAATAGTTCTAACCTTTAGTTATTTTTAGAATCTATTTTCAATACATTTCAGTATTATCTTAAGCCAGAGATTTTCAAAATATGCAGACAGTACACCAGCGTAACCAGAAGCAGGTAATGTCCTTCTCATATAAACAAGACCTAGGTGGAACAAGGGATTTTATTAATCTATCTTAAAGTTGTGGTGCTATCTTAAAGTTGGTTTGCTTATTTTATAGCTGAAATCAGTCTAGTTGTATAGTTTTCCTGTCTTTATTAAGAAGTTCTTCTCTATACAAACTTAGGCAAATGTAATATACCTTTAATCTAGGTTGAAAGGTATATTACATTTGCATAAGTTTGTGTAGAGAAGATCTTAATAAAGACAGGAAAACTATACAACTAGACTGATTTCAGCTATAAAATAAGCAAATGAAACAATTATCAGATTTTACACACACACACACACATACACACAGATACACACACACATATACAGGTTACTATATAGTACCTCTTTTTTTTTCATCATCATCGTCATTATTTCTATTACTATAGCTGTTATTATCTCTTTTATTCATTCAACATAAAACTCAGTCAACTGAACACTTAAAAATGTATCACAAAAATGTATCACTGGTGCTAATGGTTGATATGGGTTGTTGCCAGAATCCTAGGTATCAACCAAGTACTTCTTAAAATACAGATGTTCCGAGTAGCGCAATTTTTTGCAGTTCTGCTGGTGTTATTGCAGGAAGCTGTAATTTCTTGATGTGTTTTGTTCTTGGACATGGTACCAAGTGCCCTGATAACAATGGGTATCACTGTTACACGTTTCATCCATAACCATGTAGTTCCAATGGCCAGGTCACAATATTTCGTGATTTTTTCCAGTTCTTTTTCTTTGACTCTGGTGTCTCCTGGTACAGCAATATCAATAAATTGTATACTTTGGCATCCACAACCATAATATCTGGCTGTTGTGTTCCAAATGGTGATCCATCAGTATTCGAAAGTCCCACAAATCTTCACTGCCTCATTTTAAACAACTTTTTCCATTTAATGTTCCCATGACTTTTCCAATACAGGTAGGGAGTATTTTTTTATACAATGACCAGTGGATTAATTTAGCAACTCGATCATGTTTAGCTTTGTAGTCACTTTGAGCGATTTTGCTGCACTCACATATTAAATGTGAAACAGTTTCAACCTTGTCATTGCAAAGTCGGCAGTTTGGATTGACAGTGGATTTTTAGATCCTTGCTTTCATGGCATTAATTTGTAGTGCTTGTTCTTGAGCAGCAAGTATTAAACCTTGCATTTCTTTCTTGATAGTTGCCATCTTAAGCCATGCCCATGTACAATTGTCATCACATTTTCCTTCAATGTTTTTCAAGTGCTGTCCATGCAAAGTGTTGATATTCCATCTATTTGATCTGTCATCCAGCTGTTTTTCCTTATATTCTGCCTTTGTTTCTGTTGTTTTTATAATGTTCTGTAATGCCTGTAGCAATTTTTCTGTACTTTGGTTCACATAATCATTCAAACTTCATTTTTCTTCTTCTACAGTTTGATGGATTTGCAATAGCCCTCTGGCCCCTATTCTTCTTGGCAGGTATAACCTGTCAATGTCACTTTGTGGATGTAAAGCGTGGTACATATTCAAAATTTTACGCGTTTTCCAGTCCAGGTTTTCCAGTTCAGCCATACTCCAGTTGATGATTCCAGCTGGGTAGCATATCACTGGAACTGCCCATGTATTAATGGCATTAATTATGTTTCCAGAATTCAGTTCTGATTTTAATATTTTGTTGATCCTCCTGATGTATTCCTTTTGCGTTGACTCTTTGACTTTTCCATTCAAGATATTATCTGCTTCCAATATGCCTAGGTATTGTAACCACCATCCTTTGTTTTCACGCTTCCATTTCCAGTTCTAGTCCTTTTATTTATTTATTTTTTCATTTTTCCTCACTGCATGGATAGTATAGCACATTTTTCAAGTCCAAAGTTTATTCTGATGTCATTGCTGAACAGTTGAACTGTGTTGAGTATTGATTCAAGTTCAGTGGGGCTTTTCATATACAGTTTTAAGTCAATAGATGGTTTATCTTGCCATGTTGGCTTGAGATTTGATAGCCCAGTTTCATAGGATTATTGTCGTTGGAATTAATGCAATGTTGAATAGTAGTGGCAAAAGTGAGTCCCTTTGAAAGATTCCTCATCTGATGTTGAGTTCATCTTCATAGGGGACTTTTGCCACTACTGTTTAACATCGCATTAATTCCACTGACAATAATCCTACAAAACACAAAACTCAAATCTCAAGCCAATGTGGCAAGATAAACTATCTATACATGGATGACTTAAACAGTATGTGAAAAGCCCCACTGAATTTGAATCAATGCTCAATACAGTTCAACTGTGTTCACATTTGTTTATTATTATTATTATTATTATTATTATTATTATTATTATTATTATTGGTTTTCCACTGCCTTGAGTTATCAATTTAACATAGATACTGTATAAATTTTCTAAGTAAATAAATCATACTTTTAGATTAGAATCTCAATCTACAGGTTATTTTCCAAAGCAGCATTATTCCATGTTCATTGGAAGAAAACTTGATTTCATACAGTTCTTCATTTTCTATTTCTATTATTGAGAAAATTTTTCATTGAGAATTTAGACTTCAATATTGTGAATTCATGGTAAGAAGAGGAAGCAGAAGATATAATCTACTATTTATTTTACTGGAAATCAACCTTAGAAAGTAGAAGGCCACAAATGTTTGAAAAATTATTTATAACTGCAAAAGATTTGCATATATTATGTTCATTAAGATGGATCCATTTGATTGGCTGCTTTAACAGGTGGAGGGAGTTAAGAATGTACTTAAAAGAAAGGGATGTGCCCCGAATTTCCAGGATACATGGGAGGTTTGTAGCAGAACAGCTATTTCAGCTGTTACAAGGAAGCTGCCTATACTCCCACACACACACATACATTTTCCTTTCCCAACTGAAGAAATTAGAGCATAGTTGTGGCTGCTGAATTAAATACATGATCTCATAACTTCATTAGCAATATCAGATTTCTTCATCAGAATCAGCAGGGCCAGCAATATAATCCAGTGTCAGAGAACTGAGAAGTCGCCAATGGCCAAATTGGAAGACTGCTGTGAGTGTACAGGATTAGGTCAAGAAGAAACTTCCAAAAGGTTTTATTTTAGTTTATATATGTAAGCTTATTTATTTATATTATGTAAGCTTAATTCTGAACATGATTTCCCCTAGTGCATTACATCACAGCTGAATATGCCGGAGTTTGGAGAACTGAACATCCAAAAAACCAAAATATTCACAGACTGATAAATTAGCTAGGCAATGGAATAAGCTAATAACATGGATACCCTATGGCTTGTTGTGGGAATGTTCCTAATATATCACACAGTAATATCATGAAGACAAAGCACACAACAAAGAAAAAAGGTTGCTGTAATGCCTCATATGTAAAATATACTGGAAACTTCAGGAAGTGTAAAAAAATTGACTTGGTGGGACAACTGGCACATAATGTACCTATATTAAGAAAAACTAGAAATTACTACTGTAATAAATATAACAGTTTGACACAAATTATCATTTAAGTACAGGTTGTCCTGAGGTTATAATGGCAATTGGGACTGGAAGTTCCATCACTAAGTCATGTGACTACATCACTTAGCAACAGCAATTTCCACAGTCTTGATTGTCGTTATTAGGCCAGGACATTATAGATGTCTCTCACTTGATCACAACTTCCAATTTCCTGTCAGCTTCTCCCCTGACTTTGCTTATGGAAAACCAGTAGGCAATGTCAGAAATCATGATCATGTAACCACAGCTTGGTATGACATCATAATCGCAAGCCAGGCCCAACTGTAACTTTGAATAGTTGCTGAACAAATTGGCTTACCTGTGTAAACTTTTTGACATAAAGGCAGAGCAGAAACTTTATTAGTGAGAACTAGAAATGTAATTAGTCTCTGCTGTTGTTCCATCAACTATTTGAAAACTTATCCATAGCATTTTCAAGCCCAACCTATTTTGAAACTAGATATTAATCCTACACTATAGAAATTGAACAAAAACTAATTTCACTTCCTATTTAAAGGATAGCTAGGATTAGTTTTGGATTAGGAATAGGGAAGCCAAGTTTCAAGCCCATCAGTATTGCAAGTACATTTAGTGACTATCTTGCAGATCAATCTACCTAGTAGGTTGCAGAAAATACTTGGAGTAAGGAATACCATCTATACCATGTGGCTTCCTCCTACAGCAAAGACAGGAAAAATATATAAGATAATGACAGCAATAATGAAGGAAGATGGTTAGGAATGAGATGGGGAAATCAGTACATCCACATCATCCATTAAACATGGTTCAAAAATAGAGGTGTTTGATAATTCCACCAGGTCTCTTTCTTCCCCCATTTCACACTGTCACTGAATAAACACCAAAATTAGGATCAGTTTTTCTAAAAGTCTTTTCCTAAAATTCAAAATTTTCCTAAAATTTTGCATTTAGTAAGAAATGGAGTTTAATCATTCTTTTTTCCCAGAAAACATTTTTCTAGAAAACTTTCTGATATTTTTCTTCATCTAATTCAACCCATCCTGTTTTTATATTCACTTCAGGAAAAGTACATCTGAAATCAATTTGAATTACTGCTTTCGGGAAAAGAAATATATATGTATATGGAATATAGTGGAAAGGAAGGAAGGAAGGAAGGAAGGAAGGAAGGAAGGAAGGAAGGAAGGAAGGAAGGAAGGAAGGAAGGAAGGAAGGAAGGAAATAAATAAATTATTGACTACCTGATTTCCTCACCAGTGAGTGATTGGTCATAATTATTTAAAGTATTCAGTAAAGTCCTGATTGCCATGAGTAATATGCAAGGAGAGCACTCTTTCACACCCTTAGTGACAGATGATATCTGTTTTCACCTAGGAGTTGTATTTAAGAGCTACTGAAGCTCAGCAAAAGTGTATTCTGGCTCAAATGAGCTGAAAATTGCATTTGATTTGAATTTCAAAAAAGAGGAGAGGGGAGGGAAAGGAAAAATGGCCACCAAGAAAACAATTCTCTGTAACCACTTCCTGATTCACAAAGACTATTTTAACCAACTATGTTAAGATCCAGTATATGATGCTGAGAAAAGAGCATTGCTGGAAAGCAGCCAGTCAGGTTTAAAATAAATGTTTAATTGTCAAGATCAAAGCAAACCCTGCTTTTATGTATATTAGGAACTGTATGTTCAGGGGGAAAAAACCAATCTGTCTAAATAATTGAGGAGTAGTTATTTCTTTGTATAGCTTACCGAACTGAAAACTGAACTTTTTCCATGAGGAACTTCAGAAAATTGACCATATTAAATAGAATTGAATTCTAGCAGAAATGAATTTTAAAGACAGGTAAACACTGATGACCTGTACTCTGATTGTCAATTATAAAGCAGAATTGTGATGTATAATCTCCTGTAAATCCTGGGTAATTTTTTTTTACAAATGTATATATTTTTATTACCAACATTAAATCTACCTATCTCTGGACTATGCTAACATAGCTTGTGATTTTCAGATAACCCAAGTTCTAACAATAGATTGTGTTGTGTACTGACTGAGTCTTCACTCAGGTCCGTGCTTCGAGCGGGAAGCACGGACCTCTCCCATTGGCTGGACAGCCGGCTATAAAAGGCGGCTGTCAAACGGCATCAGCTGTTGCCGCTCCAGCTGGCTGCCGTGTTAGCGCAGCAGTAGCGGTAACCCTCTTTGCTGTTAATAAAGAGTTAAGCTGAACCTTCCCCTGGTCTCTGTCTGAGTATTTCCGTCACTCCACAACACTGGCGACGAGGACGGGATACTAAATAAAGGCAAGCCAGGCAAGGAAGAGAGAAAAGAGTGAAATCACTAGCCGAGAGCTGAAATCGCTACAGAGTTGCTGCCTCTAACCGCGAAGCGCCGTCTCTAACTTGCCTGAGGAAAGAACACCACAGCTGACAGAAGATGACTTCGAATCCTGCATTCCTGCCCTTCAGACCGACTGCTGAGACTTGGGAGTCATACAAGAACCGGTTTGACTGCTTTTTAGATGCTATAGACCTGTCAGAAATTTCTGAGCATAGGAAAAAATCTTACTTCCTAAGCTTTTGCGGAGCCACAGTTTTTGACACCGCAACAGCATTACTGGCCCCACGATCTATTAAGACTATTCCTTGGGAGGAACTGCAAGAAATTCTCTCAAATCATTACTCTCCTAAGCCCTCCAGAATTGCTAGGCGCCATGCATTCAGAAGGCGCATCCAAACAGAGGGGGAAACAATTAGTGATTATATGGCAGCACTGAGAACAGCTGCCTTGCATTGCGGGTTCAGAGATTACCTGGACGATATGTTGTTGGATCAGATGGTTTGTGGCATTAGAGACCCCAAATTACAAAGACGTTTATTAGCCAAAGGGGATCTAACCTTAAAGCAAGCCATAGAGGAATCCCAGGCTGCTGAGCTGTCAGCACTCTCAGCAGCTGAAATACAGGGAAACCCCAGCAGACTAGAAAATCCAACAGTATATTGTGAGGAAGCCTCCACAGAAAATGGCTCAGAAGAGGCTACTGAGGTAAACCGCCTCGGACAGCCCAACGCAAATCAAAAAGAGTTCAGGCAAGGTATAAGTCAAACCCATGTTTACAAACTACATGCTTAAGCTGTGGGGGCAACCATCTCAGGGCATCCTGCAGATTCAGGAATGCCATATGTTTAAGGTGTCAAAAGAAAGGCCATTTGGCCAAAATATGTCAGGCAGGGAAAACCTTCAATCAGCCACAAAGGCCCCAGAAGCTCATTCAATATCCTAGACAAATTGAGGACTGTTTCACATGCTACCAGTCTAAGATACAAAAAAACAAAAAATCTAACAAAATTAGTGTCACTGTTTCTATAGAAGGTAGACCCTGCAGAATGGAGGTTGACACCGGTTCTGCATTATCCATCATCTCGTGGGACACCTTAAAGAAGCTACTCCCCAGAATATCAAGACAGAAAATTCCAGTCTGCAATCTAACACTTCGGGACTACCAAGGCAGAACCATCCCTGTCATCGGAAAAGGCAAGTTCCTTGTCCAATTTCAAGGGTTTAAGGGTCACTTGCCTCTAGTGATAGTGGATGGCGTCCTCCCAAGCCTATTGGGACTAGATTGGTTCCCAGCCCTGGGCCTCCACATAGGGGGAATCCACGCCATTACCAATTCAGAAGTTGAATCCCTGTTCAGGGACTATGCAGATGTATTCAGTGAGGGCCTAGGCTGCTACGTGGGAACCCCAATATCCTTCAGGGTAGACTCCCAGGCAGTACCAATTCGTTTGAAGCCCCACAGAGTTCCTTTTGCAATCCGTCCTAAGCTAGACAAGGAACTTGACAAATTAATCAAGCAGGGCATACTGAAACCTACAGACTTCTCAAAGTGGGAAACCCCCATAGTAACACCATTAAAGAAGGACGGAAATTTAAGGATCTGCTCTGATTACAAGTTGTCAATAAACAAATATTTACAAGTTAGCACGTACCCAGTCCCTGTGGTACAACATCTACTCCATTCCCTTGAGCCTGGCTCCATTTTTGCCAAGTTGGACATGTCCCAGGCGTATTAACAGTTTCCTGTTGATGATGAAACTGCTGAACTGCAAACAATAGTAACCCACAGAGGGGCTTTCAAATGCACACGCCTACAATTCGGAGTTAGTGTGGCCCCTGGAATTTTCCAGTCCCTTATGGAACGAATCCTGCAAGGGTTGCCAGGCGTTGTGCCTTACTTTGATGATATTCTGGTATCTGCTACCAATCTACAGCAATTACTACAAAGGGTCAGAAGTGTACTTGACCGTTTTAGACAATCTGGTCTCAAACTAAAAAGGGAAAAATGTACCATAGCCACTCCACAAGTGGAATTCTTAGGTTACAAGATTGATGCCAAGGGTATTCACCCAACTGAATCAAAGGTCAAGGCCATTCAAGATGCGCCTACTCCTACTAACAAAACTGAGCTTCAAGCTTTCCTGGGCCTCTTGAATTTCTACGCTTCGTTCCTGCCCCATAAAGCTTCTGTTGCAGAGCCCCTTCATAGACTTTAGACAAGAACTCACCATGGCACTGGGGACCAAGGGAAACTATTGCTTTCAAACAAGTCAAGTCATTGTTAACTTCAAAGGCCGTCTTAATCCAATTCAATAAAGACTTACCACTCATTCTAGCATCCGATGCTTCTCCATTCGGAATTGGGGCCGTCCTGAGCCACAGACTGCCCAATGGTGCAGAAGCACCTATAGCTTTCTTTTCAAGGACACTATCTTCCACTGAACGCAACTATAGCCAGATTGACAAGGAGGCCTTGGCTGCAGTGGCTTCAGTGAAGAAGTTCCATGAATTCCTCTACGGGCATCATTTCGAACTCATAACTGACCACAAGCCACTGTTAGATATTTTATCCGGCACTAAACAAACTCCCCAGATTTTGTCCCCAAGGATGACCAGATGGACAGTTTTTCTAGCTGCGTATTCCTACACTCTACTCCATCGATCCGGGAAAAGCCTTTGCCATGCTGATGCACTCAGCCGCTGCCCCCTGCCAGTGCCAGTCGTGGACCCAGCACCAGCAAGCACAGTCTTTCTCATCAACGAACTCAAGCTACCAGTCACTGCTGCTGACATCGCTGCCCATTCGGCCAAGGACCAGGTAATATCCCAAGTCCTGGACTGGGTAGGGAGGGGGTGGCCTACGGCCCCTTATCCTTCAGACTTCCTACCCTACAAACTACGCCAACAGGAACTTTCCTCCTTGCAAGGCTGTTTACTATGGGGAACAAGAGTAGTCATTCCCCACAAATTGCAAACCTCCATACTGAAGGTGCGAATGAAGGCCCTCACCCGTAGTTACGTATGGTGGCCAGGCATGGATGCCCAAATCTCTAACTGGATAAATTCTTGCCAGGCATGCCAGGCCACCAGGGCATTACCACCAGCAGCCACCCCTAGGACCTGGGAGGAAGCAGGCAGCCCCTGGTCCAGAATACACATAGACTTGGCAGGCCCCTTCCAGGGGCGTACTTTCCTGGTGGTGGTAGATTCATATTCAAAATGGGTGGAATTGACCTTAATGCACTCCACCTCTACAGAAGCAGTCAGCAAGGCACTAACTAGGATGTTCGCCACTCATGGCCTTCCTGATTCCATTGTGTCCGACAATGGCCCCCAATTCACCTCCTGTGAGTTTGAGATGTTTCTAGCAAGTTTGGGCATCAGACACATATTGGTAGCCCCTTTTCATCCTGCCAGCAATGGGCTGGCTGAGAGGGCAGTTAGATCTGCCAAGGAGGTGATACAAAAATTGGGTCCCATAAACTGGCATGCCAAGCTGGCCCAATACCTGTTGAGCCAACATACTACACCCTGTGCCTCCACAAATAGGTCTCCAGCCGAAGTATTAATGGGACGCCGGCTGAGGAACACTCTAGACTTACAGGGACGGGCTGAGGAGTTTTCTAGGTTTCTGCAGGACAAAATCGCTCAGATCCGGAGCGAACTGGACTCCGACTGGCCATCTCCGGGTGGGGGGGCGGGGGTGGATATCGGTGGAGTTGGTTGGGTTGAGTTCGACCCTGTTACTCTAGAGGATGTGGACAGGATACTGGGGGGGCTTAATGCCACCACCTGTTTGTTGGACCCGTGTCCCTCCTGGCTGGTTTTGGCCACTCGGGAGGTGACACGAGGCTGGTTCCAGGGTATTATAAACGCTTCCTTGAGAGAGGGGCTGCTACCTGCTGCCTTGAAAGAGGCGGTGGTGCGGCCCCTCCTCAAGAAACCGTCCCTGGACCCAGCACTGTTATCAAATTATCGTCCCGTCTCCAACCTTCGTTTTGTTGCGAAGGTTGTTGAGAGTGTGGTGGCACGTCAGCTCCCGCAGTGCCTGGATGAAGCGAGTTATCTTGACCCCCTCCAATCGGGTTTCAGGCCCGGGCACAGCACGGAGACGGCTTTGGTCGCGTTGGTTGATGATCTCTGGAGGGCTCGGGACAGGGGTTGTTCCTCTGTCCTGGTCCTATTAGATCTCTCAGCGGCTTTTGATACTGTCGACCACAGTATCCTATTGCGGCGGTTGGAGGGGTTAGGAGTGGGGGGCACCGTGTTACGGTGGTTCACCTCCTTCCTCTCCGACCGTTCGCAATGTGTGTTGACAGGGGGGCAGAGGTCGGCCCCGAGGCCCCTACTATGTGGGGTTCCTCAGGGGTCGGTGCTCTCGCCCCTGCTGTTCAACATTTATGTGAAGCCGCTGGGTGAGATCATCCGTGGCTTCGGGGTGGAGTTCCATCAGTACGCTGATGATACTCAGCTGTACATCTCCACCCCGGGCCACCCCAACGAAGCTGTCGAAGTGATGTCCCGGTGCCTGGAGGCCGTGCGGAGTTGGATGGGTCGTAACAGGCTCCGGCTCAACCCGACTAAAACCGAGTGGCTGTGGTTTCCTGCGCCCAGATACAGCCAGCTGGTTCCTTCGCTGGCCGTGGGGGGAGAGGTTTTGACCCCCGTGGAAAGGGCGCGCAATCTGGGTGTCCTCCTGGATGTGCGGCTGTCTTTAGAAGAGCATATTGCAGCCGTCGCCAGGGGGGCTTTTTATCAGATACGTCTGATTTACCAGTTGCGGCCCTTTCTGGATCTGGGCGCACTTCGCACAGTCACGTCCGCCCTCGTCATTTCCCGCCTGGATTATTGCAATGCTCTCTACATGGGGCTCCCCTTGAAGAGTCTCCGGAGGTTACAGCTGGTCCAGAATGCAGCCGCGCGAGTGCTTGTGGGTGCCCCTCGGAGCTCCCACGTTACTCCGCTGCTTCGCAGGCTGCACTGGCTTCCTGTGGCCTACCGGATTCGATTCAAGGTGGTACTGATGGTATTTAAAGCGCTCCATGGCTCGGGACCTGGGTACTTACGGGACCGCCTGCTGCCATCGTCAACCTCCCGCCGCCCAGTACGCTCCCACAGGGTTGCCCTGCTTGGGGTACCGCCGCCTGACCGTTGTCGGCTGACGGCCCCGAGAGTTCGGGCTTTCTCTGTGGGGGCTCCCTCCCTATGGAATGATCTTCCCCCGGAGATACGGTCTATGACGGATATCCTGACCTTCCGGCGCGCGGTGAAAACTTTATTTTTTAATCAGGCCGGCCTGGCCCAGTAACTGTGTTTTAGGTTTTTAATTAAATTTTAATTGGGGTTTTAGTTTTTAACTTTTAAATTGAATCTGAATTAGACAGCCGGATTAAACTATTTAATTTATTTTTAACTATATTTATTGTATATCTCGTATGTTTTAGTAGGCTGTACACCGCCCCGAGTCCCTTTTTTGGGAGAGGGGGCGGTATAGAAGTTTAAACAAATAAATAAATAAAATAAATAAATAATAGACAGGCTGCACCCAAATTATGCCCCATTGCTTCCCCTTGGGTCAAACAGCCAAGACAGAGGGTTCCTGGTGAATGACAAGGTGTTTGTCAGGAATTTTGCTGGGCAACCACTATGGTTACCAGGGCGTGTGATAGCAGTAACTGGTCCTAAGTCTTATAGAGTCCAGTTACCTGATGGACGGACCTGGAGGCGTCACGTAGACCACCTGAGGAAGCATTGGAGCACGGCACCCAGAGGTCATCTAGACGGGCCCCATGCAGAAGCAGCCACACCATTCGACGAAACCGGTTCCCAACCCACCGGGGACGACAGCCTACCTGATGGAGAAGCTGACCAAGGTGCAGACCCGGCTCCAGACAGTCCAGCAGCCTCACCATCGTCCGAAGACACGCAGATGGCACAAGACAGCAACCCGGCGCCATTTTTGACTGAGCCGAGAAGGTCCGGACGAGTACGCAGGCGTCCAACGTACCTGAAGGACTACGCATGCTCCTCACTGGGAGGGAGGAGTGTTGTGTACTGACTGAGTCTTCACTCAGGTCCGTGCTTCGAGCGGGAAGCACGGACCTTTCCCATTGGCTGGAGCCGTTTGACAGCCGGCTATAAAAGGCGGCTGTCAAACGGCATCAGCTGTTGCCGCTCCAGCTGGCTGCCGTGTTAGCGCGGCAGTAGCGGTAACCCTCTTTGCTGTTAATAAAGAGTTAAGCTGAACCTTGCCCTGGTCTCTGCCTGAGTAGTTCCGTCGCTCCACAACAGACTGTTTATCAGTCTAACTGACAAATAACCAATAGTTAATTTAGTATTATTCAAAATTTTGATGTTCCCAGATCTGTTTTTCCCAATTAGGTCACAGAACAATGGGAAGTAAATTGAAAATTGCTGCATTAACACATTATCCTGGCAGCTCGTCTTCATTTTTTACAATTAGGCAGTGTCCAGAAGGAGAAATTATTCTTTCTCAACAGGAGTTGTTTCAGCTAGGCTGTGCAGAGGCTTAACAGTGGTACACAGAAGCATATTCATAGCCATTCTTTTAAAAGCAGCTGCTTCGTTTCCAGCCTATTCTTTATGCCCATTCTTCTTCAAATACCACTTAGTCCTACCATAAACCGCATTAAACTATTTTGCTATAACCTTGCTCTATCTTCAGGATATCTCTGGAACAATGGGTCCCTTGAGATAAGATTCACCCCCATCTCCTTGGCCTTCCAAAAGGACCTTAAAACCTGGCCTGCCATTTGGCCTGCAGCCCCAAAGGGTAGGAGGTGTTCATTGGATTAAGAAGATCCCACCTCCACCCCATTGTATACTGGTTCTTATCAGCTAATTTTGTCAATTTTAATGTTAATATTTAGCATTTTAAACTTTTCATATTTTATATTGTTATTTTTATCATATTGTAAGCCACCCAGAATCACTTGATAGTGAGATTAGCACTATCTTTTTATATATTATAGATTATATATATTAAAGATTATCTTTAGTAAACAAATAAATCCATTTTCCATATAGTGATTGTTTCCTAGATATTCTACCTAAATGTGAATGTCTGTTGAAGAATAAGTAACTGAGACACCAATTCAAATCCTCAGATTTACTCACTAAAATGAGACAGGACATGGAAAAGCTTCCTTTTTGTTGGCTGGCTTGGTGAATGAAACATATCCAATGACATTAAAAGGGAGAACCATGTTCAGCATTGTTTCCCCTTCCAGTAAAGTCTGATACAAGTTGTTCTGAAAGCAAGTTGAAACAACCTTGAATCTCTTGGATCCAAAACGTCTTTGCAACCTATGGCTATAAAAGCAAATGCATACAAAGCTAAATAAGGGCCCTTGCAATTCATACTTCTTTAAATTGATCCTGGCACTCTTTAGATCAGAGCCACATATTGCCTCCTTATATTCCCAGGGTCCAGTGAAAGTGGCCACTGAACATGCTATTTGATTTAGCCCCTTTTTGTTTTCATGAAAACTAAGGATCCCTTATAAACATGGCAATAAGGTAAGTGTACCTGTAGGTGGATCAGCACTGTTCTTTCTCCCTGGATTCAGAAAATATAAATCAGAAGAGACCTTGAAGGTATTCTAGTCCAACCCCCTGCTCAAGGAGACTTTATGCAATTCCAGACAAGTGGCTGTCCGGTCATTTCTTAAAAAAAACACCCAGTGATGAAGCACCCACAACTTCTGAAGGCAAGCTGTTCCATTGGTTAATTTTTCTCACTGTTAGGAAATTTCTCTTTAATTCCGTATTTAATTTAAATATGATTGAGTGACACCAGTTTGTCCCTTTCAGCGGCCAGAATGTCATATCACTAGCTCCCCTTGGGTCAGAATCTCTTTCCAGATCAAATTTGTTTCCATACAAAAAGCTATGTATGTTACTAAATTGTAAAAAAAAAAAAAGGCTTTTGTGATGAGCAACACAGGATAAGAACAGGCAGGCAGGCACAAACATTCCAGAGTAGTCCCTAATAACAGAGACTTTTCTTGATGGGAGACTTTGGATGAAAGATTCACAGAAAACCTATACAAGAGAATTACAGAGACTGAAATTTTGCTAATATTTGATCTAGTCCTCTGCTCAGATCTGCAATGCAGGATGTGATTAGAATATTTGTGCCAAATCTTCATTTGGTGCAATCCTTTACTAATTCCTGAGCTTGGTTATTTGCTTGTAGATGTTCCATTACTTATCTTGGTAACTTCATCAATCTAAGTGCTCCTTGTTTATAGTAGCTTTTCCGACTTTTATTGGTGGGGGTCCTTATTCAATTGTGATTTATTAAGTTAAACAGATTAAAGTTCTATTATTTAACAATCTTACCATTAATATACTGATTGCTAAACTTTTTCTTTATGTGGGCGACTACATCACCATAAACATATTGTCACCACAATATAAGTAGGCTACACAAGAACTGTAGGAAGCATAATATGCATGATTCTTTCAGATGACATCAAAGAGATCACTCATTTAAAGATAAAAACTTGAAATCTTACAAAATCCCATATGTCCCCATGTAAAATCTTATAAGATTTCAAGTAGAATACCAAAATCTCACAAAACCTGCCATTTTTAATGGACTGCACATTGGAAATTACTGCATTTGGACATTTTTCTTAATACATAACCAAATATAATTTCTAGTGTGGCAGCATTGATTATCATGGTCAATCTATTTTTCTTTCTTTTCTAGACTAAATATAGCTTTTTATAGGCGGTTCTTCTTTGTAAGCAGCACTAGTCCCTATCCAAGATGTTTGCACTGTTCACAGGAGTACAGGCAATAAAAAATAAGTCTGAAAGTCTGGGAAAGAAGGAAGAGGGCAGAAGGATTGGTTAGATATCTCCTTTGAGTGGTCTGTTTAAAAATTAGCCTGGGGATGGGGGAGTGGGAATGACTGGATAGATAACATTGGCTTGACTCCTTTTTAGTGACAGAGTACCAGTTCCAAATCTGAAATCAAAATGTCCATCTCTGGTTGGCAGTATGGCATTGTATTGAAGATGATTTATTAAGAGCTCTTAGTTGCATGAGACAGATTGTAATTAACTGCTTCCCTTTTTCTTAAATATAAAAAAAACTTACATAAATGAAATCGGAGCTGCTAAGTGCTGGGTGTCTACATAGCATCGATGAGATCATTGGCAACTGACAGTAGCCCATGGTACAGAATAAATATAGGGGAGGCTAGTTGGCAGGGGTGGAAAGGCAGAGTATTTACTCAATAAGTACCTATTTTCAGAATTTCCTTTGAGCTGGCTTGACTCAGAGCTATCAATTATTTAAAATATGTAACATGATTCTTCCTTTGTTGAGGCAAATCTACAAGAAGGCCCCAAGAGAGAATAAAAAATGAATTAGGCAGAATTTATTAGTTGCCAGAAGGTAGCAGAGGTTCAGCCATTAAGTCTGCCTTGGGTTTCAAAAAACAGCATATATACCTGCTCAGGAAAGATAATTTCTATTTCACCTTGTGCCCCAATTTGTTCTAAACCTATTTTCCCCATATTTTCTTTTAAGCAGAGCATAACTATGAAAAAGACATCAATCATTCTTTAAACTCCTTTTTTTCAAAAACTTGATTGATATATTGTCTTTATTTAAATTACAGATATACTAATCTAGAGAACTGTTTACCAAGCAGCATATTAAATAAAAGATGCAAAAAAATGCACCTCTCATATTTTAAAAAATATTTTAAACTCATGGACTCATAAAGCAAGCAGAGGGTATGCATATTTGGCTGCTAGATTTCAGTCTTAGCAAATTAGTTTAAAGTCCTGAGTCTTTCTGATTAGGACATTACTATTCTGAGGGTCAACCTGATCAGCATGAACAGACCCAAAACCAGTACAAGATTTTTGGCAGGCTATCAATGCTCAAAGATGTACTATACAAAGACTGATATTTAAAGCTGGCAAAAATCGATGTTTTAGTTCCTGAGCTTCAGCTAACACAAAAAGGTGCTCTGGTCTACTGTGATGTTGCTAAAAAAAAAGTCAAACTACAGATTTTGCAAAATGACAAGATCTTAAACTTTTATAGATGACTCCTTGTACTCTACTGAAGTCACCAGGCAAGTATGCACAATCTTTTTTTTAATAAACAAATAATTTTAGTGTAATGATATATGCAATGATTAAGGCACAAACCTTAATCATTGGACCCAGGAGACCATGAGTGCTAGTCCCATCTTAAGGACAAAAACCAGCTGGGTGACTTTGGACTAGTCATAAGATTGACCACTACATTATTACTTATTATGACAACAGTGTTTATTATTTTTATTACTGTTCATCTTATTGCAGTTAATATTCTATTAGGAGCAGACAGTTTTCCAAAAACAGATGATCTTGCAAATATCAATACTCATGTTATTTATAGTGCTTCAACCTAGGTTTTCAACAATAGCTTAGGTACTATTTCTTAGGTAGCTCTAGTGCCTTAATATAATCATATTACTAGGCAATCTGTTTATAATTCAAAATAAAAGGACAGTTATGGTGGGCTGAATACATTATCTTTTGCACTGTCAAGAAACATGTTGCCAAAATGTAATTTCTAAAGTATGTGCTAGGCCAGAGTGGAAGTACTGTACATATTTCTATTTTTGAACTGTTATGATATCTCGGTTACTTAGCTAAGTCAGTTTTAACTCTTGCTTATTTAAAGACATAAAATTTAAACAAGGAGCCACATGATACAGCATATTCAATATTTTTCCTATTTAAAATCAGACATAGAACCTAGCTCGGATGTCCCGATAGAGTTTGATTTCAGAACATGCTCTGCATTGTGACTGTATGACTGTAAATTTGTCGCTTGTATCCTTACGATCTATACTGACTGTTTCTTAGTATGATTTGATTGCTTATTGTACCCTATGACTATTATTAAGTGTTGTATCTGATGATTCTTGACTTGTATCTTTTCTTTTATGTACACTGAGAGTATTTGCACCAAGACAAATTCCTTGTGTGTCCAATCACACTTGGCCAATAAAGTATTCTATTCTATTCTATTCTATTCTATTCTATTCCACTCCACTCCACTCCACTCCACTCCATTCCACTCCACTCCACTCCACTCCACTCCACTCCACTCTACTCCACTCTACTCTACTCTACTCTACTCTATTGTCAGAAGAATCCCTCCATTGAGGAACATGGCTCTTCAGAAGTATTTTTCAACAGAGAATTCATCAAGCCCAATAATAATATGGCTTCCCCTCGATTGTAATGCAAACTGGAAAAAAATAATAGCTGAGGTGTTCTGCCACAACATTTTTCCTAGGAACCAATTAACAAAACTAGCAGCAGCAAAGCAGGTATACCATTATTAATATGACTCATCTTTGTCCATATTTTTGGTCCAAACATGAATAACTAAACAGAATCCATCTGGCCCAAGAAGAATTGTTTAAGAACACCTTATCTGGAAAAGCTCCTGTTCGTTTAAAGGAGTATCTAAGTTTCAGATTCTCCAATGCTGCTTTATCTATAATAACCCATTTACTTTCACTGTAATATTCTCTAGCAACAAATCATATCAGTTACAAATTTCTGAAACAGATACAGCCATCCACAAAGTTCTATAAAATTGTGAGTATAAAATCAAGAACCTTTATTCTCATTTCACTGCAAGTTAATAAATATATCCTTTTGTATTTCCCTTCCTTGTATGCATGCACAGAGACACAGAAACATACATGAGTTATAAAAAGAACAGCTACAAATACAACTGCTGGTAAAAAATAATCAGTAGGCCTGAATTTACTATGTGATTGGCTGATTATTTAATCAAAACTGTGTTGGGGTTTTTATTCTCTCCCCCCCTCCCCCAGGCATCTCATTAGGATTTTAGTGACAAAAGGCATCAAGCAATTAATCAGGAAACCTTCAGACCCAGAAAATCTTGCTCTGAAAAGCCTATATGTTTTCGTCAAATAATCCTCTGCTCAGGGATTCAGAAAGCACAATTTGTTGTAGTGGATTTGTATTTGCTCTGAAGTTCAAGGTACCATGTTAAGGAGCTAGTGGCCCTCATAATGAATTGCCAGAATTGCAAAGGATTGCTTTGAGGATAACCAGCAGCCAAACAAGGCCATGGTTTACAATAAATATTCTGGTGATAAATGAGCAGTGTGATCATGGTCATGTATCTTAGAATGGTTCTGAACTTTATCATCTCTGAACCTTCAAGGCATTTTGCTTTGAGGAAGGAAGATGAGAACAGAATGAACCCTTGAATGCCACCAAGGATTAGTCTTAGTGTTTGTACACATATATTTTTTTTTCTTAGTGTCATTACCGGAACCTTCAATTATTCTACATGAAGAAAGCAAAATTTATGCAAAGGGAATGGAGAAGGGCCAGGAAGCAAACCCCTTTTAACTAATAAGAAGCACACAAAGAATAATTTATCTCTGGGTGATACCTTGCCACTCTAGACATTAAGATGACTACAAATTCCACTGCATGCTTACTTCTACACTAGAAGTTTTTTCTGTTCAAAACATTGCAACTCTGTATAATGGAATATTTCAAATTGAACTTTTGAGTTCCACAAAATGGAATATCACATTCTTTTTACATTGAGCAAAGAAGAATGAAAAATTACTTGAACTCTCATTGAAACTTATTTTGTGTTCTAAAAATAGCTCCTCACTAGTTTGGATTAAATACTAACCGCTCACAATGATGGGCCTGTATGTGTAGGCATCTACAGACACACATGGACACATTATTTATAGATCGGGTACTATGTAACAGAAATAAGAAAATGATGAATTGGCTGATTACATTTTCCTTGACAGCTGGGTGAAATGGTAGCCAGGGTGACCAGGGGATGTCCTACTTCCTTCTTGTGGAAAGGTATTCAGCACACGTAATAATTATTCATCCATTTGTTCACACTGAAGACATTGGCAAAGCAATTTTAGCCTGATAATCAAGACCATATGACAAAACCCAAAGCCATTAGGGACCAATTTCAAATATTCTCTGCAAGACAATGATTTTCCAACTGCACTTACATATGCTGCATACTTACCTCTGCACGACTGCACCTGCTCTCATTTATGTAACTCTCCAATTTTCAATTCATTTTTTCATGTTAAAATGTTTTTTTTAAACAAAACAAAAGTTTCAAAAGCTTTGCTAGGTCCTTTATATGAAAAAAATTTAAACTATGTCAAAATATTATTTCTCTGCTATATACTGCCATAAAGAAGTTTTCTACTATTACTAAGGATCATCTTTTAAAGTATGGTGTGTTTTGGTTTTAACTGCCAGTTGTTTTGCACATATTATTTAAAATACAAATATAATAGTTACACATTTCTATAAGGTAGACATAAAATAAGGATTTTTAATGTTGCAAGCAAAGGTTTAGTCATTCTTTGTCAAACTGTGGATTTCAACGCATGTATCCAAAGAGAGGCTGCAACAAACTCTACCGGTATATACTACAAAGTTAAGCATTACAACTTTCTAAAAAAAATAAAAAAAAACGCATTCATGTTCATTATTTTATGCAGTTATTTTTATATTCAAAATAAGAAAGCAATGAACATAGCAGGTATAAAAGTAAATATACACTTTCATTCAATATTTTGCAACATCTCCTTTGACAGAAGCAAAACTTCCAGATACTTCCTGTAGCTTTTAGAATACCCTTCTACTTTTCAATGCATTCATTTCATTTCTTCTTTACAAATACTGCATGTCTGAAATCTCACCTACATTTTCCATAACATTCAAGTCTGGGATGATGAAGGTCATTCAAACCATTTATCTTTTCTCCCAGTAAGCACTAAATAGCTGATAAAGAGATATGGTTTGGGATGTTGTTTTGCTGAAATATCCAGCTTTTTCTCAGCTTCAATTTCTTCTCTGGGACAAATATTTTATCTCCATATTCCCGGTTTACTGATTTTGAGTCTGTAAATTAAATACATGTAAATTTACAGATAGTTGTCATGTTTGACTTTGTATTATGAAGAGGTTCACTTAGAATTTCACTGAAGCATAGAATTTAACTGGGGTGCATAATACTAAATCAGATTTGAAAATAAATTCATAAAAGTTACTTGCATAATTTTATTGCAAATTAGCAAAAAGCCTGGGGTTTGAACAGACAGGATGCTTACTTATCTATCAGATATGCAGAGAAGGAATAGAAATACCCCATGTGCCTACTTGAATACAAAGCCATCTCTGCTGACAGCAAATATAGTGCTTTGGATAAGGGATTGTGTTGTGAACCAAGAAAACCTGGCCAAAATCAGTTCTGTGCCATGCATTTACAACAAAATCTTCAATGAACTACCGTTGTTCCTCCTCTGATTTTATTGTGTGTAGCATAGAGACAATAACAGTGATTAGTGCAACATTGTCAGAAAGATTGCTGAGTTATTACTTTGTGTGTATATATGCTTATACACACACATATACACACACACACACACACATAGCATTAAGAATAAATACTGAAGAATTGTTCAGATTAAATGTTTGTATTTTGGTTGATATTTTGCATCAAATTTATTTACATTGTTACCGCATGTGTTCCTTCTCCCCCCACCTTTGATCTTTGCACAACTTACACAACAATATTTGGCATGTTTCCCATTCAATGTTCAATGTTATTTATAAATTACACATTTACATCAGCTATTTCCCCACACGATGATGAAACTTCCCAAACATAATACCATGATTAAAGGACATGGCAGCTTGTGCTGCAAATATATTTTCATGAAAGTACTAGGGAAGAATATCAAATTATTCATCATAGTACTTAGAACTGGACATAGTACTTAGCACTGGATATGAAATAAAAGGAAAGAAAATGTATTACATGATATAGTTGTGATGAAACATATTCACATTCTGCATACAGTATATTCTTTAGCAAAACTACTCAAAGGGAGATAACATTATATTTTATCTTTCCCCTAAAATAGTTTATACAAACTTGAGGTTTCTAACATGGATAATACAAATGGCAATTTATGTCGTATTATGTAAGATGCAGTTCAGGGAAATTTAATGCAAGTTACTCTCAGAGATAGAATTTAAATATTATGAGCCGTTATTTAATTGCAGGTGAAAATATAAGCAAAAATTAATAAGCAAAAATCTATTAAGCCAAAGTTATAACTAAAAGTAATCCTCTACTAATGTATACATCTGAAAATGTATGAATCCCTATTTGCTATGTAATTATTTCTTTTGCAATTGAAATAACTCAATTGCAAAAACTTTTGCAATTGAAATAACTACTTACATTTGCTAATAATATTATTAGTAAAAATATCTGTATCAGTTCTAAGTAAAAATAATTAATATCTCTGTCAAAAGAATGTGAAATGCAAATATCAGTATACTGGCATCATATCAGACATATTAATAGCATTATAATAATAGACTTATATACCACTATACAGCACTTCTAAGCAGTTTGCAGAGTCAGTATATTGCTCCCAACAATCTGGGTCCTCATTTTACCAACTTGGAAGGATGGAAGACTGAGTCAATCTTGAGCCCATGAGATTTGAACTGATGAACTGCCTGTGGTACTGCATTCTAACCACTGTGCCACCACAGCTCTTAATGTTCATTTTTAGTATTATGATGGGGCAAGTTCTACTTAATTATAAAAAAAGTAGGAACCTAGCAGCAATGACCTCCAGTCTGTTAACTGGCAAGAAACAATTGTGGAGCATATTCCAATTCACAACAGGAATTCTATAGTTCCATTTTTAATTGCACTTCATGACAATGAAACTTTGGTGAGATGATTAATGGCATTCCAGTAATTAAGTAAACTATATTTTTACTGGCTTTTCATGCTGGAAATTTTTTAGAGGAAACTTGTTCTGCTTGAAGTTTTCTAGTATTTCAGCTAAATACCTAAGGCTATGCTTCTAAAACATCTTTCTTATGAAATATCTGGAAATACAGTATGCAAAAACTGGGTGATGAAAAGTCATCTGATTATAACATAATCTTATGCAATTTATACATGCACTTGAAATAGTTTTGATTTTGAATTATTTTGTACAAGATCAGATGTTATGAAGTTTGAAAAAGACACACATTTATTGATTATCAAGATAAACTGGACCATCAATTTTCATTGTTTGGACTCAGAGATATCAAAATTAAACCCAAATTGTCCCAATGGAATAGTAAGTTAAAACTGTTAAAACAATGAAATGCAACACAATTGTCTACAGCACAGGAATGGGCAATGGGGTAGGAAAACCACCATAGGGTCATAGCATGATGAAATCATGAATATAATCAGATGATTTCTAGAAGAATGTAATTGACTTGCCATGATTATTAAACCATGAAACGAGAACTGAAGAAGTTTCTTGGATGAGAAACAAAATGTTTTCAAATTAAAAAAAAGCATGTTAAGTCCAATTACCATTTTTGGAAAAAGCACCTTTGGAACAACAAGGACCTGAATGATTGAGAATGCCCATAGGCACTTGTGACAAAATGGGTTGTGAGCCTACCAGCATAGTTTTTTTTAAAGACAGAAAACTGATATCTGCTTATGTTTATTATGAAAATTTAAAACTGCAGTAAATTTTTATGTGTTTGTATATCTAATTTATTTAACAATTGTTGGACATGAGCTTTAATAAAAAAATTTCCAATCTCAGTTCCATCAGAAGTAGCCAGGGATATCTAATTTCTGAAATTTGACAGAATGGCCAATTTAAGGGTCATGAGTTCAGTATCTTTTTTCCCCAAGTAAGTGTGGTAGTGGAACTACTCTCTCCAAATCCTCAAAACAGCCAAAATTATCTTGCCATAATTCATCTACTCTGCTAATGAATTTCAACAAAGGAATTTCAGCCATGAGGAACAGGAGCCCTCTGGGAGGCAACTCTTCCCCATCCCCATCCCCATCCCCACCCCCAAATTAGAGAATTTCAGGCCCTCCTTTTTCTAAAAGTACACCTGACTCCAGCCCTTCTTGCATTCTAGAAGGTCCTGAAAACCATTGTATTTCAGCAAGCTTTTGGCTCATAGTATCTTCTATTGCCATCTGAGTTTAGTTGTTAGAAATATGCTTTAATATGGTGTAGTTTAATAATGCCTCAAGAATCCTTGCTGTGAACTGCCCAGAATCACATTTCTAGCATAGTTTGCTAAACTTGTAAATTAAAATAAATAAACAACATTTCGGTAAAATGCAGCACACTGTGGCTAACCATAATTACTAAAAAAAATAAGTCATTTTCAAGCAGCTTTACAAACGTATTCCTTTCAAATAATCAGAGGCATATTTATTTATAACCTGGACTGTAGGAAATACAAAACTGAAGTAGAACTATTCCATTTCCTCTTCACAATTACCTCAAGGAAAGAAAACAAATGAGAAAATATTATGGCTTGACATGACTGATTCTTATAATCCTAAATAACTATAGTTTAGCTGAGCCTTACATTGAAATTAAGTCAGTGTATATATTATGAAAATATATTTTTCTTATATACATGGATGAGGATAGGCTTTGCAGCTTTACTGCAAAGCTACTACAGCTGGCATTACTGCAATAACTACCGGACTTTCTATTTCATCAATCTTAAAAGACAAGAAAGACCAATACTGGGAGAAAAAAATCTTCATTAAGTTTTCTAATTCAATTGAACCAAGAGGTCATTGCCACGTCAGTAATTTCTCTCTAAAGCCATTTGGCTAAATCTAAACAAAACAAAAAAACCAAACAAACCCTAAATTGGAACAGAATGTCCTTTGGAGACTGTTCTTGTTTTTTAAAAAACACAAATGATATATTTTTGTTACACAATAGAGCAATTGTGAGTGTGATTATATAGATATATTCAATATCCAAATTCAAACCATGCTGATAGGTTTTAGACATTTACCATGGTAGTTCATATAATGAAGATTATGTATACAGCATGAGCAGGCATATATAGTGTGTTGTGTATCCACAGACAGCTCATAAGAGTAAAAATAGCAATAATACAAACATATATAAGCTTTGATTTAGAAAATGTTATTTTATTTATTTATTTTTGTTAGATACACTTGATTTAGTAAAACTGTAGAATCCAAAATTTTAAGTCAGCTACTATTTAGCATTTCAGCTTTATAAAACAAGCAGTAGTTGATGGAGATAGACAAAAAGGTATCGCTCATACAAAAAGTTGCAGGCAGATATAATATTAGTTTACATATTTGATTTAGAGCCTAAATTAAATTGTAAAAAAGGAAATATGAATCTTACAAGTCTCATTATAAAAGCTACTTAGTACTCAAATATAAGAAACACATTTCATAAATAAAGACCCAATAGAATTTTAATAGTACAATAAATTCCAGCTATACTTCCTACTAAGCAGATTTCACACTGTCTATGAAATTCAGTTCATAGTCAGATTTGGAAAAGAAGACTGGTGTGGAAAAAAAAATTTTTTTTAATCTGATTTTTAAAGATTCAACTATTTAACTATAATTTTAAATCTTTTTTTTTTAATTCAACAGCTTAGTCAGCATTCTCCTAATACTGAACTTAAAGCCACACAGAATGTTCTAAAAATATATTTCATGGCAATTGAAGGTAAGTTATTCTAACTTCATTACAGGTAGTAATGTAATTTCATTACAGGTAGTCCTTAACTTATGACCACAACTGAATCCAAAATATTTGTTGCTAAGCAAGACAGTTAAGTGAATTGTGCCCTATTTTATGACCTTTTTGCTGCAGTTGTTAATCAAATCACTGCAGTTGCTAAGTGAATCTCATGGTTGTTAAGCAACTCTATTTTCCCAATTGACTTTGCTTATCAGAAGCCGTCTGGGAAGGTAACAAATGGTAATCACAAGATCCCAGAGCAACCATCATAAATACATGGCCCTTTCCAACTGCCTGAACTTTGATCACGTGACCACGGGGCTGCTGCAACGGTTGTGTTAAAACTGGTCATAGGTCACTTTTTTTTCAGTGCCGTTGTAATTTTGAATAGTCACTAAATGAAAGTTTGTAAGTAAGGACTACCTGTACATTATTACTTTCTCTTTTTTTTCTTTTTCTTTTTCTTTTTCTTTTTCTTTTTCTTTTTCTTTTTCTTTTTCTTTTACTTTTACTTTTACTTTTACTTTTACTTTTACTTTTACTTTTACTTTTACTTTTCTTTCTTTCTTTCTTTCTTTCTTTCTTTCTTTCTTTCTTTCTTTCTTTCTTTCTTTTTATTGAGATCATGTTATATCCTCTCAAAAATGACAATAGCTATCAACAACAAACATAAAATAACAGTTCACTAGGATGGGGGCACAATTTTTAATCAAGTCTCACACAATAATTCCCCAAAAGATTTTGATGTAGCAGTTTAGTGTAGCAGTTTGGTGTAGTGGTTAAGGCACCAGGCTACAAACAAGGAGTTGGTAGATTCTAGTTCTGCTTTAGGCCCAAAGCCAGCTGAGTGACTTTGGGCCATTCTTTCTCTGTCAGCTCTACTATGGGAATTAGTCTAGGCCAGAGGTGTCAAACTCAAGACCCGCAGGCCAATTACAGCCCACAGGGTGCTTAGACCTGGCCCACGGGGCTGCCCTGGAAACAGCAAAGGACTGGCCCACTGTGTCTCTGCCAGCAAAAATGGAGTTCAAGAGGACTGTGCGCAATGGCCCTTTTTGCTGGTAGAGAGCTGCAGGAGGCCATCACAGTGAAAAATGGAGCCTTGGTGGGGGCATGCAGCCCCCCCCCCGAGCTCTGTTTTCACTAGCAAAACAAACTACTAGCAAAAGTGGGTCCTCCCAGCCCTGCCCAAGCCACCACAGATGCGCCTGACATGAGTGACATTGAGCTGAACACGCCCACCTGGGCACACCCTCAAATGTCCCCCACCCCAGGGTCAAACATAACCCTGATGTGGCCCTCAATGAAATCGAATTTGACACTCCTAGTCTAGGCAGTCACCAGAAGTCAACATGAATTTAAAAACAAACAAGCAGGGAAGGTAGTCACTGATAAACCTCAGTAATTTCATATCTAAAGAGTTAAAGTATCAAATTCAGCTTCAACCCCCAATAGAAGTAATATATGTAGTTCAGGGTTGAACCGTGAAGTCTTTGGTGCTCTCTGAGGTTGGCTGTTTGCTTGCAGACATTTCATTACCAACTAGGTAATATCATCAGTGGAAGTAAATGTAAGCAAACAACCAAGCACAGAGAGCATCAAGGATTCCACCTTAAAAAGAGTACAGCTTGACTGTCTGCACACGTGCTATTTCCATTATGAATCTACCTGGTTACTAAAAGAGTCAGAAGAGGTGCTTTGACAATGTGGATATATTTGGCAACACATGTCACTGCTTTCTTCCAAGATGTTTACAGCCCTAAATTTCCTGGTGACTCTAATCTAAGTAGTCACCATTACTTATTTTTTTGGAGTTTAAGCAAATTCAGTTGGTGTTGCATAAATCTGGTATATTGGTAACTTTAATACTTCTAGTGGCAGAACATAAACCCTAAAGAAATAATTTCTGTAAATAAATATAATTTACTAGTATGTTCAGCAGTATTAGAACAAAATATGATTGGAATACTAGTAGAATTATAACAGAAGTGACAACTGGTAAGCAAGGTTAATTGGCAGTTAATTTCAAGGAGAAATTCAGCCTTAGATCCTTGAATATCAAATGAGTGATTTCATTTTAAATATTTGTATATAAATTTTAACACTGATCTAGCATATATGGAAACAACTGAGGTGCTATCTTATTAAAGAGTTGATTATCTTACAACTAATCTCTAATATTCACAATTTAATAATCATCCAGAAGTTTATATTTAAAAAACATAAATGAAACATTAGACATTTTAAAATATATATTACTATGGTGAACAATCCGCATCTGAGAAAAATCCAACTTCAATCATACAACTATATTTTATAAATGTCCTCGTTTAATTTACTTCAGATCTAAGACATATATCACTCCTTTTTTTCCTTTTTGCTCAAAATCTGCAGTGTGAATTATTTAGCAATAATATTTTCAGTTGAAAACAGATTTCAGACAGTACAAATATTGACAAAGATGTAGAAGATCAATGACTTGGGGAGCTATACTAATGTTAAGAGTCTTGAATAAAATTCCTTTTATTTCACTTGCTTTCACCAAGATTTTGTCAAGATTTAGTACTTTGCAACACTATGGTTCAAGTATTTATCAATTTGGCAATTTAAGTTCTTTATTGTGGTATAATTGGCAAAAATCAATGACATGGCTTTTTATCAATATGAAGTGCAGAGTATATCATGAGCATTTTGTGAACACTAAAATAATTGAAGAAAGCCCAAGTTGGAAAGCTGAAATCTGTCACATGAATAATATGTGCCCCTACCAATTCCCTATCATTTTGCTGTCTGCAAAATATTAAAATATTTAGTGCTTACCACTAAAATAGGTTTAACGTGGATTTCCTTATTGTCCTGAATAAAATAATGTTTATTATCAAAACCCTGTAAGAAATGCACTTTCTATCCCAGTCCTGTAAGTGACATCATTATTTCCTTAGCAAAAGCAGAATCTTGAAAAACTGAAAGCTGGACCAGCCATTACTTATGAAGAATCTAAATAACATTCATTTTAAAATGGGAATGAGGAGTTGGTCTTTCATCAAAGTCTCAAAGGTGCTTTTTCAAAAGGCAACTAGACTTATTCCGCAAGGGGGAAAAAAACAGTCCGGCTGCCTTTTGAAAAAGCACCTTTGAGACTTGATGACATACCAACTCCTCATTCTCATTTTAAAATGAATGTTACCTAGAAACTTCATCAGTTTTGACTGGATGGTGGGGGAATGGAAGGATAGGTTTGATAGGATGGGGGTGGGTGGGAAGGAAGGCAGTGGTGGGATTCAAATTTTTTTACTACTGGTTCTATGGGCCTGGCTTGGTGGGTGTGGCAGGGGAAGGATACTGTAAAATCTCCAGTCAGGAGGTGGTATTTGCCGATTCTCTGAATTACTCGAAATTTCCGCTACCGGTTCTCTAGAACTGGTCAGAACCTGCTGAGTACTACCTCTGAAGGAGGTTTGTAGTCATTCGGTCATTAGCAGATTCTCTGAGAGGCATTGAGGCCATTTGGCCACTTGGAACACAGATAAACCCCCAAATGGCCTCAACATTTCTTGGTTGAGAAGCAAAACATCTATCTTCCTCCTCAAGGAAAAAGCAGTCCAGTTGCCTTTTGAAAAAGCACCTTTGAGACAACTATGACCTGCATGCCTGAGAATCTCCATAAACATAAGTCACCAAAGCTTTCTTTGTTTCTATGGGCTTTCTAATCCCTTTCCATGAAACCAAAGCAGAATCAGTAGAATAGGGATAGAGAGTTCAAATGTGAGAGATCATTGAGAATCAAAAAGGCTCTTAAAAAGAACCATAGTACATGTAAATGACTAAAACATTTCTCTACTTCTGTTGAGAGTAACTACATGTATATGAGAAGCCACCACAGCACCCTTTCCAATGCACTTTCCTAACAATAGTATTGCTTCTGATGGATGTGAGAGCCCTCTTTATAGTCTTATCTCAATGAATTCATTTCTTCTCCTCAATAGCTATTTGGATGTATTGGATACCTCCATTTTAATTATACAATGGGAAATGCACTTATAACTGCAAACTACAAAATACAAATGTAGTTGTGTTTACTTTCCCAACAATTCTCAAGAGGCATGAAATTTAAACTGCAGTATATACACATAATGATGTATCGTTACACACTGCACACTTATGCTTCCCTAATCCTCAATAACTCTGTATGATGGGCAGGTGATGCAGTTGTGTTTACTGTGCTTAATTAAATCACTATTCTGCATCTCTTTCCAACTTGATATCATCTGGAAATGAAAATACAACCTTCAAAAATCTCAGCCAACATGACAAAGAATTTTGAGAGCTGTAGTCCATATCTAGACATATCTAGAAAACCAGACATATCTAGACATATCTAGAAAACCAGATTAGAGTGATATATAAGTGTTCTGTAAAATCTACCTTACAGATCCATTTTTTTAAAAATTCTCTCCTGCAGAGAATCGTCTCTGAATCACAACCATCACTGTTTTACATTTCTTCTCTTCTAGCAATCATCTTTTGCTAGCAATCTTATATCTTATTTTCTAGCAAGAATTATTACTTTCTGAATTTTTTAAAGAGATTTAAAAACATCTGCTAGAAAAAAATATTCTTGATCAATGTGTTAACACTGGTTTTTCTAAAGTGTCAAAATGACAGAAATATTCTTCCAAATTTTAGATTCTAAGCATTAACTAGCATTTTTTTTCAGGTAAATTTATTCTTATTTATTTAACCCAGTAAAGAAAATATTTTTTCACACCTACTGTAACTTACTCAGGAATGATGCATTAAAAGATAAAGCAAAAAAGAAACCCAAATGGAGTTTAAACATGCATGATTTATGTTTAAACTGTTGACTACATTTGTTTTAGTTAGCAAATTTGTTTTGTGTCACTCTTAATCAGAAGACTTATATTTTTGTTTCTATTATTGATTTTTCAGCTATGCCAGTTAATATTATTATCCTGGACAGTACATTCAGAAGTTGCCTTACAGACATTCTAAATAAAAGCAGACATCAATTGGGCACTCAAAAATGAGAGAAGAACTCATTTTCTCTAACAACTCAAAAAAGCAACCTCTTACTCCATTATATATTCTTTTTTCAAATGACACATCTTTCTTATCCTTTACTTTAAAAATTCAGTGAATAGGACAAATCAAAGACAGAGAAAAATTATTCCCTCCTGAAAACAGATTGTTTGGACATATAAAATAAATGAATGCAATGACAATATGTTTCACATAAAAATCTTCTCATTTACCAACTGATACTATCATCAACATAAGCACCGTCATTTTATATCATCTTTATTCAGATCACTGGGACCAATATGATCATAAGAAATGGTGTGTAGTTCATAAGTATTACAGTATGTATTGATAACCTATTAGAAACTGGGATCAGGGTTGTTCCTGCTAGCATCCTTCTTGGATGGCAAAACCTAAAGTTCAGCTAATTACTTTGCAGTATTTGTTAGCACTTCAGATGGCATCCTAAACAAAAAACATATATACATTGGGTACACACTCACACACACACACACACACATTTTTAAATGTAGCAAGACAGGCTGTTACATGAACTTTATCACCTTTTGATCATTCATGCATTTCACTGTTATAATACCATTGCTGATTAATAGCTATTTCTAAAAACTTTGATACATGTGATTAACAAAATGTGCAAAAAAAAAACTGTGATCACAGAAGCAGTACAGATCGTGCTGAACACTTTTTCCCAATAATTTTTCACTGTGTTCATGTTTAAAGTATTATTTTCAGCTTCACTGAGATTTTTAAGGTCCAGTTATATTTTTTAAATGAATTGCACTCTGTCCAGGTACTCATATAATTACCTAGTCTACCTTGGCTCACATGTTGTAATACCTGGATAACGAATTCAACACTTTTAACAGTTTTGGAGGGAAATGGTACCCAATTTCAAATAATCTGTGTTTTTCTCAATTGTCAGATTGTGTTTATTTGAAGGAGTTTAACAGGCTGTATGCCTCCTTTGCTCCAGATATACACAGAGGGGAAAAGAGATTATGCGGGACAGAGACTTGGTTGTGTAGATTTAAAACACTTTTGAACAACAAATCCTGGCCCTCTCTTCTCACCTTTTCCTGCCATTTCTAAAGCATGACCAAATGATTAGTGGGGATTGTATCTGTGTATCTCAACAGCAATTGAGATTCTTTTTTCCAACTGTCATGTACTGAAGTCTAAGTGCTTCATTGGTTTGTGCATTTTCAGTTTGATCAGTTCATTATTCTTTATCTTCTTCTCTCACACCTTCAAATCAGAATGTTTGCTAAATGGCTGGCAGCAGTGGTGGGATTCTATTTTTTTTTTACTACCGGTTCTGTGGGCATGGCTTGGTGGGCATGGCAGGGAAAGGATCTGTAAAATCTCCAGTCAGAGGCGGTATTTGCCAGTTCTCCGAACTACTCAAAATTTCCGCTACCAGTTCTCTAGAACTGGTCAGAGCCTACTGAATACCACCTCTGGTTGGCAGGTAATTTTTCGTGTATTAACCTACCCTTAATATTTGTTTCCTCTGATCTTTAATTTTCATAGAAATTCCACAGGCCATATCAATGGTTTCAGGTATGTATCCACTTCTACATACACTTTTCCCTTTCAAGGTAAGCATGACTATGCAAGGTGCAGAAATGGAGTAATAAATAGTAAATGCATGATGTAAGAAAAAGAAATGTAGCTAAATGGTATTTAAAGCAACAGGAGTTGTTACCTCTACCTTTATATCTTTGCTCTGCAAAGTCCATATATTGGCTTTTGTTCAATAATCTCCTATCTCTTTCTTTTGGAGGTTTTTTCAGTAACTCTATTAAATCATGACTTTCTCAAGTAGCCTCTTCCTTCTGACCCATTCATTCTTTCTTTGCATATTTGTTTTGCACTCAGATCCTCATTCATTCTCTATATGATCAATTCACATCAATATATTCCTTTTGTATTTTTTATTCAGTCAGCACCCACTTTTGATCCTACTTTTGTTTCTTTATGATGAAAGAGTTCTAAAGTAATTTATTCCCATTGCATTCAAGTTAATTTTTGTATTTTTCCTGTTAAAACCATGATTGCCTACAAAGGTCAATATCTATGAGACCACCATGGCACATGGAAGATTGCTACTTGGAATTTAAGGGGAGTAAGTGATAAAGAGCATGTGTTTAATGCATACTTCAATATGCATTTAATTGGTTATATTGAGAATTTGCAACTGACAGCCAAGTGTGCTTTATCTGAGTTGATAAATGCTTTTGGCAAGCTTTCCTTTAACTCTCTTTTAATACACTTCTCATTTTTTCACTTTTTTCTACTGAGCCACAAATTTCAGTTTCAATCTTACCTGGAAGTATAACTTGCAATTAACTTTGAAACCATTCCAATTTATCTGACTTGTTTGGCATTGAGTACAAAGATAACTAAGGTACATTGGATCCCACAAAGGTAACTTATGTCTTTCATTGAATTATCAGGAAGCTCTGGAGGAAGAGCAGAAGAGGGAGCAAAATTAAAAAAAACCAATTGTCTAGGTGAAGTCAAGGAAACTAAAAGGCTGGCATCATAATTCTGAATAGCGTATAAGAGATACAGCAATTTCATTTAATAAAAGAAATTACACATATTTCAAACATATATGTAAGATGACTCAAACCTACAAATACTTCTGCATGATTTATGTTAACCATATATAAATAATTCGATGGGGGTCACTGTACAGGTAGTTACCATTTGTTCAAAGTTACAACAGCACTGGGGAAAGTGACGTTTGACCGTTTTTCACACTAATGACCATTGCAACATCCCCATGGTCATGTGATTAAAATTCAGAGGCTTGGTACCTGATCCATATTTATGATAGTTGCAGTGCCTCAGGGTAATGAGACTCCTTTTCATAACCTTCTAACAAGCAAAGTCAGTGGGGAAGCCAGATTCACTTAACAATTGTGTTACTAATTTAAGAACTGAGGTGATTCATTTAACAATCTGTGTGGCAAGGAAGGTCCTAAAATGGGGTAAAACTCAGTTAACAAATGTTTCACTTAGCAACAGAAATTTTGGGTTAAATTTGGGGTCGTAAATAGAAGACTATCTTTATAGCTTGCATCATATGTACCCAATGTGAAATCTGGAGCACTACTGACTACCTTTTTTATTCTAGTTTAGCATATACTGAATAATTATTATATTCTAATCCATTTCTGAGATTACTAGCATTAGTAATTCATATAGCATTAGTAATTCATTTTTGTTTTTCTTTCTCTGTTCTTACTATAGTTGTTTATACTCTTAAGTGTCCCAAAAAACACAAAGTAAAGTTCCTTATTGTAATTTTTAATTGTTTTTAACAACTCTGGTAATTCAGTAAGCTTTAGTACTCAGAATGATCTACCATTTTCACTATACAGTGAAAATATTATAATATATAATATAAAGCTGCCATAGTGATTAAATTTCCAAGTTACCAATACTGTAACATGAAGTATTTCATTAATATACGTGTACATTATATAGCAAAGCAACTCAAGCTGAGGAAAATCTGACTAGAACTTTCTATTGGGTATATTAAAAATAAAAGTATTCAAAAATTAGTCACTCTACTACACTTTCAGCATTGAGAGACTTTAAGAAACAATAAGAAAACTTTGAGACATATGAAAATTATACAATGAATTCAAAAGAAACACATAAACAGCTAATTGCTAGAAGTACAGAGAGTATTAGAATGAACTGTATCTTAAGTGTCTAATTTTAAGAGTATCTCCTTGGCTGTGAAATAATTTTAAAACAGATAATTTAATGAAAATTGAATCCATTCAAAAATACAGTTCCCATACAGCTAAGTGGACTTTTAATAGCTACAGACTGCATTTAACATTTCTGGTAAGGGTCAAGAGACAATAAAGCTGATACATCAATGTCTACATAAAGGTGAGATTTTTGGAAAGATATGGTACCTAGTTTTGTGAAGGTATAATCCTAATCCTATTTTCCAATCCTTTAATACTAGCTCTGCTCTGGCTCAGGAGATTGGGAAGGAAGTTGGAGAGGGGCTTAGAAAGGAGCACTTGTCAATATTCTGAGCTGATATTTAACTACTTCTGAAGGTTTTCTCCTTCACTTTGTAGCATCTAGTTAGAATTTGGTTTTTCTTTGGCCAATTTCTTGCTACTCCACACTTATTTCCATTAAGTTTGGTTTTTAGAGAGTTATCCTACTGATGGACAAAGCATCTACAAATCGTTTATTTCCAGCTTTCTGTTGCATTGGAAAGAATTAAAAGAATTAATCTCTATGTTATTTAGAGATTGCATGAAAATACTAGCAAAACTAATAGAATGAAAAATAAAATCAAAATATTAGATTTTACTTTTCTGTAAGACTATTTTAAGTAATCAAAATTGATTTAATTAAAACTAATTTTAATGGCTTAAATCCAGAAGACATATTGCTTCTGAATCTGTATTCCCATCATTCAAAATATATGAACCATCAGATCTAAGCACTTCTTCCCAGAAATTAATAAAAACTGCATTTTGATTATTAAAAGTTACCAGTTTCATTAAAGCCAATATACATATTCAGTATGTATATGACTGAACAAGAAAAGGATTAACAGAAATAGACTCCATTGCTGTAGGGAAGAGTTTTTATATCCCTGTGGAACTGTTCAATGGTACGTTTTCCCAACCTTTTCCCCATAGTAACACTGACCCCCCCAAAAGAGAAAAAAGATTGATTTCAGGCATGATCAAAACATCAAAAAAGGTAAGTTAAGAAACTCACAGAACCTTTTATTTCACAGGGAAATGAGCTTTTTCATATAAGAGTGCTTTTTACTTTGAAATGGAAATATCAACATCTAAAATTGAAATATATTAGAATTCATACTAGGAAAGCTAAAATGTAACTCAATCCTTTATTTATTTTAGTACAAAGTTTTGGATGTAAATACCATTATCATTTTTTTATTTGGAACCAATAACATTGGAAACATATTTTTTTTAAAAAAAATATTTTGTACTATTCTTTGCAGAAGTCTTCCAATGTCCAGTAGTAGATAAAAACATCAAAGTGATCACCATTTGCTTACAGAGGAAAATAGTTTACAGAAACATATTTATGCATTTTTGTTTCCTTGGATTAATGTCTGCACATACATCACACATTTTTATTTACAAAACATATACAGATGGTCTTCAATTTACAAGCATTATTTAGTGACCTCTCAAAGTTACAATGGTACTGAAAAAAGAGAGTTATGGCCATTTTTCCACACTTGCATCCACTGCAGCATTCTCTTGGTCACATGATCAAAATTTAGGCATTTGCAACTGGCATGTATTTATGATGATTTCAGTGTCCCAGGATTCATGCAATTTTCTGACAAATGAAGTCAATGGGAAAGCCAGATTCACTTAACAATTGTGTTACTAATGTAATAACTGCAGCGATTCACTTGACAACTGTGGCAAGAAAAATTGTAAAATGAGGCAAAACACACTTAGCAATGGACATTTTGGGCTCAATTGTGGTTGTACGTCAAGGTTGTACCTGTATATACATTTGTTGCAGGTTTCCTTCTAATCCAAAATCTCACCTGCAGACCTGAATGATGAAAAATGTAGCAGCAAAAACATGGAGAGCAAATGAATCCTGCCTCATTTAAACATTTCATCAACGCAACACCAGTGTCCTCTTTCCTTTCTTACCATGTTTTTGAAGCTTCCTGCTCTAAAGAAAAGACCATGGATATTGGATACAATTTTTCCTCTAGAGCTCAGCCCCTGTTCCATTGTCTGCTTTGTGGATTTTCCCTTGATTTCAAAAGCGAAGGTGACATTTTCACATTCTTTTTCTTACTGCTTAAGGGGAAATTTTGCTATCTCTTTCCAATAGCAGCTCATTGTGAGGGAGGTTTTGAGGGGAGAGTGATTTTCCCTTTTGCTCCAATGAGGAAATGGAAAAATAAAGGCAGGGCTAAGATATCAGAGATTATTTAGTGCAGTGGAGTCCAATTTTGGCAATTTTAAGACCCATGGACTTCAACTCTCAGAATTCCTCAGGCAGCCATGCTAACAGAGGAATTCTGGGAGTTGAAGCCTGCAAGTCTTGAAGTTGCCAAGCATGGACACTCCTGATTTAGTACTTCCTCATGGGCCAGTTGGAGGAAGTGCTACATACCTCAAAGAATGTGAAGTTAAAATGTTCATCAAGTCCTGCATAGTAGCATGAAAATGTTATTCATGGTGTGTAGGATTAAAAAAAAATTCTTTCCTAAGCAACTTCCCCTAAAAAAACTATTCATCTCATGTTGATATTAAACCATATATTGCCTAATAATACTAATCATTCTCTCACATTTCCAGGAGTAAGTTCCCATTTCATATTTAGTAATAAAATATTGCAAATCTAAAAAAAATATCCACAGAATTTAGATCACTACGTTAACAGAAAATTCTTCCTTAAAAAACTTTTTGTAATGCTGTACATATCCCCAAAACTATCACAGATCTACAAATCGTTGATACAATTACAGGAATAGTGTATATACACTCATGCCATAAGTTCATTTGGACATATTTCTTATGAGAATAAATGCATCCTGAAGGCAGAATCAAGTGTTGCTATGCATTAGGCTCTAATATATCCTCAATATTACAATCTAGGTCCCACATTATCATTTCTGACTGATACAGTAATTCCAATATCTTATCTCAGGCAGATGTCTTTTGAAATCTTTCGATCAAGCATCTTCTCTACCTTATTTTGTAGTCCATAGTAACTGGAAATTGCTGCAAATATCAGCCTGTAAATAATCAGGCCTTCACGTATGATTTTATGAGAAAGGACATAAATTATATATTTACATGTTTCATACTTAAAATGAAATCTGTGTATTCTGCATATTCCAGGAGCACAACAGGAGCACAAAGTATCTCTTTAAAAAATTGGTTAACCATTGGGTTAATGCTTCACTGTGGGGTTCTGAATGTTCAGCCAGCTAAGCTGGCCTCAGGGTTCTAAATATTCAGTTTACCAAATATAATCATAAGATATTTCATGCAGTCAAAAATACTTACAAAAATTAAGTTACCATAGACAAGAAAAATCACACTTTAATCACAAATACCTCAGTTTAATGAAGATATATATTTATTAATCAAAGTTAATTCAGAGTTCAATCATATCATGCACTCAAGTTCTAACTTTGATATGATGCATTTGCCTTGTATCACCAAATGGTAAATAAAGCACTGGGTGGCATTCAATATTTTCTCATGTATCTGAGTTTTTTTTTTAAAATAAAAACAACAACAATGTATGTAAGTTATTAGAGAACTAGGCATACCAAGTAGAATTAATTTCATCTCCCAACTTTGAAGCTTGTTAAATTTGGTTATTCAGAGCTATATCCGGAATTGGAAAGTCTAAAATGAACAATAGATGTATGTTCTTCTACTGATTTTTTAAAATCAAGAAACAAATTAAGATGTGTGAGATATTGGATTAGTGTCTACTTTTAAATAAGTTTTAAAACTTCCACAAAAATATTTATTTCTTTACATGTCTATCAAATTTACATGGCTAGCCATCTTACCAAAAGTTACTCTTGGCAACGTATTGAAAAAAAATCTACTCTGCCTATGCTAATAATATCATTGACTCACGGCATGACCATTGCATCTATAAAATGGTGAGTCAGCATTATAATGTAGGATGTGGGTGGCAAAGATCTGAATGAGTATCCCTCTGGGATTCTTAAAATTGGGCAGCAGTGATTTTGAAGAAAATAAATCTGAAACTGTTGAAAACTGCCTTTGTTTTATTATTATAATGCAATAATGTAAGCATACAGCAGCATCCAAATTCCACTTTTAGAATGGATTCTTGTATTATAATAAGAATAAAAAAATCTGTTTTTCAAAAATGTTTAGAAGGAATGTTGAATATCTTTCTGGGTTCCTTAGGAATAAACATGTGAGATAAAAAGCATTTAACAAAGAGATTTCATGGAAAACAACATAACTTGCATACAACATGAAGGTGTATATATGGAAGAGCAATTGTAAGATTTTTAAAAGTGTTATGCTAAACTGTAGCCATTAAAATTTGAAAAGCGGAAGGCATTTCAAATACTTTTGACTCAGGTATGGACCTAAAATTTTGATTTACAGATTTACTATATCTAAGAACAAGAATAATAACTATGGAATATACATTATGGAAACACTGAAATACAGATACAAGCATGGCCTAAAATTGTTAGAAGTAAAATGAACTGGATTTATATTTTGGGCTCAATAAGGTAGCAACTGAAAGGAAATATGACCTATCTCCATACATTCTAATTTATTTGAAGAAAGAGATTCTGGCTAACAGATTCTAACTGCTAAAACATCCATCTTTGGAATATTGAAATGCCCTTTTCCTTCCAGAATACACATTTCTATAAAGTTTCTGATATCATTGTAAGCAAAAACCTCTTCTGCTTTGGCAAAATATTAATAATAAGGAAGACATGAATTGATGGTTGTAACTATAACAAATGTCATTATAAGGCAAGGTTGTATCATTGGTTAAGCTACAAGGATATTTGTTTTCTTAGTAGTGGAAATATAATTGCCATGAGAGTTAATTTTTTTATTTATTTATTTATTTATTAATTCAATTTATATACCACCCTTCTCCCGAGGGACTCAGGGCGGTGTACAGCCCATCTAAAACCCCACAAAAATGCAAAAGTTAAAAAAATATTAAATTAATATTGGCTGATTAATAAACTAAAAACCCCACCCCCACCCTTAAAACCCCAATTTAAAATTAAATAAGATGGAGACCAAATTAAAACCATCTCAGCCCAGGCCGGCCTGCTCAAAGAGCCAGGTCTTCAACGCGCGCCTGAAGGCCCTCAGGTCCATGCCGGTACGGAGCTCCGGTGGCAGAGTATTCCAGAGGGCGGGGGCACCCACAGAGAAGGTCCTACTCCTCGGCGCCGCCAGACGACACACAGCGGCCGACGGCACCCGGAGCAGACCCTCTCTATGGGAACGCACCGGCCTGTTGGAGATCATTGGAGATAATTCCCCATAAACAATGTTTTAAGTTGTACATGGGAATGTTGTTCCTCCAGTAAACTGGTTAGAGGAAAAGGAATGTCTTCTGAATGTTTGAACTCATTTTGTGGATTAGAAACATCTTAAAACTTCAGATTTTCTTTACACAAAACCTCACTAAATTTATATGGTTGAAAAGGCTAATACTTGTTTTCCCACCCATATCATGGTAAACCCCTTCAATCATATAGTTTCTGATAAAAGCTTAAGTCCATGCCCTATTGCTGTATGACTTCAACAGATGATTAAATGCAGAAGTTTGATGGGGTGATTCAATTCAAAGGTAATTCAATTGAATCACTCTGTTGAAGTAGATCCATTAAACAGGGCAGCACAGAGCTTTTAGTTCCCTGATCTGAATAGTTGCTTTGCTACAGCTGCTTCTCTGATAGTTCTGTGATCTTTTGCAGACGTGCAATACATGTGCTAAAGCCGCCTGCATTGCTGTACATACACAAAAGTCACTGGTCTCAAAAGAAAGTAACTAGTTGCAGGGGATTGGTTTTGCCTCATCATGAGGTGTTGCTAAAAATAAAAAAAACAAAGCAACTTTAAAAATAGCAATAGCAAGCAATAGCACTTAGACTTATATGCCACTTCACACTGCTTTTACAGCTCTCTCTAAGCGGTTTACAGAGTCAGCATATTGCCCCCCAAAATCTGAGTCCTCATTTTACCCATTTCAATATGCAAAAGATGGACGTTTTAGCAGTTAGAATCTCTTAGCCACGATGGAAGGCTGAGTCAACCTTGAGCCTGGTGAAATTCGATCTGCCAAATTGCAGGCAGCTGGCAGTCAGCAGAAGTAGCCTGCAGTACTGCACTCTAACTACTGTTCCACCATAGTTCTGTGATTTCAACATAAAACAGGAACTAGACCAACAAGGCCGTGGAACTTACATCATTGTTCCATCCATTGTGGTCCTTGCCTTTACCATCTTTCCACAAAATGTCCAGCATGACCAAAAGTCACCAATGTATTCTCCAAAATCAGCTCCAAAGAAAATGGATACAATGATTTCATAATTCTGTAGGTTTACAAATAAAAGGCGTGCAAACATTTTCCACCTAAAAAGAGATGGTTGCAGAATTGAAGTTTTGCCCATGTCACTGAAGTAGCAAGGAAGTAGTAACTACAGGAAGCAAAGTTGCAGCAAGAAGAATGTTAATAATATTTGCTTTAAATACTTACATATTGATCTTAAGGCCAGAAGAATCCTTGTAATACCAGCAGAATGTTAAGAAAAATTTTTATGATATATAAAATATGAATAAAATTTGAAAAACTCCACCATCTAAACCCATTACTAAAACAAGCAGCTACCATTTTCAAATCATAATTTTAAACTACCCAAGCCAGTTTCAATTACTCAATTTTTATTTATATAAAATAAATCCAGGAAAGTTTGTCAGACAGACTATTCACACTTTTTTCCCAGCTGCCAATGTAATGAATGGTAACCTTGATAGTGCTGAAAAAGAGCAGCATCTCCACCTTTTCCCACCAATCTGTGTGTAGAATAAGCATGATTTCAATTGTCTCATGGACATCCAGAATGTCTATATGGTGTTAAAACAGATCTAATTCTGCCACCCTCTCAGTGAAGTTGCAAAGATGCCAATTCAGACTGAATGGCATTATGAGATAATATGGTTCTTGGTGCCCTGATTGGATAACTGAGGTCAATTTGAAAACTGTAATCAAATGGTTTAGCAGTCTAAACCAATAGAATCAATCAAAAAAAAAAAATAGCAAAAGTTTATAGCCATCAAGGGTCGCTTTTCATACTGATTTTTTAAAAATGTATATGTGTTTGATCCTTCTTGCTTTTGTAATATTGACAGTCACAATCACACAGAGATCTTCATTTATGCTAAATTAAATATGGATAAAATACAGGCACCTCTGTTACTCAATCCATAACAGGTTGGCGAAACACGTTGCTTCAAAAATGTGGCTACTCTGGCTAGCATATTATATGGTTAGACAAATTTATAGAGAACTATTCTATCAATAGTAATCATAAACTAAATAGAAATTTACCAATAGCTTCCTAATTGCCATACAAAGCAATTTTCTCTTTATGCTACTTGCCAATAGCATCTTATCTCAGTGAGATACAACTAATGCTCATAATATATTTTTCTAAATACCTAAATTTAAGTTAACTTAGAGAGAGAGAATGAAAAATATTATTTTTAACAGCTAAAATGGAAAATGAGTTAATAGTACTTTAATCTATTCTATTGATTGAAAGAAACTGTTGAGGAAGCATCTATGCTTCAGAGCAAAGCTAAATATATTTAAAGCAGAAAACAGAAGTAATCCTTCTGAGAAAATCAGTGAAAGACATATTTATCACCTTAGAAAACAGATACATAATTCTAAACAAAAGAAAATACTTTTATTTCATGAATTAACCTGTCTTCTCTTCTCTTATAAAAGCCCTGGCTTTTAAAGCTTAAATTTTATCTCTGTTTGACCCTATTGACACATCAAGAAAAATATTTTCTGAATAATTCTCATGATCCCTAGAAAAGCTGAATTACTCACTATCATTAGTAGGTTGAGAATGGGGCCAAACCTATGTACTACTACCAATTGACTTTTATTTAGAAATAGCACAGGGGAAGTTCTTGAGATTAAAAATGAATTTATCATGTTAATATGTTGAGGGATAAATATTAAGAAACAAAACAATGACAACTGCTGCATTCAATTGCAACTATCAAAATGGTTAAGAATTATACCACCACAACAAATGGAAGGTCACATTTTCCCTATTCTGGTTTAGAATATTAACTGGGCAGAATCTTTCCTTTTTTCCTTCTAAAAAAAATACATATTAAAGTAGAAATTTCCATTAGTTAGAAGAATTTGCAAATATTCTAGTAAAACCGCAAAGATAATGCTTACATTTCCATAATTTGCTAAAAAGAACCTTTAAATAAAATGTATCCTTAGGCAGAAGGATGCAGGTGCATTTGTCTAAAACTAACTCTTTCACTTTCATGAGATCACAGCAGATGCAGAAAAGTTAACAGATGTCCCATTGCTGGATGCAATTAAATTTGAATTAAGGTACTTTTATAAATATAATAGGCATCTTTATAGCTCTCAACTATATCATTTCCAAATTTGCTTGTAAAAAATCCTTAAAACAGTCTATATCCTGATACTGCATTTTTTTAGAAAATGCAGTAAAATACATTGTTATTCAATACGGTAATACCAGAAAACCAATAAATGGTTTCAGTTATTGAGGAATTGGATAAAAATAGCTTATTGTCATTTTTTTCAGGACGGTAAATCAATAGATGATGAAAGGTTTTATTTGTTGTTACTACTGGAGTGTTGACTCTAGCAATAAGTGGGATGTGGACTGGAATTCAGGGAACAAGCATTTGAGTGATATGACAGTGGAATTTAATGTTTTCAAAACTTAGGAACACTTGACTATGTTTACACTGCAAACATAAATGAAATTACCTATAGAAGGCATTTGCTTTCCTCAAAAAAATGTTCATGGCTCTTTGTGAGAGTCTTGAAAGCCTCAATAATTATTAAGAATTCTCAATAAAAACGGCATCCCTCTTTTGGGGGAAAATCATCACAATAAAAACAGTATAAAATTAATGAAAGTTCATTGTATATACTGTAACTATGGATATATAGTTAATCACAGACAGCCATGCTCAATATAAAATAAACTAGGGAATATGGGGTAAGATACATTTGTCACAGCACAGCAACATTAATGTAGCTACCAAGCAATAATGGGAAAAGTTACAAAGAAATTAATTTGTCTTAATGGTAATCTGTTTATAAATGATACAACTAAGGATTGTTTAGAAGTCACAATAATTTTAGCATCAGTGAGAAGTCTGAGGCTATTTAATTGCAAATATTCCATAATGGATGTTGAAACTGCAGTCTAAACACGTTTACTAAAAGAGAGTTCAACAAAACTCATTGAGATTAAATTCAAGTAAGTAATACAGTACACCACAAAGAGAAAAATAAGAAAAGAGAATAGGAGAAAAGGACCAAAAGACAGGAGGATGATAAATGTAATGGTGCCAAGTCACAGCAACATCAGGAAGAAGGAGTGTGAGAAGCTAGAGATGTATGAGGGTGTGAAGGGTAATTCAAGGGGTTTCCTTGGATTGTTCCTCCTCCTGCAAAGGGACTCAGGGATGGCCAGATGAAAAAGAGGAGCTCGCTGAAGGGCCAAGCTTGAAACCTCAGTTCAATGATATTTTGAAGTCAAAAACTCAGTTCTATTATTTCCATTGATCCTGTGCTTTATGCTGATTAAAATCTGCCCTTGTCGGAATTTCTTTCCTTTGTTTTACTAGAGTTCTTTTTGGGGTATGTTTATTTTTTGTATTCTATACCACAAAATTGGGCAGATTCTCATTTAATGTAAATTTGTAAACTTTAAGTAGATACAATTTATTAAAAAAATAATAGCCTTCTTTTCTCATCTGCTGTTATTAATTTATTATTAATTTTTCAGAGCTTTTGCTAACGTTGACTTTTGCTAATGTAGGAATCACATTTCTTTTTTGCTGTTGCTGTGAATCACTGAGCAAAACAAAACTCATTCAATTAAATTTTATTCACTCATTTATAAAATTGATTTTCCCCCAACCCTCGAATGTTTGCAAAATGTCCAATGTGGCCCTCAGATTGAAAAGTTTGAAGAACCCTGTTCTAGAACATCTATAAGCATGACAGAGTGTCTTATTTGTAATGAGCAAAGGCAAGTATCCCAAATGTGTCTAGTTTTGCTTCAGTTATAAGGATAATTTATAATCCTGATGAGGAGTTGCGGGGTGAAGTGAGTAAAACAAGACAAGAAAGTATTTTTAAAAAACCACCAGGTAATGCAGCAAGTACTTGCTGATTAGCATCTTAAATCATGGTAAATTACACACTGGATGCTGGTGACTGGGTCATGGGAAATTATGGTGCTACATGATATCTCATTTCTTGAACTGAAAACAAATATAAATAAATTGCTGTAAGAATATCATTTATACTTAGGAATTTATCCTACTGTCTGACACGATGGATTTTTTTGCTTAATGACAACTTTCCGAAGTTGAAAACAAGAAAAAAATTATTTTCTGCATTCAGCCTAATATATTTCAGTAAACTTCCAATATAAAGAATTTAAAATAGAACAAAACAAGGAAACCCCTCACATGTAAGAGCAAACAATAAATGAATGCAATGTGTTTGTGTGTCTGTGCATTGTCACACATATTTATTTAATTCATTCACCCTTTTCTCCTCTGATTAGAATTCAAAGTTCCAGAGATATACATAGGACCTCTACTAAGCAGAATTGTTTTTATTTGAAAGAGAAACATAAACAGAGAAATTGGCATAGTATAAATAAAATGTATTAATTTAACTGTTTTTAGCCTTGCTCCTTGCTGCCCAGAGACACTTGTGTGTGAGGTAGGCAGCTATAAATAAAATCTGATTTCATTCATATTCTTACTTTTAAAGCTTTTTAAACTTATCCTTCTTATAGTGGTTGGGACCACTGAATCTATAAAATAAAATCCCAAAGCCAAAATTCTGCCACAGAAACAGAGAATAGGCTCATGGGTACCAAGCATTTATTTATTTTTTATTTTAATCATACTTTTATACCGCTCCCTCTCCCAAAAAGGGACTCGGGGCGGTGAACAGCCCACTAAAAACATACAATAAAAATATAATAAATACTATTAAAAATAAATTAAATAACCAAATCGGCTGTCTATTAAAATTTAAGTTAAAATTTAAAACTAATAAAACCCTAATTTAATTGATTAAAACCAAAAAACATAGTTACTGGGCCAGGCCGGCCTGTTCAAAAAGCAGGGTTTTTACTGCGCGCCGGAAGGTCAGAATATCCGTCATAGCCCGTATCTCCGGGGGGAGATCATTCCATAGGGAGGGAGCTCCCACAGAGAAAGCCCGAACTCTCGGGGCCACCAGCCGACAACGGTCAGGCGGCGGCACCCCAAGTAGGGCCACCCTGTGGGAGCGTACTGGGCGGCGGGAGGTTGTTGATGGCAGCAGGCGGTCCCGTAAGTACCCAGGTCCCGAGCCATGGAGCACTTTAAATACCATCAGTACCACCTTGAATCGAATCCGGTAGGCCACAGGAAGCCAGTGCAGCCTGCGGAGAAGTGGTGTTACGTGTGCGCTTCGAGGGGCGCCCACAATCACCCGCGCGGCTGCATTCTGAACTAACTGCAACCTCCGGAGACTCTTCAAGGGGAGCCCCATGTAGAGAGCATTGCAATAATCCAAGCGGGAGATAACGAGGGCGGAGGTGACTGTGCGAAGTGCGCCCAGATCCAGAAAGGGCCGCAACTGGTAAATCAGACGAATCTGATAAAAAGCCCCCCTGGCGACGGCTGCAATATGTTCTTCCAAAGACAGCTGTACATCCAGGAGGACACCCAAGTTGCGTGCCCTTTCCACGGGGGTCAAAACCTCTCCCCCCACGGCCAGCGAAGGAATAAGCTGGCTGTATCTGGGCGCAGGAAACCACAGCCACTCGGTTTTGGCCGGGTTGAGACGAAGCCTGTTACGACCCATCCAACCCCGCACGGCCTCCAGGCACCGGGTCATCACTTCGACGGCTTCGTTGGGGTGGCCCGGGGTGGAGATGTACAGCTGAGTATCATCAGCGTACTGATGGAACTCCACCCCAAAGCCACGGATGATCTCACCCAGCGGCTTTACATAAATGTTAAACAGCAGGGGCGAGAGCACCGACCCCTGAGGCACCCCACAAAGCAGGGGCCTTGGGGACGATCTCTGCCCCCCCGTTAACACAAATTGCGAACGGTCGGAGAGGAAGGAGGAGAACCACCGTAATACGGTGCCTCCAACCCCCAACCCCTCCAACCGCTGCAATAGGATACTGTGGTCGACAGTATCAAATTCAGTGTCTTTCAATGATGATGTCAAAGAAAAGGATAGTCAATAAAACTTATATCAAATAGCAGAATTGGACACTTATTTAAAATGTTGATATAATGGTAGCAGTCCTTGTAAGATTCATACTAGCCAAGAAGAAAAATAAGATCATTTAGCTTGTCATCCCTGTATGATGATCTGTAGCCTACCATACGTTTATATGCAGTCATTAAAAGATTAGAATTTATTTATTTTTATTTATTTATTAAATGTAAAGGTCATTTCATTTCAGAGCAACCCTGGACAGCTTACAGCATAAAACCATTAAAATTGGACAACATGAATATTCCTAACTGTGCAAAATAACAGTACAATCAAAATAAAATTCATCATCACAAGATGGAGAAGGAGGAAGCTGGATGCATGGGGGGAGGATTAGTTCTTAATTAAGCAATCACTACCTCCAGTGTGATGCTTCCCCATTGTAGATATACAACACTTGATTGTGTCTTCCTTTTTTCTAACCATAAATTCTGACAAAAATCCCAGCAATGTTTGTCAATCCTTCAACAGAAAACATTATAGACACACACACACAGAGCTTTGAGATAATTAGCCAGCATCCATCTTTAAAGCCAATTTAAAATCAACATAGTTAAATTAACTATTAACAAGAAACAATGTATTTTATAAGTAAAACATTGCTGATACCAGAAAAAAATAAAAATAAAAAAATCTATATCTTAGGGGATAATAATTTCTAACAATTCCTAAATTGTAGGAATGCAAAATTGAAATGTAAGAATTGCAAACTGTTTCTTATATTTGAAAGAAGCAGTTTGAAATTCTTACATTTCAATTTTTACATTTATCAAAGAAAGTTCAGTCATCTTATATGGTATTCTGACATGCATTTGATATCTCCTGACTTTTTTATAATGATAGAAAACTGGAAGATCAATACATTTATCTAATTCCTTTTAATAGCCATTCCATATGGTGGTGAGTGTCATTTGAATTGATAGGATGCAATAATATACAAATTCAAAAGTTTGTTTTGTAGTGGAAATGCTGCCATTTTTATTGTTTTTTATTTATTTTTATTGTTATTTTTATTAAAATCCTACATTCTTACTTTGTTTTATTTTTAATCAGCATGCAAAGGGGGAATAGATGAGAATAAAAACAAAAGAACTGATAATAGCAAATCCCCACACAAACATAGACAAACATTCTGATAGCAGATCTGATAACCAGTCAGGTAGAATTCATCAGTCCAATAAATCAGGGGTCTGCAACCTGCGGCTCTGAGCCACATGCAGCTCTTTTGGCCCTCTGCTGTGGCTCCCTGTCGGCTGATCCCAGGACTGGCTGGCCCGCCCCTCCCCTCCCCGTCATTCCTCGCCTGGCCTGAAAGATAAGGGTGATGGCAGGGGATAGAGACACGCTTCAGGTCATAATGCTCGTGTCTTCATCTTATCTCAGTTGCTGCTGTTTATAGTGCCACTTATAAAGTGGGGTAAGATAATGTTACTTTTGGGTTTTTTTTACAACTTCTAGTTTATTTGGGAGACTAGGAGCCCAATATTATATTGAACAACAAGCTAAAAAAATCTTAGTTTGTTTAAGTGATTGTAGTTGCATCTTAGCTTACAGCTTCATGTCACAGTCAGTGGTAAGCCAAATCCAAATACTTATGGCTATGAGCAACAGGGATCCATCCAATGTGGTGTAAAATTACATGACTACTAGGATCAAAGGAGACTCTGACTCAAACATCCATTAAAGTATGAAGCTCTCTGACTGAACTTAGGATCAGTCAACCTGATTTATCCCACAGGATTGCGTTTAGGAAAAGATAATGACACTATTGTCCTTATGATTTAAAAATGTTAGGTGTGTGTGTGTGTGTGTGTGTGTGTGTGTAAATTAAAATTAAAAATTCATAACAAAAATATAAGAAACAAAATTGCTTACTACTAAAAATAATTTAAGACATCAATTCCTGGAAAGCATTGTCTCTCACTTTTGTTCCTTTCCATAGTTTCTGAGTTGTATAGAGAAGCTCTCTTTTCTTAATCAACATCATATTTAAAAAGCACATTTACATGTAAAATCCTAGACAAATTCTTTACCAAATTATCTGAAATACTATTAAGTAATAATAGTTTTAAGATGTAGTATTGCATACTTAAAAAGTCCATAAACCCTGCAATTAAAAAAAAAAAGATTTAACATGAGAAACAAAGAAAGAGGTACAAAACTTTGGGGGATGTTTCATTTTAACCAACATGTTGTCATCTGAACCAGCAGCTCTTTCTATCAGAGATGGGATATCTCAGCAATTTAAGTACTATTAAAAGCTTACTTTACACTGAGCTTTGCTGAAATTGTACATTTGATGGTATAACACATACTGTTGTTCACTTGCTCTGTCTAATTCACAGTGCTATAAATATGTTTGCCCTTTCTACTAAGCCTGCCTAAGGGATTAGCAATCCCCCCCACCCCAATTCAGTTTAATATTAACTGCATTAACTTGGTAGACTGTAACATCCTGTTACAAGTCAAACAGCCTAGGGTGCAGTATGGATGACTTGTTTAATATAAAATTTTCATGCAAAAATTATTTTCTTTGGGACTCCAAACACAGCTCTAGGAAAAGGGGCTGACTTTCTTCACCTAAATGAGTAGCTGGAACAGCTCAAAATTTCATTCTCTGAAGACAAACAAAAGCTGAACAACAGACTTTTTGCTGAGAAAGAAAACTAACAACTCAATATTATGGATATTTTAATAAATCACAGTTCAATAAGATTGATTCTCATCTGCAAAGGATACATTCAAAAAGTTTCATCCTACTTTTAAAAATTCTAATTCAATTTGTTAAAAATAATGAATGTTTTTCTTTAATGTGTATTATTATTATTAAACTTTATAATGGGTGGCAGAATTCTCATTTGCAGAGAAACAAATGAGGAAAATATAAAATTCACAGTGTAAAAAACATACACAGTATACAACTCCCTGAGTTTATCAACACAGAAAGCCAAATCCCTTGAATTGCCTCACAGATAAATATCATCTCATTCAGAGAAGCCATCTTCTGTTTTTCCTAGCTATATTAGTAACAATCTAGATTGATACAAATATTTTGCATATCACACACTAGTTAACCACTGTTGCCTGGAAATGATGTGCTGGGAAGATCCTGTGGTTACGCTTTCAGTGTGTAATGCTAATAACGGCTCTTCCAAAGTTATGAAACTCTTAACATATCTAACCATTGGCCATGCTTGCTAGGGATAGCAGGACACACAATTCAGCAACAGGAATGTCATACTTTGCTTATATATTTATAGCTGAACAGCAAAAGGAAAAATGTGAGCAGTTGCTCTGGCAGCCCTTATCTCAGTCTCACAGATGTTCCACATTAACAGAAGAAAAGTGGAGAGGGATAATCATAATATTTACTATCTTACCACTTGTCTCCCTAATATGGTAATAAATCAGTATATCCAGAATTTTGTTTTCATATAATTAGAACCAGGGTATGTTCAGCTGCATACATGGACGTGAAGAACAAGGGTAAATCTAGAAAACATTGTCTCCAGATATAATGCCATCACAAATGCCAGGAACAAAAAAATGTCTCTGGTGCCAACACAACCATTTTCTGGAGCCTTGCAACGACAGTGAATTTGGTCCAGTAGATCTTCTGCATTAAACCTCTGCTTCTGAAACCTCAGCAAAAATTAAGGGCTTTGATTTTCTTTAAAAAAAAAAAATCTAAACAGCCTCTTGATCAGTTTTTTGGATCAAATCTTATTTGCATGTCCTTCTCTCCCTCCCAGTGAAAATTATTTATGGTTACTTCAACCTATTGATTCTACTGTGAATTTCTGGGAACTCCTTTGGATCTGAAGGAAAAAATGTGCATTGGATTGCCCAAAAATAGGAAGCTAACATCCTTTTTTCACCTTTTTAAAGTAGGCTCTTAAAATTCTCCACCTGTCATCTTGAAAAAGACATATTTGGTACTATTTTCCTTCCCCATGCACTCCAAAACACATTTGATCTCTTCATGCCAAGCCATGCACTAGAAGGACTTCAATAAACCTTATTTTTTATGTTAGTCTTTGAATTCACCTAATTTAGAAATTATAATAAACATTATAGCAGTAGTATATTTGAAATAAATTCATTGCCTTTTAAACTGTCGCCCCTAACCTTATACCTTGTTAAAATTTAGACAAAGAGGATAACTCTTGTAATCTTTAGATGCTACAAAATTTTGGGTTGTTTTTTTTTTCAACAACTGAAGATTTTGACAATAACATTTATGAATAGCATATTTTAATCAATAGTTGGAAAAATTAGCTAAGGAGGGAGGATTTCAAGTTCAACCGAATGCTTTAATATATCTAAGATATTTGTATTCTGTTTATCTAAAGGCAAAGTATCCAGCAAATATCACTCAGTGCAAAACTCAAAAAGCAGGGATTTTTTTTTCCACATTCCTAAAAATGATCCTTTTTTCATAATTTTAAAGTAATGCTAAACACAGCACTCCTAGTTAAAGCTGCACTTACTTGCTAACTCACTGAAAGGCTATGATTTACCTGCATAAATAGAAAGAACTAATTTACTAAAGAAATCCCCATGGGCAAACATGTTCCAGCTAATGAAATGTTCAGGTTTTGCACGATTAACCAGCTGGAGGGGGTGGTGAAGAAATACATGGCATAAACTAATAAGTAAAAAAAAAAATACATTAGTTCTCTTTTTACACTCTTCCATGAAAAAATGTCCTTATTTTAATTTGGTCTTTGTTAAATGAATGTTCAGAAAGGAGAGATTTGAGTAACTTACGAGGTGTTGGTTAGGGATTTAAACCAAGTCAGGCAATTGTTCCTTGACAAATCACATTACAAAAATGGCTCAGGTAAAAAGAAAGATTTTGGTTAGCTTTTAGAAAAACTGCCTTGCTTACATAACAGATACTGTCACTTGTCATATAGTTACCATCTCAAGCAGAATATTGCAAAATGCATTATAAAAGTTGAAAAAAGTGACTAGCTTTTGTGACATGTCTTTACGATAATCGCCATTTTTTATCTTCTATGGGAAGTTTGTGGCATCCAAAATCAATGGGGGAAGCCAATTTTGCATAACGACCATGGCAAAAGATTCATAAAATTGGGCGAAATCCCATTGCTTAGCAACGGAAGTTATGGGCTCAAGATAGTCATAAATTGAGGACTACCTATATGATTTATTTTAAAACTCATGAACAGATTCTTAGGTTCACTAGAATTTCTGTCTAAAACAAAAAAGCCACATTTTAACATTTGGCTTATTAAAGATCAATAAGTTGATACTGTTTAAAGGCAACCCAATTTTACCCTCCATCCATTCCCTATAATTACACAAGCATGTAATTTAATTGGGAAAATAAGTGATTGTCTGATTCTTTCCAAAATGTCCTCTATTAAAATTAATGCATTAAACTTAATTAATTATGAAGGTAAAGATTTTTAAGAGGAACAATAAATGTTAATTTCAATTGCCATAATAATCAACCAATAATAAACATGTATTTTTTAATTTGTTGTTCTTTAATTTGTTTTGATGTTGTTTATTGTTCATTTTAACTTTGCTATAAAATTTGTACCTGTGTTTCTTGAGTAAAAGCCAAATTATTCCTCTGAAAGAAAAATAGGAGTTGTTTATATACCTGCTAAATTGACTACTATAGCAATATTACTTTTTCTATATGATGGAGTAAACAAGATATCTCACCATTCTACTTAATAACAATAATAACAGTAATAATAACATGTTTAACCATTATGTATTTTTCTCAAGCTTATGAAGTAACATATTTATATCATACATTTGAGTCAAGAGCTTCAATAACTTTTAGGGTTTCCATAAACTATAAAAGCTGCAAGAGACATTACTGTTAGCCTCAAAAGATTATTTCTGTTGCCCATAAAAGCACAAAGAACTTGCTGTTTCATTTGAAGACATCCCATTAATTTTAATTAATATTTTTCTTTTACTAATCTTTTTAAATGGTTTGCAAGTCCTCCCATATTTGGCTGAGCATGCAATCCATAAAACAATTAGTTGTTCAAATAAACATAGCTTTCCTTATTATTCATGAATAATTTGCACATACACCTCTTCCCGATTGGAGGCACAGATTCAAGGAAAAGATTAAAATCAAACATATATTGTACTTGGCAGCCACGTATAGTTCCTTTCGTTTGGATGCTTACCATATGTGCAATCGAGCTAGAGTCTTACTTTCTTTTCAAGTGTATAAGGCTTCCGTGCTCTGAAGTGAACACTAGAATTGATCTGTTTGTTAATTTGAAATACATACTTCAACCTGAAAAGATAGTCTCTAATATTGTCTCAATATAGGAGTTGCCTTCACTGGTGCCCACTATGTTCACTGGTGCCCACCATCACACTATCATGGAGAAAGCCCATCTTTTTCTAAGCAATGGAGAAGGGGGTTCTTGGGTGTTTTTCATCCCTCCAAGCACACTCAAGAAGCACTAAATAAAGAATGTTCCCAGACTGAAATGTTTTAGGATTACCAAAGGATATTGTGCAAGTATTCCGCCTTGTTATGGTGTAGAGAACAGTTTGAAAATCTGCAGAAAACATAGGAGGATTATGAATTAAATGTAATCATTCCTAATCACCAATAAAATTCTGTCATTGAAGCCGGGCAATCGTTTAAAAAGGTTCATCTCAAAAGAAGCCAGGTAAAGCAAATAGCAAAGAGTATACATACCAACATCATTTAGGTCCAGACCATTGTTCTATGTAGCTTGGTAATACTGCTAGCTTTCCAAGATCTTTCTCAATCTCAACTGCCACCGACTGCCAGTAAATTCTAGTAGTTAAATTGTTGGATTTGTATTGCCTGATCCATTTTTAATATCCTCCTTGGTAATTGCAGGCTAAATGCATCATTTATTTTCAAACCAGCTTACAGGTTTGCTATGGTGGGAAGGTAATTGGGAGAACCCCTATACATGATGCTTTGAATTACCAGTGAGAAACCAGAATTTAAATGCAATAAATAAAATTTAAACTGCCTACCTAGAAACAAGACTATTATCAAGGATACATTCAATCCCCACCATCCAGTCAGAGCTAAAGAAGCTTCTTGGATGAGAAGCTAAACATCTTCAAAGAAAAACCAGAAAGTCCAGTTGCTTCTTGAAAAAACACCTTGGGGACAACCATGACCTGGATGACTGACAATCTCCATAGACATTCAGTCTGTCTGTCCATAACACACACACACCTGGATTTTCCCCATATTGGCTTTCTTTCAAAATTGTGTGTGTTTCTTAAAAAAAAATAAGATGCAGATGTGTAAGGTACACATTAACCTCACTAAACTATTTATGGTAAACACGGTCTGTTTTGATTTTAAAAAAAGGGTCTGTCATCCCCTTCCCCCATTTTCCCAGCACTCTTTGTGTTCCTCAGTCACCCAGCTGAAATGAACTGAAATGACCCCTCACCCTTATATAGAGGAGATAACGGAGACCTTCTAAAATTGCAGACACACACTGTGACTGATTGGGGGTGTTTGTAAACAACTATGGAAAGATTTCTAACTATAGTCCTTTGGTGCTAAAATTAGAAGGTCAGTCAGTTCTAAAGTGGTTTAACTAAATGAGACAAGACAGAAACTATTAACATAGTGGTAAGAAAAGAAGTCTGATAACATGGAGAGATGAACTGAACCACCTGCCATTCAAATTTCTACTTTAATGATATTAGCACTTTAGAATTTATGTGCGTGAGGAGATAACTAAACATGATTGCTTATTTCTGCTGCTTCAAAAGACCATTATCCATTAAAATGGTACATTAGTGTATATATGGAGCGACAACTTTTTTGTGTTTAAGGTAGTAGAAAGAAAAAGAGAAAGTAAGTGCATTGTGCAATCCTAGTCAAGTCTCCAAATAATAAGATAAATGGCAGAAAATAGGCAACAACTTCTCCCCAAATATACATAAGCAACCATAGAATAGAACAAATGGATGTAGAACCTTCTTGGAACTGCTTGAAAGGACTGTGTTATAAATAGTCCTTTTAGCGTTTTCACTATTTGGGTGACCTTGAAGACACAGAAAAATCTCCAACTGGTCTCAACAACTTTCAGAAAGAGTGCTAATGGCAGATGATTGCAAGGAATAGAAATCCTTCCATTCTCCACCATTCAGTCAGAACTGAAGAAGCTTCTTAGATGAGAAGCAAAATGTCTTCAAGAAATAACAATGAAAGTCCAGTTGCCTTTTGAAAAAAACATATTTGGCTTATGGGGGAGGAAAGGGCCCTGATTCCCTTCATTAGCCACACCTAGAATGAGAGTTTTTAAAAAATGCATGCTGAGTGTGGCAGCTGCTGGGAGCAAACATGAGTTTATCTTGGGTTGACTTTGCTTATCTGTGCTGCTGGAGTCTTTCCAACCACGTTGAGTTACTGCCATGCCTTCACATCTGGAATTCTTGCTCCTGCCCTGTAGGAATAATTACCTCATTTTGCCTTGATTGGACTTATAGTTACAGTTTTTGTTGACCATGTTTTTGACTTGATTCTCTGTAGCCAAAGGCTATATCTGGGAGTTTTTTTCCAGCCAGAAGGTAACCAGGATATTGGAAGCAAGGTTGGAGCTAATAAAGGGTCTCCTACTGATTATCTGACTGTGTTGCCTTTGTGCCACACCCCAGGTCATCACAGGTGACCGAATGAAGATGTGGGCTTAACAGAGCTTTCTCTTTCTCCCACTTCAGTCCAATTTAACTATTTGTTGTTTATGAAGATAATTTTAACTATTAGGCCAGTTGAACAGGATCATCTATCAGTGAATTCTTGCTAACTTCATTTCAATCACTGTTGAAAATTGTGGTTTTTCCTATTACCATCAATGCACAGCTGGAGTCATGATTTAAATTTCCCATAATGCCCAACAGAGAAATCATATTGTGAGCATTTGGGGATTTTAAAAGAGAGACTAAATCTATGTGCAAGGTAGCAACAATACTGAAAGTAAGAAAAAAGAGTAGGTGGCCATAGGCATCCTGGCCGTCAGTGTAATGTTTCTGCATTTTCCATTACGGAAGAGATACATAGTGGAAAATTACACAATCAGACTATAGCACCTATATTCCCTCAATCATATAAGAGCTGCTCCCAAATGAGCACTTTGTGTACATTCAAAAATAGTTTTCCTAGTTTGCACTTTTGTTTTCCATAAGTGCAACCATCACCAGTGTCAAACATTGCAAAGCTTAACAAATTTCGGCTGGTAGGGAAAGAGTAAGAAAAATTCTGACTCCAGGAGAGAGAAGTTGGTGGCAAACAGTAATTTGGCAGCCCATTGCTTATTGCTTAAAACCACAGAAGAAAGGCTTTACAAAAGTGTAGTGCAATTTATAACCCCTAATTAGCGCAGTCACTTAAGTAGATGTTTCTGTAACCATTTAAAGGCAAGGGGTTTCTTCAGTGCTCGGAATGGAGCTGGGATGGCTTCAGCATGTGAAAAGAGACTGTGGCACTTGGCCAGGTTACCCAGCTGTTTTCTAAGTATGACAGGTGCCCATTTTTTCCATTTGCTTGTGGAATGCAATATGTCTTCAAACAACATTTTTGCCAAGTGGGCTGATGCAGTTATATTTCAAAGATCCAACAGGCTAAAATGTATACTTCACATTGTTTTGCCTGACATCGACTTCAGTCGCTTCCCCTTTTGAATGCAATTCTACTCCTCAGCACTTCAGACAACAAATTGTGAAGATAATAGAAATGCAATCTTAATGAAAGGAGGCAAGCTTCAAACAAGCAATATTCCACCAAAGAAATACCTTGGCATTTCAGAAGGCACCCACAGTCCTTGCAAAAACAGCATAATCTTTCAGCTTGCATATAAATACTATCCAACAAAGTTACAGTCAATCTCAGCTTCCCAATATACAGTAAATACATTAAGAAATATGATTTGTTGGAAAACTGCATATGGGATACCTGTTGTTTTTTGCAAAGGTATTTTCAAACCATGCTGGTATCTGAAATTGTCCCCAGCACCAAAAAGACACATGTGCATGACTTTTTGCATAATTTTGTACAAAACAAATTTCCAACCAGAGAAAAAAATCAGAACATTGAACAGCAGTAGTCCCATTTTCATGAACAGAATTTTCACTAATCTGGGACATTTTAGATCTTCCTGTGGCACTATGGCTACCGCTAAAATAATTCTTCAGGTGTTTATTTATTTAATTAATGTATTACTCACTTTAATTGCCAAAGCAATTCTTGAAATGTTTCCTTATAAGCTTGTGGGCATAAAAAATGGTGGCAATTGTGCCAACAGAGAAAAAAATATGGGTTAGCCTATTTAATGCTAGAAAATATAAAATAAGGTCATACCTTGGGAGGATGGAGAGTGGTAGTTAACTAAACAAATACATTTTTTTAATTAAAAATTGTTGTTTACCAACTGTTTCAACAAGGCGGTATATATCCTGGTTTGTATTTCTCCTTAAGGGATACATTAAACCAAAAATCTCAAACTAGACCACATAATAAGTTTTATAAAGTTTAGCTACTTCCACTGCCTTGGCATGCCAAGGGTTTAAGGTATTTTTACATACGATAGTAAGGATAATGTCTCCAAATATGGCTTATTGGTCTATATTGTCATGTAACTTTTGGATACTTTGAGTAATAGGAAATGTAAACTTAAAAAATTAAAGTATACATACATTCAAAAACATATCATAAGAATCTATGCAATCACCTATTTATTTATGCATTAGATTTACACTCTTACCATTCTGCTTTAATGGGTACATAATCCAGTCCTAAATCCTCATGCAATTAGTTAATAATGAGATCTCAATCATTATTTTTAAAGTACACAGGAGATGTACAAGCTATTCCTGTGCTGGCAGCATAATTCTCCTCCCCCCCCCCCCCAAATTGTAACTGTAAACATGAAAAGAATGTGAAAATGACATGTGTAAAATGCCAAACGTCTAAACTACAGGGAGAACAAAATAGAAAACTAGTATAGTATATTGTTTCATGTTAAAATTTAAAAACTAAGCAGGTTGAACTCCACCTTCAGACATGGAAACTCACTGGTTAAGTTTGGACACAATACTCACTGTTGCAGGATCCTTGGTACACTGAGCTTGGTAATTTTCCTGCAGATGTTTCATTACCAAACTAGGTAATATCATCAGGGTTAGCAGGGAGTGATTTATATACACTAGTATATAAAAGCAAACCTCTCTCCCTATTAGGACTGATGATGGTACCTAGTTTGGTAATGAAATGTCTGTAGGAAAACTACCCAGCTCAGAAAACCAAGGACCTCACAGTTCAACCATGAATTACAAATATTTTCCTCTATCAGTAATACTCACTGTTGCCAGGAAAAATCGGCAACGGGAGCATACTATGTGCACTACCCTATGCTCCTAAAGTAAATTGGAAAGGAAGGAAGGAAGGAAGGAAGGAAGGAAGGAAGGAAGGAAGGAAGGAAGGAAGGAAGGAAGGAAGGAAGGAAGGAAGGAAGGAAGTCCTTCCATCAGTAAGCAGAAAGCAAACTAGCTTGATAATGCAGCAGGTGCTTCATATAACATTTCACTGGCTGTGTATTAACCACCCATGTGTAAGTGCTACAGATACTGCAAATTTAGGCATGAATGCTCTAGGCCATTAGCAGGTGCTTTGAGCAGTCATCCAAATCGAAGCAAGACAGTGGAAAAAACCAACGATTAGTTAACAGAGCTTGCAAAAAGCATAAACTCCAATAAGGGCACATCAAATGTTTTGCCTACTTGTAGAAATAACCTGACATTCTGGGGGAGGGGGAGCCTACTGCTGTGCAGTTTTTGATAGAATTTTGCTGTTTTGTTCATAGGCCCCAAGACGCAACTGTTGCTAAGAAGCTGAAATCAGCACTGAAATGTCCTAAGGTGGTTAGTGACAAGACAGGAAAGAACTTCAGGGACTTGGGAAGAATACTGGAGCCATTTGATAAAGCTCTGCTTGAGTATTTGAGGGCTGCCCTATGGGTGTTATCCTGAAGAAAGCTCCAGGCAAGAAAGCTGATTCATCACTTGTCACAACCAGAAGATGCATCAGTCAATGAATACACTGACTCTTCGGAGTTTTATTTTATGCACAGCTACATGTCAGCTCCTTCCAGAAGTATTTAAAACACACCAATATTGAGAAAAATCTATGGATAAGTATGCATGTGTAAATTCCAGTCTCTGTATTACCACTCAAAATATACTTGCAAGATTTTATTAACCTGTGATTTTAATTTCCCATTAATAATTACATTTTGGTCATTTTATTTTTTAACCATTTAAAATTAAGTAATTTACACATTTTTCAAGCAGCAAACACATGCTTAATGATGGTGTCAATCTCTATATTTACTGATTTAGAAGAAACAAAAAAGGAGAGTAAATTCCTTCAAAATGTTCAGGGAAAGGGAGAGTCTTCCTGTATCTATGCAAACTTGAATATTTTGTACATATCTGCTTTCCTTTGTCAGTAAGTGGGAGGGTCAGATATGGCAGGGGTAGAAGGCCATATCAGGTTAGGAGATCACGTGCCCACTATCTCCAAGCGGTAACGCACTCCGACCGTCTCGACCCGTCTTGCAGGCCTGGTTGTGCATAAGGGTCTTTAATTTAATTTAGTTTTAACTTTAGTATATTTAATGTTCTTAATTATATGGCTGTGAGTCCTTCGGGAGAAGAGCGGTATATTAATAATAATAATAATAATAATAATAATAATAATAATAATAATAATAATAATAATAATAATAATATTAATGGCACAACCCACACAGATGTTCTTTGTATGAAATAAAAAACACCTCAATTTTTGCCTAACTTATACTTTCAGTTCAAAGAACTATATCAACAAATCAAAGGAAGACTCATGGTGTCACTCCATTCAGGACTCATAAAAGAGATCATAATGCCTAGACTCACTAGCACTCCCATGCACACAACTCAAAGTATGGATCTGGTAGGTAGATGACATCTTTTTCATAATAAAAAAGGACCAATAGAGAACACACACAAAACTATCAACAACATCTTCAAAGGAATAAAATTGATAAGGGAACAAGAAAACAATGACATTCTCCTTCCTGGATATCTGGACAGATTATTATGAGCATGTGATTTATTGAAATTATGGTTTTCCAAAGGCACGTGGCACAGTTCTACTATTATAGGTAAAATCCTACAATGCAAGTATAACGTAATCTGAATTTCTTGAAGGAAGAATTTCTCAGAAGTAAGTACTGTTGAGTTCATAAATGTTTATTCTGTAAGACAGGATTGTAGCCTTCTATCATACTGAGCATTAAACAACATTGTGGAATTCCAGATGATATTAGTTAATTATTTAATATTCCAATTAAGAAATGTATTAAGACTCAATAAATATTGCCAAATATTCTAATGGTAGATTAAAATGATAATACTCTAGAAGTCACCAAAATAACACTCAATTACTTTAAAGGAAATTAACAAAGCTGTCATTTGTTTTATTTGTGCTCCCCTACAACAGATTTTGGAACACATTGGTCTGTGCAGCAAGTCCCACAAGAGAACAGTTGGCATTGCCAAAAGAGGTTTATAGGCAAAAATAAACAGGTGGCATTCTGATGGTTTTCCTCTTTTCTTGGACCACAAACAAGATAATGTTAGAACAAGGTCAAGTCATAAATATTTCCCTGCCCCCATCCCAATAGACAAAATAAGAATAAATACTCATTTAAAGGATTTTTGCAGTATTAAACTAAAGAGGGGAAATGCAAGTGAACTTAATGTGACATTTTTTAATATGCCAATTTGAGCACCCAAGATAGTTAGCACTTCAAAAGTCAGTGAAATGCACAAAACAAATACTTAAATGTATACTACATCACTGAAACATATGCTATAATTGCTCATAGCAGCTTAATATTAATTTTTTTTAAAAAGAAGAAACAAAGAAATATGTCTCTATGTTAATAGTTGTATAATATATTCAGGACAAAGTAAACTATCAAACCAATCTGCTGAATTATAAACCAAACTTCATTAAAATGATGTTCTTAAGGACAATTTACAATGCCCAAGGACAAAGCATCCCTTAAGAGAAGAGGGAAACTGGGTTGTACACTAGCTCCTTTTCCATTCATCTTGTATTTAAACCTAATAGTCCAGGTGCATAGAAACCCAAAACAATATTTCACATTTTTGGCCGGTGAAGCCATGCTGATTAGGAATTCAGGGACTTAAAATCCACGCCTCTGGGTTTGCTAAGTGAATTGCACGTCATATTCTACTCTTCTTTCAACAAGGATTCTCAACCTTTTCTAAGCAAACACCCAGGTAGATCAAATACACTTAAGTATCTTTCAATTTCTTTTAATAGATATAAACCCAGGCACTACGTATGAAATAATGGCATTTGTTTATAAGAGTTATTTGACTATATCTCTTAGGGGGGAAATGGCATCAAAGGTGCTATAAAGGCAGGCAGGCAGGCAGGCAGGCAGGCAGGCAGGCAGGCAGGCAGGCAGGCAGGCAGGCAGGCAGGCAAGCATATAGGCTTAGATTTAACTTCACTACAGTCATCATTCATGGATTTTAATTCTTCTATTTCAGTGCTTGCTGTTTGTGTCTGTTATGTCTTCTTTTTCTGTGTTTTTCTCTGTTTGCTCCTGAACTGAACTAAGAAAACAGGGATAATGAGCCAAGCAAGAAAACGGCTGAAACGCAGGTAAAGGAGAAAAAAACATCCTGAATTGCCTTACTCTCAGGTAGTAATAGAAACGAAAGATTTATTCTCCATCACCATCCATGTACCCTTACCATATTATTTCATGGAACTTTCCTGTGAGCCACAATGCTTTTGAAATTTAAACCATAGAAAGATACAGTAGAGTCCTTGCTAGCATGATGCAAAACTTTAGAAGACAATTTGAAAATAAGCTTGCCCATATAGGGACTTCCATAGTTCTAGCGATATTCAAGTATTATCTAGTCTGGTTCTTATGGAAAACTTTGAGTTAATAGAGCTCAATAATGTGAACAAGATGGTTGGCTGGGTTTGCTCAAATATATGTTTTCCTTATTGCAGAAGGGAGGGCATGCCCAATAGCAATTACAAGTACTTTATTGAGAAAGCAAATGTTCCCATTTTTCCAAAAGAAGGCATATTTTGACTTTCTTAAAGAAAATAAGCTTGTCCTAGATGAGATTATTAATTACAGACCAGTGACTAATATTCTTTTTGTGGGCAAAGTAATAGAGAGTATGGTAGCTTAGCAACCCTGGACAGTCTTGGATATTTAAATTCATTTCAAGTTAAAATTATGCTGAGAACTACATTGAGAAAAAGACAAATGTATTGCAATTCAGTTGACATTTTGAACCTCTGAAAGCTATCATAAAACTCCAACTTTAGAAGGAGTCATGTAGGCTATCAACTCCAACTTTCTGCTTAGTGCAGAAATCTGAATTAAAGCATCCTTGACAGATTATATTCCATGTCTGCTTAGATGCTTCCAGCAAAAAAGAAATTCACTGTTGAACTGTTCTTAGTTACATAGATTTGCCCATCACTCAATTAGTATCTGCTTTCCCATAATTTAAGGCTATTATTTTGAAGGCTGTGCTCTGGGATAGAAGAGACCATTTCTTTTTATAGCTTATATCCCTTCAGGTATTTGAAGAGATAGGCTCCTTCCTCTTAGTTTTCTCTTCTCATGGCTAAACATATCCAATGGAATTACTGAAATTATATTTGAACAACTTCTGGTGAGACACTGATTTCCTCATCTCTAATTTATGTACAATTGCTAGAAGACATATAATTCAGAGATTTAGTTTGAAGTGTCAGCAGGATCTGAATGACACCCATGTCTGTAACATTGGTTAAACATGAGCAGTAATAGCTATGAAGAAGCAGCTGCATATTACAATGGACTGGAGAAGTACTGTACTGTACAAATGAATTGAGATTCTAAACTAGGTAGAGGCGCTGCTGATTGTCAGTTCATCCAACCAAATAAATAGTATTCAGCGTGTTTTATGTGACACTGAATTCTACTAAATGATCTGGTTGCAGTCTGCATATGTCTTATGATCAAGTGTTACCATGGATGTTTAAGCACATTGTTAACAGCTTACTTCACAATTAAATATTTTGTAGAATCTGCTCATTTTGACTATTACAATGCAGTAGATATGATGGTACTGTTAAAAATTATTTAGAAACTGCAAATTGTCCAGAATAGGCCCCTGAGATTAACAACTAGAACTGTAACATTTACCATATTTTTTGCATTATAAGATGCACTTTCCATCCCCACAAAAAAGTGGGTGGAAATATCTGTGCAGAGCGAATGTTGCCAAAGGCCTATCCACCCACCAGCCCCCACCCACCAGCCTCTGCCTCCCAGCAATTTGCCTCCTTGCAGCAAACAGCCTGGTTAGCTTCAGTACAGCCTGATTTAGCATGAGCAGCTGATTGGCAGTTGAATCGGTTTCCTGGAATACCGCCAATCAGCTTTTCCAGGCTGAGGGGATCATTGCTGCCCATCGCCACCATTTGCTGCCACCACCGATTGCCGATCACCACTTTCTCCTTCTTTCACTCTTCTCTATCTCACTTTCACTCTTCTCTATCTCTACCTACCTACCTATCATCTATCATCCATCCATCCATCCATCTGTCCAGTCTGGTGCAATAGTTAAGGTTCTGGGTCTGAAACCAGAAGATTGGGAGTTCTAGTTTTCATTTAACAGTAAAAGCTAGCTGGGTGACTTTAGGCCATTCTCTATTTGTCAGTCCACCTCATTTCACAGGTATATTGTGACAAGAGGTAGGAACATTAATTACTTAAATTGCCTTGAGTTAACAAAAAATGAAGGCAAGATAAAAATTAAATACATTCATAAATGTCTTAAGCAGAGGTTCTGCTCCTAGAATCCCTATCTAATAAACCAAAATAGGTAAACCTGAGGTACTTTTTGGTTTCAGTCCCTAACTGAAATAAGCAACCAGGAGAGGTTTGACTGGTGCTATCTTTCTGGTCAATACTTCATTTAATGTCTAACATTTTATTCATATAGTCCTTATAAATCACTGTTTCAATATATAACACCTGTATTTTTATCTGCTTTTGCTAAAAATGGCATTTTACATTATACTTATACTTATTTATTATAAATAATCAAGATGGTGAACATACCCAATACTCATTTCTCATTCTATTTGCCCCACAACAACAACTTTGTGAGGTAGGTTGGGTTGAGAGAGATTGCCTGACCCAAAGTCAGCCATCTGATTCCCATTGCTAAGGCAGTTTACAATGCACAGTCTCCTACTTTCTATGTTAGTGTCTTGAACCAAGACCAAAATGGTCTAATTTTATAATACTCCATTAAGTTCCATGATTTGTGAATCAGCCATTGCAATCTGTTAAAATAATATTGACCAGCATAAAGTAAATAAGTACATGTGAGCATGTCTGCATACCCCAACACACACACACATCCCAATAATAATATATCTGTTTTTCATGCAAGACAGGTAGCAAAACAAGCTTATCTAGTATTTGAAAAGTCTTCTTTTGGTTGTGGAATGCCTTTAACTTCATGTGTCATAAATTATATTGTTTCAATAGAAATAAGTTATTCATAGTTTGTGCAATATGGATGTTGAGCATTCAAAAAACGAAAAGCAGGATAGCAATATAAGTTTGTTATAAGTTTCAGTGGAAAATGATTGTTTTTAAGACAGCATTTTTGAGGATCTGTCCTGGCAAATCAATTCTGCCCCTGACAATCAATACCACCAGCCTGATCAAGAAAGCTCACCAGCCCCTCTTCTTTCTGAGATTATTGAGGAAGAACCACTTTTCCCCAACTATTCTGATCAAATTCTACCGCTGTGCAGTCAAGAGCATCCTAACCAGCTATATTTCAGTCTGGTATGGAAATTGCACCATTAAAGAAAAGAAAGCATTACAGAGGGTGGTGAAAACCGCCCAACACATTATAAGGATCCCACTTCCTGCCATTGTGGACATTCAGGGGAAATGATGTCTGCGAAAAGCCCACAGCATCGTTAAGGACTCCTCCCATCCAGCCCATAAACTGTTTACCCTTCTTCCATCTGGGAAGAAGTTCAGGCGCCTGCAGTCCAAGACCAGCAGGCTAAGGAACAGCTTCTACCACACAGCAGTCTCCTTACTGAACTCCTCAACTCGTCTACCCCACACACACACACTGATACTTTCCCTGATAATATATATCTTGTATAAACTCTCTGTGCATTATACTTATATTCAATATATTCATAAACACTCTGTACAGTCGTATATATTCCTTCCATAGATATAGATTCTGTATATTCATAGATATTCTGTATATCCATATATAGTTATATATTTTGTATATCTGTATATATATATTTATACTTCATTGCTGTTTTTCACTTCTGGTTAGATGCTAACTGCATTTCGTTGCCTGTGTTCATGTGCAATGACAATAAAGTTGAATCTAATCTAATCCAATCTAATTTTTCCTCACAATATGAACGAAGATCTCCTTGGAAGTTATATGATTTTTAGTTTTTGGAGGCCAAATGGTGAAAGCATCATCATAATGTGATACTGTTGAATGCATGATAGATAGGAATTTAATATTGTACCTGAATTGCCTGTGACAGATGTGAAGAGTATTTTGTAACAGTCCTTCAAAGAGGAGCTAGGATTGAAAGGAAATGAAGCAATCTTTGTTTTAAAGATTATAGCATTAACTGTATGAGTGCTGGAGGGAAAAGGAGAATGAGAAAAGGTAGTCTTCATCAGGAAGAAGCATCCTAAGCAGCCAGTCTGATTTAGTAGCAGATGTTTGATATGACTACAGTAAAATGCATTCCTAACCTCATTACAGATGGTTAGCCAACATGGGACATGAATGGACATAGCCCTGGCAAGGGCCTTCCTGGCAATGGCATTACTTTGGAATCAATAAAACAACAGCTGCCCGGGAACCATTTTGTTTCCAACCTTGTAGCAATAGCTTTTTTATCTGCCTTGTTTTATACAGCTCAGCTTGTCAGCTGACAATTCTGTTATCAGGACAGTTACAACCTGACACATGAGCAGCATCAATAAAAGGGAACATTCTTTAGTGTACAGAATTTGGGAGAGTTCTTTATATCTTGGTATTGGAATTTGTTTAGAGAAAAGAGGGTTGTTTCTTCTTCTTGTTGTTGCTGTTCCAGATACCCGAATCATATTGTTTGTTATCAATAAATTCAGTTTGAAATATATATATATATGTAATATATAAGTGCCCTTTTTGTGCTAAGATGATTACACACCATGAACATGTTGATTCTTAGCACTCACATAGATCTTCTCCATGATGATGTGTTCCTTACCTGATCCTTCAGCTCTTCCAATCACGCCTGTAATTGAATCTATCCACTTTACTGCTGGTGGTAGCCTTCTTTTTCCTGTTATCTTTCCCAGCATTAAAGTTTTCTTGGGAGAGCTAGATGTTCACATAATCTATCCAAAGTAAGGTAAGTAATGTCTAATGAATACCCTATTTTTCTGTCTTTGCATGTGGTGAATTTGGGTATTGCTCAATATCACAGACAGTAGCAGAACTGGAGGCAAAACCTCCTGACTGCAAGGGTTCTGATCCAACTGCTTCCCAGAGAGACATATACGTGACACTCATTAACCTGAAGTTAAAAGACAATGTGTGCAAATGCCCTTCAGTTCTTTTTGCCCACACAATTACTGGTGTTATTAATCTCTCCTGTACACCTTATGGTTACAGTAATCAGTCACAGATTATTTTTATTTCTTCATCTAATTAGCATTATCTATACAAATTGATATAGGGTATCTTTATTCATGGAGGTCCACCCTCATAGATAGGAAATAAACAAGCCCAGAGTTCTACTTGTTTGGTTTTTGCCAGCGTTTTTCTAACCTGTGAACTCTGGAGGAAGTTCATTCCATTCTTCATTCTTTCTGTGTATGGAGGTAGGGTTGGGGCGAATACAGTAGAACTAGTATTGCAGAGAAAGCAAAGACTGAAGGTTTTTATTAAAAATAGGGAAAGGTCAGTACTCTTTCCCCAAAAGGTACTGTGAATGCTTGTAGAAATTATTAAACCACAGCCTTTCCTTATTGAATTCAGTGTAAAAAAGAAAGCAATGGAAGAGGGGAGATTTTTTTTCTGTCTTCAGGCTTCTTGAAATATTTTTCAAATGCAGGAGGAAAAAAATGGAAAACTAGGATATCTATCAAACACTTAAAATCAACAGTCTTCAATGACGGCGTAGCAGTACCAAAATTACTGAACCTAATGAGGTTAAAATTAATCTGCACTAATGCACAACCATAGCAATGTTTTACATTAGTATGATTTAAATTACATATGATAGTTGGTCTTCAGTAAGGCACTATTTTCAGACTTCATCCCTACTTCAACGATATAAAATTGTTGGTCCTTATTACACTGGGACCTAAAACTAACCTTTTTACTCAATTTTTTTTCCTTCCTAAATCAATGAAATGCTGTAGAGAAATTATACAAAGGGAGTCCAAACTCTGTATCCCCTTTGGACTGTTTGTCTATCACCAGGGTATGGGTAGTCCTCAATTTATAACTATTTGTTTAATGACTGTTTGAAGTTACAACAGCATTGAAAAAATGCTGTTACGACTTATGACTGTTTTTCATATTATGACCATTGCAGCAACCCTATGGACACGTGATTAAAATTTGGATACTTGGCAACTGGTTCATATTTATAATGGTTACCGTGTCCTGGGATCCTGGGATCACCTTTTGCGATCTCTGACAAACAAGATCAATGAGGAAGACAGATTCACTAAACTACAAACAACTGCAGTGATTCACTTAACAACCATGGCAAAAAAGGTTGCAAAGTGGGGCAAAACTCACTTAATAAATGTCTCACATAACATCAGAAATTTGGGATTCAAATGTGATCATAGGTTGAGGACTATCTGTACATCTCCAAAATTTAACAGAACAGATTACATTTTGTGTGTCAGGACTGTCTTTAAAAGTTTATACTCATTTTTCAATATGCTATCTTTGACAAAGTCATAAGATATATAAACATCATATTAAATGCAATGGAAAATAGAGTATTATTAGAATATGTTTTATTTAAAATTATTTTAAATAAATAATTTCTTTTTTTGAAAGAAAGACTTATTTTAAAGGAAAAAAATCCCCATTAAAAATGTTAAATTGTTCATGAGTAGAACAAAACTAAATGAAAGCTTTGAGAGAGAAAATCAACAGACGGATTCAAGAAACTGCTAAATACTCCCCCAAGGGCTAAATATCTTCCACTGTGAAGTAATATTATCTGGGCTATAGATACATTATTCAAGTATATTAGTAGTACAGATAATTAGATTGAAGCACTAAAATGCCATGTGCTTTGAAGTGAGCATGCAGTTGGTACACAAATCTTTTTTTTTTCACAGATAGCTGAAATTTCACCATAACTTTGCACATATCTGTAGGCTCATGACCTCCACCCTCATTAATACATCAGGCAGTCATGTTGGAATGGCTGTTAGAGGCTTGTATACAAGTTTCTCATATGCTAAAATAAAATATTTCCTAATTCACAGTGTTTTAACAAACTGCATCACTGTTCGGTTTGGTGGGAGCAGTGCCTCAGATAGAAGGTCCATACCAGAGAGTGGTAAGGACAGCTGAGAAGATTATAGGAAGCTCGCTTCCCGTTATTCAGGATACTGCTTATAAATGTTATGTGCTTAGCACTCAAAGCATTGTTAGAGACTCCACACACCCACTTCACGGTCTGTTTCTGTTGCTCCCCTCTTGGAGGAGGTTTCGAAGTATCTATAGCAGGACTACTAGATTCTGTAACAGCTTTGTTCCTTATGCCACCCAATTGTAAACTCGCAGGATTCTTTTCTTTGCCATGTATACATTCTAACTAGACTGTGGTGTTTCTGTGTTATATAGGTGTGTGCATTGATTTTATGCATAATGGTTATCTTTTGAAAGCTGAATACAACAAAATTTCATTTTAATGTATGCTAATTAGTGTACATTTAAAGTGACAATAATTTTTTTATTCTAGTCTAGTCTATTATTCTAGTCTATTCATATGAAGGTAACACAGTGAAGAATTGCTCCAAATTCAAAAACTGGAAGAAGCAGGCCTACTGATCATAACTATTTGTCCTGCATTTAGGAATAAATAATCATAGGTTGCCAACTTCAGAAGGAAGACATTTCCTTGTGCCTCTCCCCACATGCAAATCCCTTTGTGTATGTAGTACTGGCACAGTGCATCTGGTTTTCTACCCATACAGCAGGGTTTTTTTATGCATACAACAGATACTGAAATGGGAAGAACACAGAGATGTACATCTGTGGTCTCTTCTCTTTTCCACTCAAACATCAAGCAAGAGCATGCATGGATCCCTGAATATGAAATAAACAGCTGCTCATATGATAATAGGTTTGATCCAGAAATACATTGAGAAATATTTGTATATGCTTCGTGGAAATAAATAGATTTTTTTAAGTTAGAAACAGACAACACTTTAGTTTTTTTCAGATAGCTGACATATGCCACATTACGGCATTCATCTGCTTCTGTTTTTTTTTTCCTTTTGATTTGTTTTTATAAAAGCCTCCTCAAAAGGAAACAATAGATATGTGACAGTTCTTTTCTCCAACTGCTTTTAATGCTCTTAGAAATCCATGATCCATCCATAGCTGCAAAAATACAAGAAGAGAAGCACTGGCTTTAAACAAAACCAGTAGATATATTTTAAGGATGTGAATTAAGTAATATGTAATGCAGAGATTCTCCCCCAGAATCCTTTGCAATGTTGCAGAGGATGCTGTCATGCCATTCTCAGATCATGTGCCTCTGCGACATTGGACCACTGCAAGCTGGAAGAATCTCTACAGCTGCCCAAGCAGCTTTCAAGCAGATAATGCGGCAAGATTACAAAATAGAAGGGTATGGCAGCCCACCTCCTTCTTGCATCTAGAACATTCATAAGGCATATGAGTCATCTTGGCACCAAGGAGCTCTTTGAAAATTAATTCTGTTTTCAGATGTCTGAAATTGAGGGTGGTTTTTTTTTTTCCCCCCTGTGGTGAAAAAAAAAAATAGCTTGTCAAGTCTCTCTCAAGATCTGAAAAGGCTATAGTAACAAACTTATAAAATCATTGTTATACATATTGTTTCAAGCTGTTCAGAATACTAATTTCTAACACAGTTCTTAAATTCATTATCATTTTCCAGCTCAATTCAACATTGCAGTCTAGGTACCCATGATATATGTTGGCAATAAACTGCTCAAGGCTAACTCTAAGGCAAAGTTTAGATCTGAAAAATTATGCCATCACCACTACCGTATAATACAAAGCTCTAGTGATCTTTTGCCTATACATCATGGAGTAAAATAGGGCCAAAATGATTTTTGCATATCTAAGAAAAAATATAGATAGCATAACAGTTTGTAGATTAAATTCTGGGGTTAAGAATCTAAAGGGAAACTAACTGAGCCATGGAATGTTGAGGACATCAACTGAAATGGAGAAAAGAGAACAGCTTTCTCAGATTCTAACATTTTTTTTTTACTATCATTGCAGTCAAATTTAGGAGAAGACCAAAGAGGGATGTTTAATTCCTTTCTCCTACACAAGAAAAAGGAAATGAAAATGATTTCTTCCTCAAGCTGCCACTAGAATCAAAGAATGGAAATTGATCCAACATGATAGAGAAAAATGAAGATATCTCTAGACAAACCAGGAAAATCCACTTAGCTACCCAATTTATTTTTTATCCTGTATTAGAGCTCATAAAATAATTTCCTTGCAGCTATAGAGGTTGGAAAAGTAAATGAAAATTTCTTCATAAGCTTAGGAAACTACATTAAAAATGCCTTGGTGCATGTAATCATAATTTGACCCTGTGCAGAAATTGGGAAATGTTAACTTTCCTTAAAAGTCCTAATCGAGACCATACCTTTCATAGGTTCCATCTGCACTGAGAGCAATGTTGCTTGAAACCGACAAATGTTCCTCTTCTAGCCCAAACAGAAAGTATTTGTGCTAAGTATTAAAATAGCTCTTGGAAAGAAAGATGAATTTGATTAGAAAAATTGATTTAATTTGGAATATTGATGTAATTCAGAAAGAAGAGAAGGTTTGTATACACACAAAATCTGATCAAGCTATTAAATTAATCTGGAATTAATTTGACAGTTTCATTCAGAAACGTGATTCTGTTTGGAGATTTAACCAAATTTGTCTTCTAATCAAACCTTTGAATCAAATATTCACACACACTTATTAATTTTCAAAGGCCATTTGTTCAGTTGTATGGATTATATCTCAAGCAATTCAGCCATCACACTGAAGGAAGAGTCATAAAACACCTTATAGGCCAAAATACAGATTCTCTCTCATGCATCTATAACTGCTGGGATTTCCATTGGTAACTACATTTGTCTTATGCATGATTTGGGGACAAGCACTGTAGCCAAAGGACTGAGGTTTGACATGCCACTAAGTAAGTGAATGTCAGTTCTGAATCTGTTCCTTTCTATTACTCCCACTACCATCTTGCAGGATGTCAGGTCTGGAAGAGCTGGTTTATCCTAGTGGATGATCACAGAAATATGAACCATCAGTGTGGGGCAGCAACCAAAAAAGCCAATACAATCCTTGGTTGTATAAACAAAAGCATAGAATCAAAATCATGTGAAGTATTAATACAGTTTTATAAAGCCTTAGTAAGGCCACACCTGGAATAATGCATCCAGTTTTGGTCACCACATTACAAGAAAGATGTTGAGACTCTGGAAAAGTGCAAAGAAGAGGAACTAAGATAATTAAAGGCTTGAAAAGTAAAACATGAAGAACAGTTGCAGGATTTGGGTTTGGCTAGACCAGAGAAAAGAGGGACTAGAGGTGACATGATAGCAGTATTCCAGTATTTAAGTGGTTGCCACAAAGTGGTGGTGATTTACCAAAGCACCTGTAGAGAGAACAAGAAACAATGGATAAAAACTAAGGAGGGAAGCAACCTGGAACTAAGGAGAAACTTCCTAACAGTGAGGACAATTAACCAGTGAAATAGCTTCCTATCAGAAGTTGTAGGTGCTTCATCACTGGAAGTTTTTAAGAAGAGACTGGACAGTCACTTGTCTGAAATGGTATAGAGTCTCCTGCTTGAGTAGGAGGTTGGACTAGAAGATCTCCATGGTCCCTTCCAGCTCTATTCTGATTGATTGATTGATGACTGTCTAGCTAAGGCAAACTACAGTAGCAATAGCTCTGAGATTTATATACCGCTCCACAGTGCTTTTATAGTACTCTCTGAACTATTTACAATATCAGCATATTGTCCCCAACAATCTGTGTCCTCATTTTACTGACCTTGGGAGGTTGAAAGGAGTAAAGAGAAACAGTAAAGAGAAACTCTGGACACCTACTGAATTTGGTAGAATATGCGCTACAAGTTAAATGATGTATTTCATTTTTAAGAAATACACAGAGAAATAAGCTTCCGGTAAGCCTAAACTTGAGTGATGTTCATTTATAACAAAATATAAATCATGCATTTTTACTCAAAATAAAAACTAATTACATCAGAATGTAATTATAACGCCTCCAGGGAAGAGGAATTAAATGAAAATATGCTTATAAGGCTAAAATAATTAAAAAATTATATTAAGAAAAACTTTATATACTGCCCAGAGCCACTTTGCTCCCTAGAGAGTTACGTATTTATAGGTAATCCTCAATTTACAACCATAATTGAGCTTATGGTTGTAAGTCATGACAGTCATTAAGTGGGCCACCACATGACCTTGCCTGATTTTACAAACCTTTTTGCAGTGGTTGTTATACAAACACCAAATCATTAAGCAAATATCCTTAAATGAATCTGTTTTCTTCAATTTTCCTTAAATGAGCCTGTTTTCTTCCATGAATATTTTTTTTTTGCCAGAAACTGGCAAAAAAATACCAAGAATTGCAATCTTGTGACTGGACATAAATTCAAGCTGGTTGTCAAATACTGAAAATGCAGTCACATGATCAAGGGAGTAGTACTAACAATGGAATTCCAAAACTGGGTCTTAAGTAGCTTTGGGGAGGTTGTTAATAGCAATAGCATAGCACTTAAGACTTACATATTGCTTCACAGTGCTTTACATCCCTGTCTAAGTGATTTACAGAGTCAGCATATTGTCCCCAACAATATGGGCCCTCATTTTACTGACCTTGGAAAGATAGAAGGTAAAGTCAACTTTGAGCTGGTCAAAATCGAACTACTGGCAGTGGGTAGATTTAGTTTGCAATACTGCATTTGAATCATTGCACCACCACCGCTCTTAACTGAGGACTACCTATATTGTTTACTGCAAAAAAAAAAACTTACATATACATCATGATCTCAATATGTAATCCCTACAAGGCTTGGAGTGATAGAAAAGAATATTCAGCAATCTCCTTGGTAAATTCTGAGAATGCTATAGATAGAATTAGTTTTGATTTCAGCAGAGCACATGACAAAATACCCTCAAGGCTTTACTCAGAAATTATGGACAGGATGGCATGAATATTAAAATGAAATTTAATATTTTAAGGTCATACCCAAAGATTGCTTGTCAATGGCTCCTGATCAGCCTAGAGTGAGATATCAATTGAGGTAACACAGGCCTAACAATCCTGTACTTTTCAATGTTTTGATTAACAGTTCCAATGAGGTGTGAACAGAATACTTATTAAATCTGCAGAGCATACAAAAGTTGTTGAGATAGCTAATACCATAGAAGTCAGAAATAAAAAAATTTAATAGGTTGGAGAAATGAGTTGAAAATAATATAATGAAATTTAACAGAAATCCAATGTTCTTCAGTTAGGAAACAGAAATTAAGTGAAGAGATATAGAATGGGCTCTATCTGGCTTGGTAATTATACCTGACTTATAACTAAGAACCTGGAATGGTAGCTGATTACAAACTGAATATGAATCAGCAGGGTACTCAGGTGGCAAAGGAAACAATTTTAAGCTGCATCAACAGAAGTACAGTAAAGGTGCAGAGAGTTGCATTGCATGACTATATTTCTAAACAGGTTTGCTGCAAAATGAGCTCCATTGTCTTCCAAAATTATGAGGAAGGGAATATTCTTAGATATATACTACAAATCGCTAATAGAACTTCATTACAGGATTGAATAGCAGAAGGAAGAGAAAATTTTGACCTTTTAAAAAAATAAATTGTAATTAAAATAATTTGTACATTCTTCTCTTTAGCTAAGAATTCAGCATGATATTTATAATTCTCTTCTTCCTGTCTTTTCCAGTTTTGTGATAATACAGGTAGTCCTTGTTTAATGTCCCTCATTCAGCAAATTTTGAAATTATATTGGTACTGAACGAGGGATACTTATGATGGGTTCTCAAAATTGTAGCTGTTGCATCAGCCTCACTTGTCTTGGGATCACAATTCAGACACCCAACACTCAACTCACAATTATGAGGGTTGCAGCATCTTTCAATCTCATGATTGCCATTTGCAACCTTACTGCTGGTTCCTGAAAAGCAAAGTCAATGAGAAAGCCAGCAGGAGGTCGCAAATTGCATTCAAGGAACACATAAGGTTCATCTAACTACAGCCACTGAGACTGCCAGACCTGCTGTCCTAAGTCAGCATGGTCACATGACATTGCATCTTACTATCACGTCACTTAACAACTAATTTCCTGATCTAAATTGATTGATTGATTGATTGATTGAATGAATGAATGAATGAATTTATATTGCCACCTATTCGCCCATGGCAACTAATTGCCCATGGCAATTACTCCCCACCTCCCACCCCCCTGCCCCAGTGACAGCAGATCACATAAGCCATTTAATGGGCTCCATCCCACTCTGAGTTCCCCAGGCCCGCTGGCAGACCCTCTACTGAGAAGAGTTTAAGATGTTTAATCTTTGTATTTTTTTAAGGAATTGTTCAATCAACTTTCTGTACATTGTAGAGCAGTGAAACATAATAAAACAACTCTAATAGGTAAACTAAGGTACCAACTGAATCAAAAGCTGTTCTCACCTCCACAAATCTATGGTGAGTTTAAGTAACCCAACTTCTTCACACATGCAAAAGTAAGATTTAATTTTCTGAAAGATTACCCTTGATAATTACAAAGTTTCCTTTCAAAAACTCACAACTGTAGAATCCTTAACAACTGATCATTAATCCATTTTTGGTTCTGCATGCCATGCACACATCCATATCAAATATGGTTCATCAATTGAATAAGGACAATACATCACCTTAATTTCTATACCTACTAAAAATAAGTGTATGTGAACATCCATACTGTATTAAAGGCTCTATCGGAAAGACAAATAGGCAGGTTGGCAAGATAGCAATCCATCTATTTATCAGCATGCAAATTGTGAAACCAGTTTTAATATGAAAGTGTTTCCGATACATAGAATCTGATATGATTCCACTGGAGGCAAGAATGCACATTTATTGACTGTAATTATTGGCTTGAACTCCTGTTTTCCAAAAGTTCATCAGCCCAGTTAGTTCTTCTTGATGGTTTTTCATCAAGGTGCAAAGTTTGGTCTAATAGTTAAGGCAATAGGTCAGAAACTAGGGGACTGTGAGTTCTATTCTGTCTTAGACATGAAAACTGACTGGCTGACTTTCAGTCAGTCATTCTCTTTCAGCCCATTTCACTTCACAGGATTGTTGTGAAGAATATTAGAGAAGGAAAGAGTATTGGGTATGTTCACCATCTTGAGTTATTTATAAATAATGATTACAAAATCATTATTTCTCCTTCCAAATAAATGTTGTTTGCTACAAAATGCACATTACAATATTGCAGAGAGAAAGATATATTTTTCCCTAAAGATATTTGATAACTGAAGTATAAAATAATAATATACTTAACTTCAAAAGTATTGAGACAAGTACAATATAATTTCTAAAAGAGATGCCATCTGGAAATGTGTTCTCTGATCATATGGCCTTGCACTCAAGAATACAGAATATCACCATTTTGTACCAAAAGTTGAATTTAACCACTTGGCCATGTTTACACATGAGTAAATTCCACTATTATCAGTAGGGCCACACTAAGCATTTATCAAACTGCAGCTTAAATTCTATAAATTAAGAAAGTCAAGTTATTCTGCAGCACTCCCTTTCTTCATGAAAAGAATAAGTCAGTTAAACAGAGCAGTAAAGCTCAGAATATCAAACCTGTGGTTCCCGGTGACCGAGCAAAATTGGATCCTGCAACTCCATCTCCTAACAAACCTTGTTCAACCTTTGGAGTGGTAGCTAAGATTTCTCTATACACTTTTAAGAATTAGCTCTAGTAATTCTGTATTTTTTTAAAAAAAAAAAGATTAATTGATAATTGCCAAAGCAATTTAAACTGGTCAGTGTAAAAAATGATAAATCTCCATCGGTCCAGAATGGATTTTTTATATTAATTTTATACTTACTAAGGTAGCAAACCCAAAATTCCTGGAAGAACTCACTTTTTCAATGGATCATATGTCATTATGAATCCTATAGATAAGCATTATTTAAACTGAGCCTTGTGATGGGAAAATTGAAATACTTTTCTTTTAATAATAAATAGAAACCAGTACCACTTTATCATCTGACCATTACTATAATTTCTTTCAAAATCATTTCATGTCTGGTTGCCTCTGCCACCCTGACTCATTTGTATTGTTTACAGCCAGACATTGCATTCAGTAGTAAGTGGCTGATGAATTCATGGTTGCTACTTTTTAGTTAAATGGAATGCAATTCCTCTCTGGATTTTATGGAGAACATGCTTAACAAATCACAATTCAGCTATCAATCAGACTAACCTGGGATACATTTTATATATAAAATGATTCCTATTAAACTTTACTTTTAAAAAGGAAGGCTTTTTGTTAGTTAGAGCTGCAAGCAGGCTGTGCTAAGATATGGCATTCTGATCATAAACCAATTTCATCGGAAAATTATCCCCCCAACTGAAAGTGCACTTTTTAAAGAGTAAGTGTAATGAGGATTCTGTTTTGTGGATTGTCTTCATCCATGCAGATTCCTTCCTTTTCAACAGTAACTTTTTCCAAACATTAATTCTTTTTTTGGGAAAGAAAAAAAAAGAATGTCCCTGAAATGCAGACACAGAGTGTTTCAGTACAGTTTTAATAAGACTGCAGTCCAAGCAAAGAAACTTAACCAGGATAGTCAAAACAGACAAGAGCAGAGCTCCGTTAAAAACAATAGTTATCATTTACCAATAAAATACGATTGCTAACACCCAAGTTTCAGTGCTAATTAAGGTAGATGCTGATGGGATGCATTTGCCTCATTCATTTACTGTTTGTCTGAAGTGGCATATGGAGAAAATTGTCTCTTGTTTATTAGGTAGACAAAAGCACTCGTTTAAATTCCAAACAATAAAATTAAAAGACAAGAAGCTGAAAAGTTCCCTAGAGCTTATTGGCTACCGTGGCTATCTCATCAGCCTCTAGAAAGCAATGAAGAGTTAAATCAAACATTTTACCAGCTCATCTACTGCAAAGTCACTGTATCAGAAGCCTGAATTGATTTGTTTCCTCAGAACGAATTGAGAATGAATGTAAAATAATGTGGGAAGAGGGAGATAAAAATCCCTAACAGAGGACTAATCGGATACTGTATAATAGTTGATTGCAGGTTTGCACCGTGCTATTGTTGCCTAAATCATACTCACAGGTTCTGGGTTCTTCCAAGAGTTTGGTGCAGTTTCAAGGACAAATGTCTTAAGGATGCCTTTTCTAGTCTGCAGCAATGATCTTGACTCTGATCTGATTATATGAGCCAAATGCAAAGTCTGACACTATTTTTTAAAAAAAAGAAAAGGAAAAGAAAAGATGATGCTTCTTGTGTGGAAAAGAAACCTTGAGAAAAAAGCTGCCTAAAGTACAATGGCTGATTTGCTCCCTAGTTGTAGCAGCTGATGCCTGCTTGCAGCCCTGCAGAAAGAAACCTTTACTGAAAAACCAATGGCATCACATTTCAGTGAAGCTTATGCCAAGCTGTACAGTGCAAAACAATTTTTTTACAAACTTCATAGAATTCAAGTAAGTTAAGTTTACAGCAGCATGTATACAAAACACTTTTAGATATGTACTTTTTATAAATAGTTTCCAAAATTGCACAGTTCTTATGCCTCCCTTAAAAGCAAAAGCTTTTAAGTATGACAGTTACAGATACAAAGAGGAATCAGGAATTCTGAACCTTAAAAGTTACAACAGATAGAAAATTCCAGGAGAAGCAATTTCTCTATCCTAAATAATGGAAAGTTTAAAATATTGGAGGACCCAGATTCAAGTTCACACTCAACTATGGACACTAAATGGTCCAGCCATTCTCTGTGTTCCTACCTCATAGGGTTGTTATGTGGAAATACTGGATAAGGGTATATTAGGTGTACCACCTTGAGTTCCTGGAGGAAAGGCAGAATATAAATCCAATATTTAAAAGATATGTCTTAGCTTCCATCCTGTGACATGGCTCAAAATGACCAGAGATGCAGGAAATTCTTCAATTTATTTCCTGTCCTAATTTAAAGATAGGAATTTAATTTATTCAAAGATATTTAAATTTACAGAATTTTAAAGCTGTATCTTTAAAGTCTTAGAAATGTTTTATATTCCTATTCTAAATCCATTCATTGAATATCCCATTTACTTCAATCAGTGTGAAGAGTGATTACATCAATGCTGTAATTTTACTTTTTTTGGTCTTAAGAGAAAGCTCCTTTCTATAAGAATTGCAGGTTTATAACAAAATCAACCTATTTGTCCCCATTTTGTCTGAAGAAAAGCTGGAAAAAACATACAGATTATAAAAGAAAGATGGTTATACCCAGGAGCTCATAAAACACCAGGAATAAGAAGAGCAATGGAAAAATAAAAGTCATGGCCAGAAGCAATCTAAGTTTCATAAAAACAATGGAACCAATTTCTGTAAACCAGAAATAAGCCCTACCATGCCTTTGTGGTTTATCCTGTGGTAAATATGTATGGAACAGTCATATACAGACTGAAGCCCCAAGGCAGCATGAAGCTATCAATAAACTGTTATAGTTGTTAATGTGACAAAAGATAAACACTCTGAAATAGATTTTTGGAAGGTAGGTACCATATGTATTATTGAGATCATTCAATATTTTGGATTCGGTTCCAAAACAGCATGCAAATTGTTGCATATTTTTCTGGGATTATAGCACTTTTCTGATGGTAATTAAAAAAAGAAACTAACATTTGTATCGCTGAAAGAAAAGAACTTCTACATCCATTTTTTTAAAAAAAAACCACTCTTTAACCACCTTCCATTATTTTCACAAATCTCTTTTCTGTATCAGTCTCAGAAAGATTGCTATTATTTTTGTTATTATTAATTATTTAAATTTATTGGCCATTAAACTCCAGTGAACTCTGGGTGGCATACAAAAGTAGAACAAACATAAAAAATTTAAAATATTAAATCAGATAGCCCAGACTAAAATAATCTAATAGACAGCAAAATAGTCTTTAGACAAAAAAAATTAACAAAACAAAACAGTGCTACTAAACTAAACATCAACCCCAGGCCTGGGACTAGATGGGCAGGCTCCAGAACACTATGGTAGATCCAGAATTTGATCTATGGATAGACAGGACTTCTTATGTTAGTAGGCATCATGACCATCTCCTATTAGGCTGTATTCTAGTAGCAAAGGGCAATATTGTTGTTAGTTGCGAAGTCGTGTCCGACCAATCGCAATCCCATAGACAATGTTCCTGCAGGCCTTCTTGTCCTCTACCATCCCTTGGAATTCATTTAAGCTCACACCTACTGCTTCAGTGACTCCATCCAGCCACCTCATTCTCTGTCATCCCCTTCTTCTTTTGCCCTCAATCTTTCCCAGCATTAGGCTCTTCTCCAGCGAGTCTTTCCTTCTCATTAGGTGGCCAAAGTATTTGAATTTCATCTTCGGGATCTGGCTTCTAAAAAGCAGTCAGGGTTGATGTCCTCTAGAACTGACTGGTTTGATCACCTTGCAGTCCAAGGGACTCTTAGGAGTCTTCTCCAGCACCAGAGTTCAAAGGCCTCAATTCTTTGGCACTCAGCCTTTCTTATGGTCCAGCTTTCACAGATATCCATTGCAACTGGGAAAACCATAGCCTTGACTATACGCACTTTTTGTGAGCCATCTCTGATTTATGCAAAGAACCATATTTATCCGAAAGAAAATAACCCTGAATTTAAAATGATTGTCCCTTTATTTTTTTTTAAAAAAAGACGATGCATCTGATATAATTCCTAGCTTCTTAGTCAATTTTAAATTGGCTATATCTAAACCTGAAAAGTAAATGTGAGCATATACTGCATCTGCATATGGGTGTGTATTCACACACTGACCAAAAGTTCCAAAAATGACAGACAAGATAAAAAAATTGGATTAATTGGATTAGGCACCCCTTTTGTTAAAACTGATCTGCATATATCTGCATTTGTAGAGAGAAAATATTCTGTCCTCACACACATCCCCTCTACAGACTGGTGTAGGCTTTCACAGTCCATATCTCTTGGGCAATATTGGGCTTATTGGGTTTAGTGACCAAACTCTAGAAAACCGATTTCCTGATGTTCTACCAGCAACTGCAGCTGGCATCTGCAGGGAGAAAGCTAACCCAGCAAGGATTGATTGGGCTCCTGTCTTCATAGCCAAGACAGAATTTACAGAAGTCATGACACCTGGTTATAAAATCAAAAGCCCAGACAGACCTGCATTGCTCCGATCACTTTGCCTCTGAAGATGACAGTTATAGTTGCTGGTGAAACACCAGGAAATCTGTTCTCTAGACCACGGTCACTAAACTCTGAAGCCCAACACATTCCCCACTCTGTCTTTCCAAGAAGAATAGCAGAAAGAGATGAATACAGATTATGATGTAAGGCGGGAAGGAGATAACTACAATGGGAAGGAAAGTAAAGAGAAATTTGAGGATAAAATATGACAGAGATTAAACAACAGGAAATAGCTATACATAGAAAGAAAGAAATTTGTTGCCAAATTCACAACAGGTGTTTGTGGGTTCAGAATGCATAAACCTATGTTTGCTTAATCTCCAGAAAGCTTCACTAAGTTCAATAGCTCTTACATTCTTACTAGATTCTTGTAAGCCTGGAGCCTGGAGATTAATCCTTGTCACTGGTGGCCAAGCGATCTTCATAGCTAAATATGCCAATTAGCAGCAGTAATTTCTACAGAAGCTACATGGATAGGGAAAATTTTGGGATGGTAGTTGGTACACTGGTAATATGAAGAAGTAACAATGTTTATATTGTGCTGCTCATGTAAGCTATACAACTTGTGCACAGTGCCATGGATAAATTGTTCAACAGAACCGCTTAATGTATACTCGAATGTGTGAGAGGACTGCACTAGATACCTCTTAGTTACCAAACATTTATCAGTAATTTCAGGTATTTTTTAAAGCTCTAAACAGCTCAGGAACACATTATTTGAACAACCACCTGCTTTGTACTCTAGAGAAGACATCCAGAACCCTATCGAAAATTTACTCACACATTAGTAGGATGACAGAATCAGACTACTTTGTAGATTACTTTTTAAGAATGGAGATTGTATTTTAATTCTTTGATTATTGATACTTTATTTTATTGAATACTGTTCTTGCTGTTTGTTAAAATATCATCTTGGACACCTTGGCAAGGAACAAAGTTTATAATATCCTCATCATCATCTTGCTGAGCGTAACACACACCTATTTCATATTGAAGCAGCCAATCTGTACTGTGGTATTCACAATTTCAATATACTTTGCACCAACACTGAAACAGCTATCATGGTAAAAGATTAAATTAATTAAAAACTAATTAATTCTTAAATTGTCTTGATTTCTCTATCATAACTTCTGTCCTAGAATTCTTTATGGTTGGTATTATTTGTTTAAAAATATATTTTATAATTTATTGTGTCAATAATGCAATTTTAAACATATGAACCTTTTTCACTTTGTTTAAAATAAAATGCAATATATACATTTTGTATTGCAAAATAAATAAAATAAAGTTTTCTATCAAATCTGCTTTACTTAAATTTGCAGCCTAGTTCAATGCCTATTTTAAAATATGTTTTGATAATTTATTATTTCCATTATGCAATTTTTGAAATGTGATCCACTCATATTTTTTAAATAAAAATCAGTACTGTAACATGTTTTGCACATAAAAGAAAATAAACAAAACAAATTAGATATCATATTGTGATCTGACCTATCTTTAAAATTGTTTTCTGCTTTATATTGTTTGGTGTTCTAAAGTTTTTAAACTTCTGTTATCTTGAAAATCATCCCGGGAGCATTCTCTGAATAGAAAGGCACATCAGATACAATTAGGATTATGGTTTCTTATTGCATAACTGCTTTGGCTCCCACAGTACTTACTGTCATCGTGCCATAGGGATGATATCAAGTTATGGCTTAAGAAAGAGAAGTCCCAGCTACAGATGCAGGAATATCAAAGATGATAGATAGAATGATAGATAGATAGATAGATAGATAGATAGATAGATAGATAGATAGATAGATAGATAGATAGATAGATAGATAGATAGATAGATGACACACACTTGTGGGAGAACATTAGAAAGAAATAAAAAGAGCAGCTGGATTAGGTTTCACAATTCTTCTCCACACTTGATTGTTCATGAAATCATATATGAAATAATATATGAAGAGTCAAGTATATCTATTTGAAGAAGGTCAATGTTCATGTCTTAGGCCATATGACAGTACACAAAATCTGCCTATAGTCAAACTTAATTACTGATAATGGCAAATCATTTCTATATATGTATGCCATTTGAAAGTTACAGCTGGGATTAAACATAGAAGCCAGAGCAATGATGGGTATCTGCCATTGCTTAGAGAGCTGTTTTGGCTGCTGGTTAGCTTCTGGGAGCAATTCAGGATGCCCCCTATAAGGCCTACATGTTCCAGGTCTACTTACCTGAAAGCCACCTTTTTCCATATTCATCTTCTTGTCTGATCAATTCAAATTCTCTCTAGGTTCTTTATGCAATTGCTGTTTGCTAGGGCTCAGAAACAGGCATTAGGAACGCTGTCATCTATTCTATCTAGCAAAAGAAGGAATGCAATGATTGAAAGTGGGATTGGGTTTTTTTCCTTTTTTCTTATGGATATATATTTTGTGATGAGACTGTTCATCACTTAGAGCAGGCCTATCAAACTTGCTGCCCATGGGCCAGATGCATCACACGATGGCCATGGTTTAGCAAAGGGGAAAAAATTGTGATACATCTTGTGACGCCACCATGATGATGAGAGTTTGACACTCTTGACTTAGAGTCTTTGGTACTGTGTGGCATATTAGATAGAGTAAATGAAGTAATTCTGTATAGGACATAAATATATGCATACAAGTACCATATGTTTCCAAGTTTTTATCAAGAGATCACACCATGCTATGTGTGATAATGTCCACCCTTAAAACAAATAAGTACTGTAGATTCTACAGACTTTTTCCACTGAATTCTTACTTTAAAGTAATGAATAAGTACAATGAAATAGTAAAAAGTGGTGGTGGTGTTTATTTTTTAAAAAAGTAAAATTCCCATATATTTAATTTACAATTAAAAGTTGCTTTTAGGTCTGGAATCCTTAGCAGTATATGCTATAAAACAAAATAATCATCCTAATGATAATAATGACTGTGATGCAGTTGGAACCTATGTAAATATTCACATACAGATATTTATTTATTGCATGTATTTGTAAAATGTAAAGGCCATCCTAGTACCACAGCTCTTAGTTATTTGTAATAATAATTATCTGCATGTGTTAATTATTACATACAGCAGAATCTGAACCAAGAAGAATGGTTGAGGATGACCAAGAAAAAGACTATACTCCCGATGCCGTAAACACTTGGGATTTTATTGCTATTCCCTAGCCTAGGAATCCAATATAGTTTTCCAGCCATGTAGGAATGCCATCCATAAATTGGAGGATGGTACTTAGGAATTTGGGATATCCACTGGAGGCATCCCATTTTAAACAAACATAAGCATAACTTAAAACATGCAATGTTTGCCCTCTGTCTAAAAATATTTTCTCCTGATTTCTTTGTGTGAAACTGTCATGCCGTTTGAAATTTAAAATTACCTGCACAAAAAAGCAAATAAATTATTTGTAAGACTGGAGCCTCACCTCCCCCAAACAAACACACACACACACACACACACACATTAACAAAGCACCCCTTCCCATCCTTCTGTCCATTCTCCTTCTATCTTCAAGGAGCAATAGAGTTAAACTGCAGGTGCACCATTCCCCTTTTCTCCATGCATCTCTGCTAGCTGGCATCAACAGTTGTTCTCCTATTTTCCCTGCGGGAAATTACCAGGTGCTCCCTATATAGGAATAATCAAGAGAAATCTAGGTCAAAATCAAAAGAAGTCTGCCCTCTCCATTTGATGGGGGAAGAATTCACATGCAACCATCATGGCAGTAGAAAAAGAAAGGAACTTGTTTTTCAATTATAGTATATCCATAGACACTATGGGTAGACTGAAGAAAAAGATGGCTGTTTTTTTTAAAAGGGTTATTTTTCCAAAGGCAATAAAAATCAATAGAAACCTGCAATATTAGAGAAAATTTATAATCATTATTCAAATAGCTGACTTGAAACGGTCCCTTGTTCATGGGGAAATCTTCAGTTAGTTTTTCAAGTACCAGCAGTTCAGTCAAAAGATTCACCAACTGCCCTCTGGAGAAAACTGCACATCTGCATTTAAATGGAGATATATTGTTTCCAAATGTGCAATATCTGGAAGGCAGATCCTGTCAAGGTTTCTTAGTGAATGGATTTTAAATTGCACCAGATAAGTTTCATTGCTGTAACCTTTATTGTTTTATGCCACAGTAGCTTTTTCCTCATTATTTTGTCTGTGAACATTATTTTTTCTAACAACTTAAAATTACATTATAATCCATAATAAAGCTTTTGCAACATGAGACGTGGACATGACCATACTCATCCTTGTGAATACAGCTGTAACTAAATTTAAATTATTTTTTGGCAAGTTAGTTGAATTATATGGACTAAAGTCATAAAATATTTTACATACATTTTTTAAAAAAATTGCAAAAGTATTTCAAAGATATTTAATATATATCCTCTGGCATGTAACTGAATTATTCACTTTGCTTTACCTTATCGCACCTCACTTTATTTTATTTTACTTTTAAAAAAACTTAAGTATATTTTAACTTTAAGTATATTTTAAAACATATGTGTAAAAATAGAAAAAAAAAATCCCCATCTCCAAGAAGGGTGTATAATTCATGTAAAGTGCCATACGGGTGAGGATGACATATCACAACATCTGTATACACAATTCTGAAACTTCTAAGAATATTTTAAAGGATCCTAGTTAATGTCACATTTTAATATACATTATGGTTAATTATTTGATAACATAGTGAAAATCTCCTCCAGATCATATTGCACATATATATTTCATGTAAATATATATATGCATCTTCCTTTTTAAATTTATTTCCTTTACTTATTAATCAGATTTGTACAGCCACTCATCTCATTTGGAACAGTTTTGTGTAGCAGTTAAGGCACATATAACATTCACAAAGAAACACAACAAAAACACTCAGATATTAGTCTTATTGAATTTCTGGTTGCAACAAAATTTCCTTGTAAACAACATGACAGAGAAGAGATCGAGCTATCATTTTCAGGGATGCTTCCAGGGGTGGGCTGCTGGGGGTTTGCAGGGGTTCAGGAGAGCCCCTAGCTAAGATTCTGTGCAATTCAGAGAACCGCCAAATCCCGTTCCTTTCTGCCCACCCTGCCCTGCCCCTCCCAGGAGACCTCACGTAGTCTTTTGGATGCAGATAAGTGCAGGGCACACAAAGAAGCACGGGAGGGCAAAAAATGGGCCTCCAGAAGTTCAGGAAGGCCAGAAATGATCCTGTTTCCAGCTCTCCAGAGCCCAGCCATTCCCCCAGCCCCCGCCATGGTGCAGGAGGCTGACTAGGCCACGCCCATTATGGCCATGCCCACCCAGCAACCGGGCAGAGAATCTTTGCTAAAATTTTTGAAGCCCACTCCTGGGCACTTCCATCAGAAACCCTTCAGGTGCCAACTTATTTTTCTATGCCTTATCTAAAGCACTGCGATTCCAGTGTTGATTCAAATTCTGGGATTCAAAATAAAAGTTGGAATATCTTTAAGATCGCTTAATATCAAAATAATGATGCCATAATCAGGAGAGGTAGGAACATGATGGATACAGAATATTTTAGATTTAACTAAACTTTTCACTTGGGCAATAGACTGCAGAACGAAGTATGGTAGTATCCATGCTTAATAGAGTTACATTACTTAACATTTAATACATTAAGTACAGTTGCAAATTACCATTTGACATATATGATTGTAGATAAGATTTGTTTTTCTTTGATTCAGTCATGTCCAATGTTGGAAACTGCCAGGACAAATCCCTGCAGTTTTCTTGCAAGGTTTTTTTTTTTTTCCTCAAAAGGATTCTAAGATTTATCAGTGGCTATCTTTCTTGCTTAGTATTTGTTTGGTGCTTGTTTGCTTGCTTGTTACTATTGATTCTTGAGAACTGCCTGAATTAGTCCTTAAAGTTTCCTTGGTAGGATTCTTTACAGATTTGCCATTGTCTTCTTCTCAGAGCTGAGAGAGAGTGTCTGGCTCAAGATCTCCTTGCTGGCTTTGTGCCTAAACCAAGACTAGAAATCATGGTTTCCCAATTCTAGCCTGATGCCTTAACAACTATGCCAAACTGGCTCTCATAGGTAAGAATATTAGGACTTAATTACAGATTATCAATATTCCACTTACATACTGTTATGTAGACAATGTATCAAACCTCTACATTATTAAAATAACTCCATATAGAATTAATATATTTATCAACTGAAACAATCCTCCTCCTAGATATTATTATTAGTGTTTTTATTTTTAGTTATTTGTTTAATACATTATATAGCCACCCATTTCATATATATGATTTTGGATGAGTAACAATTAAAAGCAAAACAGGATAAAATAACCAAAACTATATTGGTTATTATTATTACATTTATAATCCAACTTTATTTTGTACATCTCAAAATGATGCACATAATGTTCTTGCCTCCTATTTTCACCACAGCATCCCTGCTACTACCTGGTAGGCCACACAATCTGCTATGACCTTCAGCACCTATATGGTCATCAAATGCTACTTGAGGGCATGTTCATGGTGAACATATTCAGTAAAGTCATCATGCTTTATGTGTCAAATAACTGCTTCTAAAGGCAGAAAAATGAAGAATGGAGACTGCAAATCATTTTAATTTCCGATTTTTTTCCCTTTAATATAACAATTGAACTAATGATATATCCATAATCATGGGCCAGAAGGGAAAAAGCAAAAACATCTTGAATTCTCACCTAAATAGGACATTAAAAGCAAGGTTTATCAGCTTGATAGTTATATTGTGCAATTTTGGAATTAGCCAGAAATTCCTATCCCAACACACTTTTATTTGGGCAGTACTACAGCTTTCAATCCTCCTCCCATGTACATTCTGGAGACAGAAAAGAGAACTTTGTGAGATATAATATACTGGATTCAACAGAGATTGCTTCCAGGAGATTCTACTGCAATCTTTATTCTACTGAACTGTTACATGCCTTGAAGTGGGATCTACTGCAGAAGACAGCAGCGTGTCTGTAATGGCATCTTTCACCAGTTGGATGCCTTCTAAATGGGAAGACTGTAACTCACATACTGTAATGGTATGTGAGAATAATCGTGAGGGATAAGAGGAAAAGCTGCCTAAGAGACAAGAGGGAGAAGCACACAGTTGCTTAACACAGAAAGAAACTTAAAAAAACCCACCCTAATGGATCAAGCAATTAAAAGTGGCAGTGAGAGATCTGCACATTCAAACTTGCAAGATTCTGTTAATGTAGCTTTTCAATAAAGTACAATTAGCTCATCTTGCTGCATGTTCCTGCCTGGTTTACTGGGAGGACTAATAGAGGTAGTCCTCCACTTATGACAGTTTGTTTATGACCATTCAAAGTTACAACAGCACTGAAAAATGTGACTTATGACCGTTATGCAGCATCCCCATGATCATGTGATCAAAAATTGGTTCATATTTATGACTTTTCTGCGTCCCAGGGTCACGTGATCATTTTTTGCAACCCTCTGATAAGCAAAGTCAATGAGGAAGCCAGATTCTCTTAACAACCAGGATACTAACTTATCAACTGCAGTGTTTCACTTAACAATTGTGGCAAGAAAAGCCGTACAATGGGGCAAAACTCACTTAATGAAAGTTTCACTTAACAACAGAAAGTTTGGGCTCAATTATGGTCATAAGTCGAGGACTACCTGTAACTACATATATAACTCAATCTAGACCAAAAGTTTTTTTTTTTTAAAAAGTAGACCACAACCTACTTCTTAGTAAGCTAGAAAAAAGTGGAATAGATAGCACCACCACTAGATGGACACACAACTGGCTGGCAAACCATACTCAACAAGTAGTCCTTAGTGGGTCTAAGTCTACATGGAGGGAAGTAAGCAGTGGGGTGCCACAAGGTTCTGTCTTAGGCCCAGTACTCTTCAATATCTTCATTAACAACTTAGATGAGGGAATAGAAGGGGAACTTACCAAATTTCAGATGATATTAAGCTGGCAGGAATAGCTAACACCCAAGAAGCTAGGCTCAAGATCCAGATGGATCTTGACAGACTAGAACACTGGGCCGTATCTAACAAAATGAAATTCAATGTAGAGAAAAGTAAAGTCCCACACTTAGGCAAGAAAAACCAAAAGTACATATATAGACTAGGTGAAACCAGGCTCAATAGCAATAACTATGAGAGGGATCTTGGAGTCTTAGTGGACAACCAGCTAAATATGAGCCAGCAGTGTGCAGCAGCAGCCAAAAAAGCTAATGCAATCCTAAGTTGTATTAACAGAGGGATACAATCAAGATCAAGGGAAGTACTAATACCACTCTATAAAGCCATAGTAAGACCACACCTAGAGTACTGCATCCAGTTTTGGTCACCACATTACAAAAAAGATGTTGAGACTCTAGAAAAAGTACAGAGAAGAGCAACTAGGATGATTAGGGGACTGGAGGTTGCAGGAACTGCGCTTGTCTAGTCTAGTAAAGAGAAGGACCAGGGGAGACATGATAGCAGTCTTCCAATATCTGAGGGGCTGCCACAGGGAGGAAGGGGTCAAGCTATTTTCTAAAGTGCCTGTAGGCCAGACAAGGAATAATGGATGGAAATTGAACAAGGAGAGATTTAACCTGGAAATAAGGAGAAACTTTCTGACAGTGAGAACAATCAACCAATGGAACACCTTGCCCTCGGAAGTTGTGGGAGTGCCATCACTTGAGACTTTCAAGAAGAGATTGGACTGCCAATTGTCAGAAATGGTGTAGGGTCTCCTGCTTGGGCGGGGGGTTGGACTAGATGACCTACAAGGTCCCTTCCAACTCTGATTATGTTATCTGTTAGACCTACAAATGTGGGCTGTAATACTCCAGAGAACTACTAGAGACAGCACAGGGTTACAGAAAACACTGCCATCCAATAGCTCTCTGGCATTTTGCAGGAAGGCTATGATAAACCCACATCAATTAACATAGCTTTAGAGAAAGCAGTTTAAAGGTTTCCTGGAAACCTTTCCACATGAAATCTGTACTGGATCTTTAGAATCTTGGCTCTTAATTATAACTATTCTAATGCAGCATCTTCAGTTAACATATCTCATATATTATTATTTTAAAACATTGATCTTTTATTTACTGTTCTCATATAGCTGTAAAACTATATCTATGTTGAGATAAAGCCAATGTCAGCTCTTTAAGGTAAGTCAGTTCAGGATACAGAAATCTCAACGACTTACTGAAAGTCTTGTTATAGGACAGTGTTTCTCTTTATACATCTTAAAGTAATCTTAGTTACTTTATATCCCAAAGGTGCTTTTTCCAAGAGGCAACTGGACTTTCTGGTTTTTCTTTGAAGACATTTCACTTCTTATCCAAGAAGCTTTTTCAGCTCTGACTGGATGGTGGGGAATGGAAGGATTGATCATTCAGTCAAAGCTGAAGAAGCTTCTTGGATGAAAAGTGAAATGTCTTCAAAGAAAAAACAGAAAGTCCAGTTTCCTCTTGAAAAAAAGCACCTTTGGGACAGACAACTATGACCTGGATGACTGACTGAGAATCTCCATAGACTTTAAGATGCATAGGCTTCAACTCCCAGAATTCCTCAGTCAGCCTTACTCTCAGAATTTCTTTGTTGGCTGCAGGAATTCTGGGGTTGAAGTCCATACATCTTAAAGTTGCCAAGGTTGAGAAACATGCTGTAGATTATAATAACAGAGTCTGGAAAGCCTGTCAGAGTCCTCCCTTACACCTTGTAGAATCAAGGTGGGTTATTTGGAGTCTCTTTCTCACACTCCCTGCTTCCTTAGGATGAAGTTGTCTTTACTTTAACCCTTATTATCTCCTAATGGTTCTGCTAACAGTTCTTGTAATCCTTTGCCAAAGCTTTCCCCTGCAGCCCATTTCATAAGGCTTATAAAATACACAAACCTGAGTAATCACCACCTTTGACCTCCGCTACCATCACCATCATTTTTCCCCTGAGTCTTTGGAGCCCAATACAGCAGTCCATGGATAACTTCCAAGTCCAGTTTCATATGAAGATTTAAAAACCATTAACCATAAAGGCCCTGGTTGCTCCTTTCAAGTTACTCAGAAGGTAGAGACAAATGACCACATTTGTTTTCCCCTAGATAAACAAAGGGTGTTATCTTTTGCACACTTGTTTATTTCTTTGATTAATTACTGTACACACAGGTGTGATCTGAAGTTTGAGATTTTAAATGATTTCCTTTCAGTGTTAGAAAAGTGTGAAACCGACAGAGCGTGCAAAATGTTTTGAACGCCATTTTTGCACACTCCATGCCTATGTTGCAATGTATGTAAATTATATACATATCAAAATGCATGCTTGCATATCATATAGTACCCTGACTCCAAAGACTTTTAAAGCATCACATAAGGAAGCAGAAGATGTGAAGCAATTCATAGAAGGAAGATACTTATCTCCCCAACTCACATCTCATAAATGCACACATACTTTGTCCATCTTTTCTTTCTGCTTTTTAGAGCAGCAATGCTCTTCAAATTAGTACAAATAAGATATACTGTGCATCGGAGAAGTATGAAGATATATTGCCACTATATTAATATGCCTGGTAAGTCCATTTTTTGTCCATGTCATACCATAAGCTTTTACTTTAGAAGGGGGTGTAAGAATTTCATGCCACAATCCCGCCCAACTCTTGATTTTGTGAGCAGCTCTGCACCATTGTCAGTGCTCAATCATTCTCTCTCTCTCTCTCTCCCTCCTTCCCTCTCTCTCTCTCTCTCTTTCTCACACACAAACACAACCAAGTCCCACTTCAGAAAAGCTTATTCTTCAGTGTACAGCTCAGTTCATATTAAGTTGAAAGCCCGTTGCACTGAATGGTATTTATTCCTCAGTTTACAGCACAGAAGCCTAAACAGCCTCAGACAAGCAGCGTCATGTAGCAAAATCGTATTAATAAGCAGAAGAATGAATAGATATATGGAGATAGACAGACTATTAGATAACAAATGATAATAAATTTCCTGGCATTAACTGGCAGGCCTCTTTGGCTCTTATAAATCACTCTTACAAAGTGTTTTAAGAAAGAAGGAGAGGAAGGGAGGGGAGGGAAGACAGACGTTACTATCTCTTCCCGGATTACTGGCCCCATTCGTAGTTTTTCGTGCACTGTTCCGCGTACCAAGGTCCTCGGCCGGACCGCGCTGCCCTTGGCAGTAGTGGAAGAGAGACAGTAAAGGTTGCAACCGATTGACAAAACTGGAAGGAACGGAACTTCTCAGACCCTTGAAAGGAGCTCAAGGAGAAGTGGGACGGGGTACATTCCGGGCAGCAGCACATAATGATAAACAAAATCACAGGTACGATTGCCAGCATACCAAAGTGGCAGTAGCTTTAAAGTCGTCCTTCGCTCCCATCCTGTTAACTCCCCCCAAACACACTCGCACTTTACCCCCCCCCCCCCCACCGTCCACCCCCACCGTATGTTTAATAATTTTATCACAAAGGGCAAAATCGGAACAAAACCAGCCAGAACCGAACCTGTCAGGGAGACACATAAACCACAAAACAAAACAAAATTGCGCTATCCCTTAAAATGGCAAAGAGCGAAGGCGAACAGTCGGAGGAGAGAGAGGGGGAGAGAGAGAGAGAGAAAGAGAGAGAAATCAATAATGCCTGGTTGACAGCTTTGACCCTTTGATTTCCCCGAAAAAGAACTGACTCCTAAGCAAGTCCCACGGAAGAGGGTCTGGGGATAGAAGCGGAGGAGAGGAAGAGGAGTGTTAACAGCGCTATCAGCTTCTCCAATTTATAAAAGGGGGGGAAAAAAGGAAACAAAAATGCTCCGGGTGCGATGTTTGCTTCCAGATGTGTAAGATGATATAAGGTCTGGACTCGCTTTACCTGGTCAGGGCAGAACCGCAGGCGGGTTAATCAGGTGAGTCGCCGGGGATTGAAAAGAAGCCGAAGCCGGGTTTTTTTGCTAGGAAAGTCTACAACCCCATGCAGGGACATTGCAAAATCTTTACACACGCCTCCTTTCACTGGGCTTCCGCGACCTCAGCCGGAGAAGGGGGGAGATGCTGGTCCAAGGCAGCCCGAGCCCCCCTGCTCATGCAGCTGCCTGGGGATGGGTAAGCTTGCCTGCAGGACAGGGCCCATTGAAATAGCTGCTCCGCGTCAGGCGGAGAGGCTGGGGAAGGGAAGAAAGGCGGCGGTGGGCATCCGAGGGATACACGGGCCTCCCTATTTCCTTGGTAGAGTCGAGCCGCACTCAGTCTGACCCAGGACGTCACTCTGCCTGTCTGTTTTCTCAATGATAACTTGGCAGGAGAAGGGAAAAGCTGCGATCTTTCCCCCCACTTCGCGCTGAGATCATGGTTTGGTATGTGTATTATCTCGCATGCATTCCGAAATATACATACGTACAGGGTCGGTGTTTTGTTTTAAAAAAATCGGTTGTGTATATTCAGGGGAATCATGAGTTGCTTCTCGACTGTATTTGCGTTAGTTTGAGTCTGCTTGCCTGCCTGCCTGCCTGCCTGTATCTGTTGTTTCCTTGCTGCTGTCCTTAAAGGGGCTGGGCAAAGAACTGGTGGTCCTGGTATGAATTTCATTTTCTTTGAAATAAAACAAAAAGATGGATAATACTGTCAATTTGTTTATGTTATTTATCATTTTTAAAGACTGTACTTTATAGTCCATAACTATAACTTCTCAGAGCATCCAGGTTCATAATGGACCCTCCTACACCCTACAAACACAACCTACACAATTGCAGCCTTCCTCCAGAAACACCCCACCAGTATCTAGAACTGTTTGTAAATTTCTGTTCCACCATGCACATCTGAGCAATCTAGTTTGCCCTCATCCATCTCAAAGCTACCTCTATATATTTGTTTGAGAAGTCCAGCACCTTTCTGGATAGAAGATGGAAAGCAAAAGTAATTGTGTATCATCTTATCACTTCCTAAAGTGATTGCACTGTGTAAATTGAAAATCAAGGAGAACATCATTGTATTTAAAAAGCAGGGGAGCAAACTGGAACTTCCTCGTATAAAAATGGACAGAGCATAGAAACTTGCCAACATACCCTTTTGATTTCACATTGACTGCAAAGAGGTAAATTAGGTCTCAAATTCATATATTCCCCATTGCTACTCTGAGAATTCTAAAATATGTTCAGCGGAGAGAAAAGTTATTGGTCTGAACTTACTTCATGTTCAAAAGGATTTGAACCTAGTTCTCTAGTTCTAGTCTAACATTTAGACACCTCACAATGATTTACATTACGTAAAAAATTTTGGCAAATTGGAGACAATGCTGCAGGAATATGGCCCTACTCCAGAAAAAGGTGGGTCTGTCTATTTGCCTGCAGAAATATTTAATGTATGGTGCCCCATCCTCACAATGTGTATCTAAGTAGTGATGTCAACTTTAACCATTAGATCCACAAAGCAAAGATGTACTGACTAGTAACTTATTGGCAGAACTCTATTTAATAAAAGCTTTTATATATTGTAAGAAAAAAATTAAACTGGTCATCATATATGGTACAACCTATAGCAATTATAATATGGTTATCCTTTATGGTACAACTTGTCGCAATTATAATGTGGGTTTCAGCCAACTCCAGCTCCAACTCAAAATGGGGATTGAAAGGGAGAGAGAAAGAGAGATAACAGAATAAGTAAAAAAAATCCAAATACTGGTATTAAATTATTGCCTATCAAATGGGAGCTGTTACAGAAGATCCTCTTATATAATACATTTTCAGAGCCTTGAAATCTAGCTGTACTGGAAATACTAATAGTGGGGTATAAGATGCCATTTATTGCAAAACAAAATTGCTTCATAAATGGTCTTTGCTTTAGACCATCCGAATTATATACTACTAAAACTCTCATGTCTGTTTGATTATTTGTAACTTTCAATTGGGCAAAATGGTACATTGTAGGGGAACAGTTTTTGAATCAAGGTACCTTAAGTGGGCTAATTTAAAGAATGAGTCCAAAATCTGGGACCAATCATTCCTAAGGGATTGAAAATGGCTGCTTTAGTGCTGCCATGACACCACACTTCTGTGGTCAGCCACAGTCACACAACCATCATTTTGGATGCTTCTTGACAAAGACCAATGGAGAAGCCAGCAGGATGTTGGAAATCATTCTCTCTCCCATGCTTTTTTGCCCATCCATAGTCATTCAGTTTCTTTGTTTAGGTAAGGAAATATCTCTGAAACAATATCCCCAAAATGTCATGTGTATGTCTAATTTCCATTAGCATGATGAAAGAGAAATGTCACTCTTAATTTTTTTATTATTAATCATATAGTTTAATTTATTTTGAATTAACTGATGGGGGCAGGGGGACAGCTGAACATTTAAAAAGAAATTATGGAAATCAGTGCTATAAAAGTTTTTCTTATAATGTTAGATTCTTTATACTTACTATAACAGTTATATTAGCTTGTAACTGCTTGTTATCTTCCCAGTTTAGAAGCTGATGTCATTAAAGATTATCTATATATGTAAGTGATAAATGTTGGAATTATTCGAGAAATAAGAGAATATGCAGTGAAATCCTAAGAATTCAGAATACAATGGGATTTTTTTTCTGTATCACAAGAGCTACTGTTATTAAAAATGTATCCGATTTTTTAGTTTTCAGACTGTTTAATGTTTTTAAATATTCTTCAGTGTCCCAATATACCTGCGAAAACAATCAACAACATATATAAATAGTTTTATTTAGAGCTCCATGTGACAATAATGTACATAGAAATACATTCCTAATGAAAATAAATTGCCCATATTAAACATATATCTGTACATTTATAATCTAATCTTCACTGACCTCCACTGGTAGAAGCCAATCAATTTATCTGTATCACCTACGCATAATATTTCATATCCTGGAAAGTAGGATAATTTCTGTAAGTTCAAACTAACAAATTACAATTATTAATAAACAAACATTGGTTACCTTCAATTCACATGGTTTTATATGCAACAATCAAAAATTTGATGTGAAAGAAATCATAAAATGTATAACATCTCAAACTTGTATGGTATACAATGGTATACTTAGGTATTCATGATCAAGAATGTAGAAGACTGGAACCAAAAATTGTAAGAAAGCTGTATGTACTGTAGCTCTGTTTGTCCAATGGGGATTTGAATTCATATCTCCATGCTTCATTGCTTTGAAACTTGAAGACAGTTTCTGTTACAAACCTGAGCATCTGGTGCCTCAGCAAAAAAAAAAAAAAAGTTAAACATCTTGCTGGATATATGTTATATTTTGGTTGCACTTATAGCAACTGTCTGGACAAAGCCCACACAAGATGTTCACAGAAATAAAAATGTGAAGAAAAGCAATTAGATCCAATTTGCAGATGTGATGCCAGTACTAAAATTTGCCCATGAAATCCAGTTACAACTGTTTGAGAACAGAATATAGATAGCTGCATATGAGTGGTAAGTATGTGGAGATAGACTATATGTATATCATACAGGTACAAGCAGAAATACTTTTGTGTAGGGGTCTTTGGACTGAAACTTATATTTTCTAAATATATATATATATATATATATATATATATATATATATATATATATATATTAATGTCAAATGTGCATTGCAGTAGATAGAATGCAAGAAAAACAGTTTAAGCAAACACCTTTAATATTTAAGTGGCCTTCATGAACATAATTTATCAAAGGTCAGTCCTCATTGGTCTTATTTCCTTGAGATCTATCCATATTTCCTTTTCATTAAGTCATGGCTGGCTTTGGAATATTCACTGAGAATTATACTTTTAAGACATCAAATACACTAGTTTAAAAATATAAATTCTATTTACAATTTGTACACTGTTTCATTAGAAATTGAGATATACAACCAAAGCATTGAGCAGGAGGTTGCTTCCGTGAGAAACTTCAAAGCAATCTGAAGAAAGGGTTTAGAGAAGAATGCCAGTGGAATACAAGAGATTTTGCAGTATGAGATAAAATTCTGACAAAGTGGAATAAGTTTGCTGATATCGGGGAAGTATTGCCATAGTGAACAAGAGAATAAGATCTGTGACCAGCTCACATAAACATTGCTTAATGGGAACATTATAAAATTGGAAGTCTGATTCAGTCTAAAGAGGAAATCATTGGCCACAATTTAATGCACAGTAGAATCTTTATTAAAAGCATGCTGATGTATTTTACACAGTAATCAAACTTTAGTAGGAATTATATATTTCCAGAAGATGTTAAACAAATCACTAGAATTAAATTCATTCTGAAAGGAAATGAGTGTAAGAAGGGACATGTCACCTGTAATGCATATTTAAGTTAGAGTAGAGATTATTTTACAGAAGATAACTACATTTTTATTCAGTTATCAAGCATTCCCCAAGCAGTGTATTTTCTTCATGGTTAAAGAATACATAACAGAAATCAACATTTGTACAGCACCACTGAAAAGGCTTCAGGTTTATAGCAGTGTACTTTCAATCTCTTAGCCCCTAACTGTAAATTGATAATGCTGATTCCAATGCAGATGCTTATTTGGGAAAATCCTGAATAGCTTTATAGATATTGCTGTTGTATTAGTGTCTAACAACAAGATAAAAACAGACTATTGTTAATGGCTGGCAATGTTGAAGAAAAAATCACTGAAGAGTATGTGAAGATGGGCTTGCAGAAGAAGCTGCTGAAATCTGAAACATGCAGTAATTATAAATCTCTTAAATCCATTTCTTCGTTACAGTTTCCTATGTTCAGAAAGAAGTTTTTGCACAATCAGCTAATTATTAGAAGAACCAAATAATGATGAAGCCAGTTGACAGCCAATGGAAGACTGAATTTACTTAGACAAACGCTTACTGTTTCTCAATTAATAGGTAAGTTTTATTATTTTTTAATATATACCATCCAAAAAATGAATATCTTAATTAGTTGGATAAGAGAAAATGAACAAAAATTGAAAAAGCTTAATAATGATAATTATAGTAACGATAATATAAATATATCTAAGCACAATCTCAAATAGAAAGTGTGCAGCTGTGCAGCCTGTATATTTTAACTGAAAATAACTCATGAGCCTTGCAAACTCTTAAAAAGCCATGTATGTCATTAAATGGGCTGTAGAAAGTAAAATAAAGTAATACTGAAGAGTCTGTGAAAATGATGTGAGGCAAATACTTTGCAATAGACGTACAAAACAAGATGACCAAAATATAGAAAAATGGGGCAAACATTCAAATAATTAAAATAGGTAAAGGAAATATAATTACTTTAAAAATATGTCAGCTACACTATACCAATGTGTAGCATTGTTTAAATTTTTAAATAGCAATTTTATTCACCACAAAAAGTGAAGTCTTTATTCGATTTTCAAGGACACACAAATCCATTGTGGTTTACATATGAGAACTGAAAGAAATCCCTGTGTGCTAGGGACTTACATTGTTTTATTACAGTGGAGAATAAGATCCATATTATACCAGTACCTGACTGTAATCAAAAGTTGAAATACAATGGGTACCTACATAAACACTAGTTGTAGAGACTATATGAAGTTTCTTAGTTCATGTAGCCTTGTCTGTTCTGACAAGCAGTGGCTTTCCAAATCTTAAGCAGATGTGCCTGTCAGTTCTGTTATCTAAAACCCTTTTATCTTTGGATGCCACTGTCTTAATTTAAGCTTGACTGCATATAGTGGATAACATTGTACCATTTCCCTGCAGATGCTCTACTGGGTTTACAAAAATATTGGATTAGGACATTGAGTCTGAACTGACTTCCAAAATAACTAATATGAGTGGCTACCAAGGGTGGAGTTAAGAGAAAAATTGCTCACTCTAGAATATCATAGATGAAAAATAGATATAAGAAAGAATACATATATTAAATAATATGTAATGCATACTTCTAACAGGAGAGTGCAAATCAAGCCAAATATAGAGGTGTTAAGAAACACATATCAGTTATATATTGTTTTATGCCAAATTTCAATAGTTCGAGGAAAAAGTAAATTACTCTCTTTATGTCTACAAATTCATAATCCACATATAAATGAACCTGCATTAAAATGATTCGGCTATATGGAAAAATCCTGTTCAGGATTCTAGTCATTTACTTTTTCTAAATACTGTATATGTTTACCAATAACTGGAGATGATGAAAACAACCAACACACCTTCTTCCTGTTTTCCCCACAATAACAACCCTGTGAGGTGAATTGATCTGAGAGAGAATGACTGGTCCAAGGTTACTCAGCTGGCTTTCATGGCTAAAGTGGGATTTAACACATGGTCTCCTGATTTCTAATTTAGTGGTGCCTTATCCACTAGATCCATCTGACTCTCATAATCTCACTATTGTCAGATTATCTCACTATAATCATCCCATTATAATCAGTATTTACGTACTTTTGTGACAAACAGAGAAGTACCTGGAACAATGAATAATAGATACAAATAACTATTGACTTTAAATTATGTGTTACACAGATGGATTAAAACTCAAAAATTAGACTGGAAGTGATATTGTACTCTTTGCCATTAAATGTTAGGGGAAAAATAATGATTATTGGCTAGTAAACTTTCATTATTTTGATAACATTCCATATAAACTAAAATGGCGGGTTCTACTCTATGCTGAAAGATAAACCAGAAGCTAGTGCTTAATGTTCTACAATGCTCTATAAAAAATATTTTCATATAAAAGAAGAAATATTTAGGCGTGAACTTGGCATATCATGGTCAAGCTACATCATTCCTATTGGCAACAGTTTCTCCCCTCAGAGATAGAATAATATGAACTATATTATGGTTGCACCACTTTCTCAAAATGATCTGGAAAGGAGAAGAATTATTCTGTTAGGTGTAAATGGTGCCTTTAAAGATAAGGAATAATTAAATATATATTTTCAGGGACCACATTGCTTCTGTTATTGGCAAGAAGATTATAGGTCTTCAAAAGGGATCATGATGATAGATTTGATTTGTATTGAAAGGATATTCAAAAATACTTGTGAGATGTTCTCTTTCAAATTTTTTTTTTTTGAGGGGGGGAGTTGGCATTAGGCCTAGTAGACCTTCACTTTGGGGAGGGATTTGTTTCCTTACATCAGGTAGCAAAATATCTTGAGACAAGACGTCAGAAATAACACAAGATCTTTTTGTCTTTGTGGAGACTGAAAATTATGATTCTTCCTTAGCATTGTTATAGCCTGAAGGTCATGCACATTTTCCCAGAAAGCTCAATGGCACATGAACACATCCTTTGATATTAGCAAGAGTATCCTTCCAAACAAATATGTCTCACCTTGATGCCTTGTAATTTATAGACTTAGTGAACATGATGCAAATATAATTTGTTGTATATACATGGATTCCTTAATTGTATTTTTTAGTATTTTTCTATCCAGGTAAAAGCCTATGAGAAAATAATGGAAAATGAGGGAGAAACAGAAGCTATCTGTCTGCCTGGTTCTTTTTATTTTTATTTTATTTATTTATTTATTTATTTATTTATTTATTTATTTATTTATTTATTTATTTATTTATTTATTTATTTATTTATTTTTGTCAATTGCTTACAAGATAATAGGTATAAGTAAAAACATAGTTATGAATACATGGATACATATAAGAAAAATAAATAAATAAATAAAAGAAAACAATAGGACAGGGACGGCAGGCACATTGGTGCACTTATGCACGCTCCCTACAGATCTCTTAGGAAAGGGGTGAGGTCAATAGTAGACAGTCTAAGGTTAAAGTTTTTGGGGTTTGGGGAAGAAACCATAGAGTCAGATAGAGTATTCCAGACATTGATCACTCTGTTGCTGAAGTCATATTTCCTGCAATCAAGTTTGGTGCGATTAACCTTGAGTTTGTATCTATTGTTTGCTCTTGTGTTGTTATGGTTGAAGCTGAAGTATTCATTGACAGGTAGGACATTGCAATGTCTGGTTTTATATAGTATACTTAGATTGGACCGAAGGCAGTGTAGTTCTAGGTTTTCTAGGTCTAGAATTTCAAGTCTGATAGCATAAGGTATTCTGCAATGAGTAGAGGAGTGGAGAACTTTCCTTGTAAAATATTTCTGGACTTTTTCAACTGTGTTAATATCAGATACATAATGTAGGTTCCAGACTAATGAGTTGTATTCGAGTATTGGTCTAGCAAATGTTTTGTACGCTCTAGTTATTAGTATAATATCACCAGAGAAAAAGCTACGTAAGATTAGTTTAACAACTCTTAATGCCTTTTTGGCTATGTAGTTACAGTGGACTCTAGCACTTAGATCATTAGAGATGAGTACTCCAAGATCCTTGACAGAGTTTGGATCATCAACAAGGTCTTGACTATTTAGCCTGTATTTTATTTTCTGGGTTTTTTTGTTTTTTTTTGCCAATATGTAGGTCAGAGCATTTATTTGTTGAGATTTGAAGTTGCCATTTGTTTGACCATTCTGATACATAGTCAAAGTCTTTTTGAAGGGTAGCAGTATTGTCCCTTACTTCTAGGACTAAATAGGCAGTTCTGTCCTCTATATCTGCCATCTCCAAATAAAGATGCAACCAAGAATAATAAGTTGAATGTTTAAAGAGACATAAAAATGTTACAAAGCATGGCAGCCTTTTTCAAGCAATATGTCCAACAGTCATTTAGGAAAGGCATGGAAAAAAGCGTATGCAATCCATATCCAAGGCAAGTGGAATACCACTATTCAGAAATCACTTCTACCTTCTTTCTGCGATTCCACTTCCTTCTATGTTCTGGGTTTCTATGCTTTCTCACTCCACCACAAACTTTCTATTATCTTTGTTTAAGCAGAGTTCTCACTGGGCTTCTTTCTCCCTTTAGAGTTTTATTTTGTTTGTAGTACTTTTTTCTTCTAATATTACCAGCCTGTGCATAGAGCTTCTTACTCTTAAATAAAGACTAAATTCACCATATATTTGCAAAAGCATATTCTTTAGCATATTCTCTTTTATCTTTTCAGGTAGGAAATAACTAGGATCCCTACCTAGGTAGGGGCTAGGAGATCATGTTGTGCTGTGGTTTATTCTAATTGTCTCACCTTTATAGCAGCTTTCCTTAAGGTTTGGATGGTACCTATCCCTGCTAGCACTTAAAAAAACAAGTCTCATATTTGAGCACAGGGTTGGATTAGAAGATCCCTCCCAGCTCTATTCTAATTGAAGTTAAAAAGAATCCTTCCATCGGATCAGCTCTTTGGGGTAGACCACTTCAGGAAACTGACATCACAAGGATTCCAAAGCTACATAGGGAACAATGACAGAATATTGAAAACCTGTCAGAGTTTCTCTCTGTTTGCCCTTAAAGCAAAAGGAATCAGGGTGGACTCATTTTGAACTTCCTTCCTTGGGCTTTCCACTTTCCCAGGACTGAATTACTGTTTTACCTATTTAATGGTTTCCAAGGTCATCTCTACATTTCTATATAGATAGAGTCTTAGATTTGTAAAGATTGTTGCCATATGCTGAGTTGGATTGTGGTTTTCTTGTTTTAATGAAATAATAGGGCTTGTTTTGGAATGTGTCCAAATATTAAATATGTGCTAGTCCCAACTGTGGTAGCTAAAAAAAACTGTCTGTATATGGATACCATACATTCTGCACTGTCCTTGTTCTGCTCATTCAAAAGAAATTCCAGGGCTCAAGATTTCCTATGTGTAATCTGTTTTACATAGGTTTTACTTGGTGTCTCACAGTATTCTAATAAAAAAAGGAAAGTACATTTTATAAGTCTGAAACTTGCCAAGTGCCGCTGTAGAAGATGCAAGGAAGAAAGCATGGAAAGAATTAGGAAGACTAAGAAACTTATAAAGTGCTGGGTTCAATAAGGTAACAAAATAACTTGGATATTAATTTTAAATGGATATTACAACATTGCTTCTTTATTTCTCTTTCAGATTTTTCAATCAAATGAAAGGCTAAAACCAGTAGCAACCAGACAACAACTTCAATCTGACTTAGCTACATAAATAAAGCTGAGGAACATAGTTTAAATTTCTAACCCCAAATCCATTTTATAAAATGTTCAATTTGCAGTAAAAATCAGTTGGTTCCATTTTTTAGATTTTTTATTTAACATGTTTAAAACCCAAAATGTGATTTAGAATGAATATGAACACTTGTCTTAGTTATCATCCATGGACAGCTGTTAGTTTTGTCTTGGGAGAAATACCCATGAAAATATCACTCAAAAGCTACATGCCCAAGGAACACAATAAGCAAGTTCAAACTTTCCCTTCAGTTAGAATTTCCTTTGATAAAATAAATAAATTGTGTTAATTTATCTAGGCTTTGTCTAGGCTTGTTTCTGATAGGTTAAATTGTATTCTATCCAATTAAGGAACTGTTTAAGGAGTAATAATTTATGTCTTGCTATGAATGCTCAACTTGGGTAATTGTGGGTTAAGGCTGAAATTTTCTTTGTAAACCAAAACCATAAATCTTTCCAAGCTTAAGCATCCCATAGGTACAGTAGGTGGCAGTTATCTGGAGGACCAGTAGATAGCTATAAAATCACATAGAAAATTCCAATCTTTGCTGCCATTGATTGGTCATCAGAATTTTTGTGGTCCAGATATGTTGGCCTACCATTCCTATCCCACTTTATTTTATTTTATTTTTATTTATTAAAACTGTATGCCCCTCCATCTCACTATCCAAGCTTTAATTCTTAGATTGAATTTTTTGTGCTCAGATTACTTTTGAAGATTTTTGGATATAGCCAAATGTAAAAAAATATGTTAATGAATTTATATTGGGATAAAATCTTAAGCCCCCAAATTACTGAGCACAATGCTTCTTTGTAATTCTGTATCTAAAATAGTTGGCATCTATCAGATATATGTATCTGTCTAGGTATCTAGCTATGATAGCCAACAGTCTAAATTACACTTAGTTGGTAGCCCCTGAATTCTGCTAAACTCTTGAATACAAGTAGTAATACTTTGAGTCTTTAGTGCCATAGTTAACTTTCTGTATTAGGGGATATCCATGACCAGGATGTTCCTCTCACCTATATCAGTGAGCAATTATGCAGATGCAACACATACTATATTCTGGAGTGAAAAGCAACCTGCTTCTATTTTTAATATACAAGAGTTATTTAGACAATTAAAAGCTTTTTTCTAAAAAATATACCCATTTTTGAAACCAAATAAAGCTTGGAGAAAATGTGATACATATAGGGGGGAAATTAATAAAAAGAAACCCTTCTCCTATCGCAGATAAACACTACATTCAATTCTATAAGAATAACCCCATGCAGCAATGAAGATAACTGGATATGAAATATATGGGTGGATCTCTTACTGCTGTAAAGGAAAAAAAGAATATTTGCTATGTCTTATTGAAGCTCCCATTGACTAAAAGAAGCTGCAACTAATGTTGAAGTATTCAGAACGCAGTGACTCAAAAAGAACAATTTCTTTGGCTGCCCTGCAAAAATCAATTGAAGGGGTGCTGGTGCTAAAATTTGCAAAACAGAATACAGGAAATACTTGTTAAAATATGAATATCTCCCCTCCCCAGAAGCAGTACAAACAAGAAATCTCATATACTTTATTTTGTTTGGGATAAATTTGAAAATCATTTTTTTCATGGTGCTAGGCTGAAGTATAGCAAGCAAAGAATCAGATGTCTGAAACTGTCTGGTATGCTTGAAATAAGTCTTCTTGACATCAAACCTGTGCCCTTTCTCCACAGACTTAAGGGGATGCAGACAAAAAGTGGATTAAACCACATTCTATAGATTAATATGAAGGCAGAATCTAAACATAATATTATAGAACCTGTATGAAAAATATAGATCCCCTATAGCCAACAAGTTTCCTATCTTTGAGTTCCTGCAAGCTGATGACCTTAGCCATCAAAAATAAAGTGCAATGTTATAAAGGCTAACACTACAAAATAGGGTAAAAAAAAGTTGGTGAGTTAATGCTTACATTTTGCTTCAAAAGAAAGCAAAAATAAAACTGAAAGCAGGGAAAATATAGGATAGTAAGAGGGAACAAATAATAGCATGTCATAGAAGAGTTATAAATAACATGTCAATGAAACAAATTAACCAAGTAAACATTATAATGTTGATGCAAATACCTGTAATATTACCATGGTTTCTAGTTGAAGCTATATAATATGAAGCTCAAAATTTATTTTATTTTAAGTCTAGAAATATCTTTAAAACCCATGTTAAGGAAAAGAAGAAGGTATTCACAAGTCTGATATTTTGTCCTGTCATATTTTATATCAAACAATATCTCAAAGGAGCTTTTTCAAAAGGCAACTGGACTTTCTTTGTTTTTGCTTGGACACATTTCGCTTCTCATCCAAGAAGCTTCTTCAGTTCTGGATGAATAGAACCATCCAGAACTGAAGAAGCTTTTTGGATGAGAAGTGAAATGTGTCCAAGCAAAAACAAAGTAAGTCCAGTTGCCTTTTGAAAAAAGCACTTTTGGGACAACCATGACCTGGATGACTGAGAATCCCCATAGATACTCCATACTAAATGATGATTTCCTATTACATCTTATAATTGTAACATTAACACACGTATCATAATCGAGGGGGGAAAACCTTCTAATTAATTTTGATCATGTGTCATGAATTTGTGTCAACTTTTAGCAGCAAGTAAGCATCTGTATTGGGCAACAGTGATATACTGTAGGAAGATGCTGTAGGTGAATAAGAATGACAAAGACTTTCTGCATATTCTATCAATAAAGACAGAAGTAGAATCCAGAGATTGTTGGTTCTGCTTTCATCTGAATGAAATATTAGCCTTATTATTTTCATTAATCTGGATGAAATATTAATATTAACTTTAACATATCATTTCATAAAATATCAGTGGAGTTATTTTCATTTTCTAAGACAATTTTCTGGTTAAAATCTGTGAATTAAAATTACAGAAAAAAAGTTTCCAAAAGTTTGCAGCATTTACTATGCACATAGAAAACATCTAACAGCAAACCACAATCAAAGAACAAGCAAGGTAACTGCTTGTTGTCATTGCTAGAGAGCATGCAGCACAAAGAAGCAATTTTAACTTTGCCCAGAAGAAGGAGTAAATAAGCACACAACAGTGGCAACCAAGATGTGAAAGAAAAATGTAGACTTTTATGCAGATTAAAACAATGAGATAATAAGTAAATTTTGAATGCAGAAACAATTATATTATGCTACACATGGCAAAGTGATGTAATATAGACAATTTATTGCTGTCACCTTTGTAATGTCTCATTCTTGCTTTGCTTTAGGTTTATAGATTATGTGGGATAAAAATATAATTTCAACCCTGGAGAGTTTTTGAATAAATGACCTCATACTTGGAATGTCTAACTGGAAATGGGATGGTCCCAGTCCCCAGAATCAATTATGTGTGTGATATATCTCACCTTCCATTACGCTGTCCAAAGAATTAAATAACGATCCATAATAAATTATACAAATGCAAACTTCTTTGGGACCAGTGGGATTAATTTAATAATCATGTTATATTATAATAAAGTATGAAAATAAAAACAATAACATTACTTTTTATTATGTATAAACACACCTAGTTTAGATTAGCCATATTGTATACTTCTTTTGGCTGACTATATATAAAAGAATAGAAACATAGAAACATCAATAAAGGAAAATATTTGTAACTCGGAGGGGCTACAAATGAGGGGTCCTTGGTGCTCTCTGAGCTTGGTTGTTTTCTTGCAGAAATGGGTAGATTGGAAAATTAAATATCTGCAAGAAAACAACCAAGCTTAGAGAGCACCAAGGACCCCTCACCCTTGAAACATGGAAAACTGACAGCAAAAAAAAGTGGTCCATCGAGCCTGCCCTATGGGTTTTTTTTTTAATTAATTATTTTTTTATCAAAACCATATTGTATCATGTACATGTAGTCTTTGACTTACAACAGTTCATTTAGTGTCCATTCAAAGTTACAATAGCACTGGAAAAATAATGTGATCATTTTTCACACTTATGACCTTTGCAGCATCCCCATAGTCATATGATCAAAATTGAGACACTTGGCAACTGAGTCCTATTTATGAAGGTTGCAGTATCCCAAGGCCTTGTGATCACCTTTTGCGACCTTCTGACAGGCAAAGTCAGACGGGAAAGGCAGGTAGACTTAACAATTGTGTTACTTACTTAACAACTGCAATGATTCACTGAACAACTGTGGCAAGAAAGATTGTAAAATGGAGCAAAACTCACTTAGCAACAGAAATTTTGGTTCAGTTGTGGTCGTAAGTCAACGATAACCTATACTAGATGAAAACAGCTAATAAGTTTAAAGGTTGTTGCTAATAAATATTTTCTCCTGACCCATATTCCTCTCTGTTGATTCAGACTGATGGAAATAAAATGGATACCCTTAGCAATTCTCATACCACATGGCATATTGAATTTTGTGCATTTGTGGGTGGGTGTGTGCTTGAGTGTGTGTATGTGTGTTTGTGTCTTGCAAGGCCTCAATTTAGATATATAAAACCTTTCACTTAAAAAAAGTTTAAAATTCCATATGCATTTAAGTTATTTTATCTATATCTGGAGTTCTTGCCAAAATTTACAGATTGATCATTTAGAAATTAAGTGATCCTTTGTCCAATGGCATCAGCCATATTCAGCAATGAGATGCAATTATTTGAAACTGTCTAATAGTCAAGCCAACAAACATATCAGCTCTATTTTGTTTCCATACCATAGATTTGCAATTATTATAGCACTTGGTAAACTCCTTTGTACAAATAGCATATACAGTAATGGTACACTTTGAGGTTCCTTTTCTTCAAAATACCCACTTGTCCTCTCAATAAGGTTTTGCAGTAATTTATTACATGTTTTTTGGCAATTCAGTAACAGGAAACTTTCCACTAATACTAGATTTTTATACTGGATATTATTTAATCATTTCATGAAAAATCCCGGGCCCTCCAGAATATCTGCCTTTAAACTTTTTTTCTTTTAATTTAAATAATTTTTACTATATCTATCTATGCTCTTTTAGCCAATATTATGCAGTCCTATTTGTTACATTTAAAGACTTAAGAAATCTTTAAAAAACATATTGGTCATTTGGAATCATATGTACTGAGTCTGAATGGTGATTTGACAATATACGGAGAAAAAACCAAAATTGTATGATGGATTCATTTACAAAATTTGGAAATTTATAAAAATTGCAAGCATTAAGTATTCTGGTTGCCAAAATAAAAGCCAATGTTATTTTGTTCATTTGTTGGACTTGGAAGGCAGATTGCCAAACATAAAAAGGGTGTGTGTAATTGTAAAATGCCTCAAATAAATATCAGAGAACAGTTTTATATACTGCTCATTTGTGATATTTGATTGAAACCATTCTTGGTTGTTGAGTTGTTAAAGGCTGACTAAACTGCAAAAAGTATGCTTCTTTATGACATTGCTTGCTATAGAAACTTCTGAAATAATTCCCTTGGTTTTTTTTTGGGGGGGGTGTTTTTGGAGGGGGATTGGTGAGAGAGGGAAGGGAGCATATTTGTCTTACTTTTGTGCTTCAGGACATAAAATGAGGAATGAGGTTTGTTTTACATTCCAGTTGACCTTATGACTGAACTTCTTTTAAAACAATTAGTTTCTTTTGAAAAAAAAAATCACAAAAAAAATGTTCCACATACTTTATGATCAGCCATCAATAAGTTCTAAATAAAGTTTCTACCCCACCCTTCAAAATATAGTTACATAAAAACAAAAATAACAGCTGAGATAACAAATGAGAGAACTTTGCACTTATTTCTTTTAAGTGTTAATAACTCCTGAACACTTTTTCCTGATTAAATGAAGAATACCTTATGATAATTCTACAAAATATCTCTTCACCCGTGTCTATTCATTTGAACTCGTTGGATTATATATGCATCACCACAGGTCTTACAACATGCAACACACCTAACTTAACATAATAATGATACAATGTTATAGTTGTACCTGTGAGAGGGCATAGTGCTGTATCAATCTGTAATTTTAAATGTATGAAAAGCCCAATATTCCAACCCCTTACATTCAGAATGGTCACACTAAAAAGTTTACAAACATGTAGAAATAGATTGTTAATGAAAGAATTACTGTAATTATGTTCTTCTGATTCAAGTATTAAAGGTCTTGAAAATGAAAATCACCCTTTGAAACTGCCATTTGCCTTGGGAGGGGAAATTTTAAGTGATTGGAAAGAGGATGGCTTTTTAGGAACTGATTTTAAAATGGAATAAGAAAAGGATATCATGGAAAGAGGAGGAGGAGGGAATTGGAAAGGACAAGCTTCCAAGAAGACTGATAAATTTCTGCAGGAAAACCAAAGTTTTAGAAAGTAGATCAAAAGGGATGGAGAAAATGGAGAATAATTGGCAAAGAGTACTTCTAACATGTATGTAAAATAAGAACTAATAATTGGAAAGTGAAATATTTTGTATTGGACGGAACCTGATGTAGGGAGTCACAGAAATGACTTTGGGGAAGAGAGAAAGAGAGATTGCTGTCGGCCCTTTCAGGAAGGTCAGTTCAGGAAACAGAGGCCACAACAAATAAAGGTTTCTATTGATATAGGCTAGAGTAACAGCAACTTGAAAGCTGGCAGCCTTTCTCATTTGCTCCTTTTTATATCAAAGAGAGTCAAAGTAGAATAATTTTAAATTTCTTTCTAATGCCTTCTTTCCTTCCCAGGCTTCATTCGTATTTTGCTAACAGTCTCTGCATATGTTCCCCAAGGTTATCTCTTTGCTTCTTTGCACTTTATTACAAATTAAATATCATCTGCTCGTTGCACAATAAAATTGTAAAATTGCCCCCAATAACAGGATTGCATGTAATCACAAGAGGTTAGGTGGGCTGGTTGCACATGTATGTCAGCAAAGCAATGAATACATAAACCTTCCAATAATACTTTCTTACTATCCAACTTCACATATTTCAATTGAGAGGAAACACATTTGTCTGTAAGTCATTAACACTAAATCAAGAAGAAACCAGAAATAGCTCAAAAGTTTGCAAATATAGTTAAAAGTAAAAATATATATTTACATCTTCAAAAAGCACAAAAGATATATACTGAAAACCTTTCAGAGTTTCATTTATCAAAATAAGTCATTCTTGTGACTTTGTTTTGAAAGCTGACAAAAGGATGGAGGCTTAATGGCTATATGTCACCCATCCCATAATATTTGCCTGCCACAACTCTGGACTTACACTTCACTCGTGTTTGGGCAAATCTGAAATAGTGTTAATTAGATGCTCTGCAGCACACAATACTTAGAACAAAAGTTACTACAATTTAAACAAATATTGGACCACATTGACTTTGTATTGCTAAATAAGAATTAAGGAACAATTCTTAGTTAATCTTTAGGATGGAGAGTTGAAAAAAAAATCTTCCAAATGGAATCTAAAGGCCTTTTCCTCTGCTGAATTACACTGTTATCCACCTATTCTTCAGCTGGAAGAAAAATGTACTGGCATGAAATTTGCTGTTCCCACTTCTGATCACTATCCTGCTTCTATTTACAGTTACTGCCAGTCACCTGACTTTCTTCCAAGGTGATAAAGCCTAACAGATCTTATACACCTTGAGGCTGCCCTTGTACGCTATTGGAATAAAGGAGAAAATATTATTTTAACACCAGTCCAGCTAAGGACAATTGAGACCATTGGCTGCAGATGAGATAAAGGCAAGCTCACTGGGTCAAAGCAGAAAACAGGCTTTTCCAGGGCATGTTTGTGCCATGTTTAGGTGCAAGTGGGGACATAACCTCAACTTCTTGTTCCTTGCCTGTGTATCCTAAGCTTTTTTTTTTTTTTTTGGGGGGGGGGGGGAGAAACTACCCAATTTGCTTTATTAATTTTCTTTGTTTGCTGTAACCTTCAGTTTTTTATTGGTAAAACAGAGAGTGCTATTTACTATTCTATATATTTCAAGTGACATGCTTACTTTCCATCCTGTCTCCTTCAGCTTAAGAGAAAAGGATACTCACAAATCCACCTTGTTTTACCATCCTACTAAAATGTAAAGGTTTATAATGGATGGCCCTGACAGCTAGATGTCTATACCGCAAGAAAGACATTATTACCAATCCTATCAAATGGCCTCATCCTATTTAACGCTAGTACAACGCTAAGAAAAAAAATATTGGATGGGGAACTATTTCAGATGATAACGAGTCTTTAAAATAAGATCTTCCCTATTTCAACCCTGTGAACCGTCGGGTTCTTTGCGTTACAATCTTAATAAGGGCGACCCCAAAGATTAGCGAAAGAAAGTTTTGCCAGAAGCCCAGCGTCGCCACTCTAACGGGTCAGCAAACGCCCCCGCTTCGCGTCCTCTCCACCCGAGAGAGGACAGGCGAGGGCTCGCTGGGGGCCGCGGGGAAGCTGAAAAACTGCCTGATCGCTTGGCCGCCGCTCACGGAAAAGGAGGCTTTTTCCGTCGCCTATAAATGGCCTTGGAGCGAAGTCACTTTTTCCACTGGAGGCAGCAAAGTTCGAGCAGAGCCCCAGTAAGTTGCTGCTGCTATTTTCTGGGACTGCGCTGGCCCCTCCGCTATGCGCCTAAGGCAGGAGACCCTCCTGCCGCGCGGAATGCCCATCTCGGGAGCTGGTGCCCGGACCTCGAGCCCAAGCAAGCCCCATCCTCTCGCTTGCCGAGAGCGTGCAAGAGAAGCACACGGGCCGCTCCTGACGCTCTTAAGAACAGGGCTGGGATCCAGGGCACCTTGCCGCTCCCGGGTGGGTTTTAGGTCAGGCTCACCTCAGTGGATTGCAAGCCCGGGTCCTTCGCTAGCGGAGAGCCATCCCGTCCCTCCCTTCCCCAGTCCAGGGTTCGCTGGCTGGCAGTTCCATCCCACGCCCGCCTTGACCAAAGCTGCATTTCCCGGCCCCTGCAAGATTTGCATCCACTACGGTTTTTCCCACGCGCAAACCGGCACTGTGCACGTAAGACCGACAGCAAGTTAAGACCCACAGCGAGCACCTCCATATCCTTTGCCTGGAAAGAGGCACTTTTTAATGCGCCTTCTTCCTTTTTAAATAAATCGTCCAGGTTCCTTAGCTAAAATTCCTTATCCTGCCTTGTAGCTCCCATCCCGGGGCAGCTTTCTTCAAAAACTCTGATGTTTTTTTCCAGGCGTTCGGTTTTAAGAAGTGAAAAGCTCTGCCCTTGGAAACTGTAAACTTTGTTGCAAGTATGCAACAATGTTCGGGCTAATTCTAAGTCGATGTGGATTCTGGATAAAGCATTTCGCTTCGCAAACTTTCTGTTCGTCCCCTCCATCCCCCTCCATCCCTCCTGTTCTGCTTTCCGCCACATTGCTTTCCGACTAAATCAAAGCCAGTAGCCGCGCTGTTTCTAAACGTCGCTGAGGGCACCGCAAGGAATAAGTCCTAAAGTCAAGTAGGAGCGCGAGCTGCAAGTCAGCGCAAGATCCGGCGGTAGATGGCGGAGCTGTACTCACATGACTATGGGATGAGCAACCTGCCTCGGCCTGGAACCTCTGCAGCTCTAGGCTTGATGGGGGTCGTGGCTCCTCCGAGCTATTTCCGCAGCGAAGAGGTGATAAAGCTGCACTCCCGGTTACTTTGAGAAGGGGAAGAAATACGGGAAGATTGGTTATACTCAAGGTTCTAGCAAACTGTATTTTTGCACTGCAAAAGGAGAGAGAAAGAATTATTTTGCCACACACACAAACACACACACAGAGAGAGAGAGAGAGAGAGAGACTTGTTCTTTAACCTGTCTGAACTAATAGCAGGGAAATGGAAATTTAGTGAAATAATTTTGGGGTTTGGGGCTGCTCCCAGAGTTTGCCAACTGTTGTTCTCATGTCTACACATTATTAGACAGTACAGCTTTTAAAAAGATACAAACAACACTATTGTCTATCTGAACTAAGGACAGGAAAACAGAAGGAAATTTAGTGATGATATTTTGGGAGTTGTGAGTGCTCCCAGAATTTGTCAGCTATGATTCTTGTGCCTACAGATTATTAGAGAACCCAGCTTTTAAATTATACAAAACATTCCTTCATATTTTTAAGCTACCATCTCTCTACTTTGTCTGTTCTCCCTTGGCCCCCTAGAGAGGAAGACCTAGAAAGTCCCCAGATGTGCTTCTGGCATCTGGTTGAACTATTGTGATTTATGACCATGCTTATAACCAAGCCTACTTCTAGCTTGGCTATATTTATTAAAACATTTTTGCCCCCTCACTCAACACTTCTAAAAATAAAATTGAATTAGGAAGCCAAGAATAATTGGGAGTATCCCTGATTTATCTCAGAAGAAGTAATAACAGAAGGATCAAAATAGATCTGATGCCCTTCTGGCAATGGGGGGAGGGTTAGAGGGCCAGTGGCGAATGGAACAAACTTTTTGCTATGCTGTAGTATTCTGGTGGTTCTTGTTGAATCTGGGAAAACATGACAAGAATCCCACTGAAATGTAACAGTAGACCCACAATCTAAAGGGAAAAGGATAATCAGAGTAGAATTTGAAAAACGGTTTTGGGGGGAGGGAGGTGTTTCCCTGAACCTCTGAAGGGATGCATTCAAATCTTATATTGATTTAATCGAATTCACTGTGGTCATTCACTGTAAAATGGGGTAAAAACAATATTTGAGGGGCTCCTACAAGGATGAGGGGGTCAAACTATTTTCCAACTCACCAAAAGGCAAGACAAGAAACTAACCATTAAGTAGAAAGAATTAAGTAGAAAATTCATAAAGGTGAGAACAATCAACCAATGGAATAACTTGCCTCCGGAAGTTGTGGGCGCTCCATCACTGGAGGCTTTCAAGCAGTGACTGGACAACCATTTGTCTGAAAAGGTATAGGGTTGCCTGCTTGAGCAGGGGGTTGAACTAGAAGATCTCCAAGGTCCCTCCCAACTCTACTATTCTATGTTCTATACCTCATACGGCTATTATAATTCTGGCCTGATCTTTTATAATTGCTGCACTTATTTAATGGACCCAATAAGTGAAGAGGAGGGAGAAAAGATAATAATGTACAACTGGACCATTGTTCTGGTACAGTAAAGTGTAAATATATAACATAACGTTATGCACCCATTATTAGCCAGACAGGAAGTAAGTTGCTGCTAGCTTGTATGTGATTCGAACTGTATACTTCCTGTCCTTTTCATTCATTGGGGGAGGGGGGTTGTTGATTCTAAGGTTCTGGAACTTAGGGATCTAAACTGCATTTTTAGAACTTGAGAGTTTGGTGTCCTGGAAGTATAGCTACCAAGGATCAAGCTCTGCAAAGGATTTCCTTCTCCCTCGGGCAGGAAGTTGTCAGAGATGCCAGGCAAGAAAGTGCTGACCTATTAGAGAAAGGCAACAGCCAGATGCCAAATTCTCTGTGAATTTGACATCTCTGTGAATTTGCCAGTTTACTCAGTGAGACTCTGATCCAGTTGAGAAATGCTGGAGACTGTCTGGCTTTATAGCAGCAGGAACTGTATATGACTGGAATGCTGCCTGGCACCAGGTGGCCCTGACTCTCTTGGAAATGTCCACCCCAACAGAACAGGGCTCATAGAGTTTCATCAGCAGTTGGCCTGAGACCCCAATCATCCAGTTGTGCAAAGTCAGTGGAAAAGTCTTTGAAAGTGCTCTCCTCCCCTTTAGTTTTCAGTATCAATTTTGTTCATTCTAAAAAGAAATCCTTTTTCTTTCTCTTGTGTTCCACTTTTCTCATCTTTTCTTTACCTTCCTCCCTCTCTCTTTTATCTTTTGCACTTTTAAAAAGTTTTATAGATCTATTTTTCTGTATTTTTGTCTTCTCTTAAGTTTTTTGGAGTACTTGAGGTTTCTAAATAGGATTACAACCTGAAAGTAATTTGAAATGCTTGGATGATACTTACTAAGACATTAATATATATAGCAAAAGTGTCTGGGTTGGGAATCAGAGAGAGTTTATATGTGGAATATTTAATGAAAATAAGACTAGAAGGGTCTTCTTTCTGTAGCTGCTAAAATGAACATACAAGCAAGATAAAAGTTGGTAAGAGATGTTCTAATGTGTTCCTGTTTTCCACTGTATTTCTATTTATATCTTCACTTTCTCTCTGATTCAAATTGGAACTTCTGCCTATTTGGCACTAACACTGAATAATATATATCCTGACCCTCTTGTATATAAGAGAGTTGAAACTGGTAAAAAATGTATTTAGTTTAAATGTAAAATTATTGTGAAATTCTAACTTTTGCTTTTAAAACTATCTTTGACTACTTTGTTCTCTATTTGTTTAATAGTATAGTATATTAGTTCACACATACGTTTTTAGTATGCAAAGTACAGGCATAATTTTGAAGAACAGGGAAAGGGAGTGAAGTAATAATACTGACAGTTCTAAGTTATCTAGCACTAAGTTATCTTTGACATTACTGAAAAAGTAAGCAATGGCACCAGAAAGACATCAGACCCTTTCTTTCACTGAAAATTCTGATTATTGTAATCTAAATATATGCTGAACTATCTATAGCTATTACGTCAAGAGATTGCAAAAGTAAACTAAAAGGCAACTTATAACTCTTAAGAAAATGCCACCAATTCCATGTAAACAGATTTCTGTTCCTTAACTAAAGCAGTGTTTAAATCTTCACAATGAAACAATGTGCATGTTTCTTCTCCCCTTTGGTGTTCGCTTTTTTCCTTCATCCAGGAACAAACTTAATCTCTATGAAGCATCCTTGTACTCTTTATTTACAATTTCAGTGAAATTGTTTCTCTACCCATGTTTTATCATTTACAAGATTCAGATTAAATGCATATCATCTCATAACACCTGGAAGATTGATTGATACACTTGATTGATACACTTACAAAAAAAACGGCCTTTTCCCCTATTAATCTGTTTAATTCACATTTAAAAACACATAGACAATTTTGCTTATGAAACCTACATTTTAATCCTCTATATTGTGCCAAGACAACACAGCCCTAATATAAACTGTATGATATAAGCTGATATTTACAAATAGTATATGAGGCCCAATAAAATTTCTAATGATATTTATTTTTATCAGCAATTGAAAAAGCAGATACTTTTAGAAGTACTTTGCCATGCAACATGTAACTAATGGATCAACACTTGGTTGATCTGTGAAAAGAAAAGAAAAAGTGGGGGGAAACTAGGAAGGAAAAAAGTGGGATGAAACTTTCCTGCTCAAATGGACAAGAGTTATCATGAGTAGAAAGACCACTTTGAGAGTGGTGGAAATCTACTGTCAGTCTGATTAACTAATGATCAGATAGGATGAATAGCCTAACCCAGTGTCTTAAGAGATAAGAGGCTGAGTGGGGCAGCTTTTCTTGGAAAGAAGAAAGCATGGAAATATTGAAATAGACAAATGATTCGAGACAGCTCTAGATGGAGTAGTTTGTAGAAGGGGTAAAGGGAAAACAATGTGCTACATGTGAAGATTGGGCTAGTATGTGAAGAATCTTGAATTCTGCTGAGGAAGGAAAACTGGAAGAAGGTTTGGTGGAATTAAGAGGCTGCTATCTGGATCAAATTGAATCTAGTTGTCAGAGATTAATTCCACATACAGACATGCACACATGCTGAAAGAGGCAGTCCACTACAACTAACAGTACTCAACGTTGTTCTGTTTGAAAAATTTAAGAAGAAAAATTTATATATATTGTGTGTGTGTTTCTCTCTGTGTGTATATACACAACACAGAGAGAGAGAGAGACAGAGAGAGAGACAGAGAGAGAGAGAGAGAGAGAGACAGAGAGAGAGAGACAAAGACAGAGAGACAGAGACAGAGAGAGAGATGTATGTATTATTTCTACAGTTATGCCTAATTTCATGGTGTTTTAACTGTTGTTAATGGTCCAAAGTCATGAATATGAAAAGGGGGGTCAAATACATACATTGAAATAATACATAAATAATAAAATATTGACAAAGTAAATAATGAGAAATCAGACTAGAACGTGCATTTATAGAGTTATAAACCCATTATATTACAAAATATTAATTATTCTAAATGTTCTGAACCACAAGAAGAGTTTTCTGGGAAGGCATATAGAATATTCAAGTTTCATTTTGTTTACCATGATAATCATTCCAATACATTTATAACTGTAGGAAACAAAGTAAAGAAACATCCTTTGTAGGTCTAGGAAATTAACTATTGATAACTAATACTTTACAATTTAATGATTAGTTGTACTCTTCCTATAAAGAATTAACTTGAAATCTATGTAAACAGTAAGATTTTTAGGAACATTTGGCCTTTTGCAGTTCTTAGTATTCATTAAGAAAGAAATTATAGTAATTGTATAATCAAAGTACTTCCTATCACTCTCTTCTTCCTTATACTTCAAAAATCAACCTATTCTTGGGAATGTTATTTTTAACTTGTTTAATTTCCTAATTTACATATAGAAAATATATCTACTATTCAACAATTTTCCTCTGAACAGGCTTTACCATTGGAAGAAATTATGAAAATGGCAAGGATGGAACAACTAGGAAAATGATATTTTGTAAAATCTTTTCCCACACATAAATAGCTGGATATAGAAATTATTTTCAAAATTAGAGCATAAAAACACAAAATTAATTTATTTACACATTTCAATTGGTTAGGGAATAACCATATATTTTCCAAAAACAACTTTATAGTAAAGGCAAAACTTTTCAGATATGCCAAACTATTTTCAAACCCTAGTTTAATTTTTAATCACCTTCAAACCCAATAAAGTAGCTTCTCAAATTAAGCAGCAGAATACAGAACAAAGATCTGACTGTAAATAATTTCAGTTGTCTGAGCCCTACTGCAACTGTATTGTAAATGAAAAAAATATTTTATTGGGGCCAAACAATTAAAACTCTTACTTTCCTACAGTTAAACAATGATGATGTAAATAATTTAATGTTGTCTCCCCTTTTCAAATATATAAGGGATACTCTCCCATCCATCTCCCAGGTTTGTGACACTTTTCTCTTTTGACACTATCACTCTTTTACATTACTCTTCAAATTTTGATGATGGAAGAAAAAAATGTGAAAAGAAAAAATAAATGTGTGGAGAGATTGGAAGTGAAGTTGAAGGACTCTGTTTCGAGAGACAGCATCTGCCTCCAAGATACTGAATGAATTGCTAATATGCTTTCTTACTTTAGAAAACCTGATGAAAAAGAAGTGAGGTCAAAATGCGAAATATGGACCATACTGCCCTATTTGTAGAAGACTTTCGAAAAATGGGTTAATATCTCTAACGGTTCAATTATATGGGGGGAAAGTGGGGTCGATAACAACAAAAACCCTTTAAAAAGATCTCCCCATTTCTGGCCCGTCCTTGGACTATAATCTTAATAAGGGCGACCCCAAAGATTAGCGAAAGAAAGTTTTGCCAGAAGCCCAGCGTCGCCACTCTAACGGGTCAGCAAACGCCCCCGCTTCGCGTCCTCTCCACCCGAGAGAGGACAGGCGAGGGCTCGCTGGGGGCCGCGGGGAAGCTGAAAAACTGCCTGCTCGCTCGGCCGCCGCTCACGGAAAAGGAGGCTTTTTCCGTCGCCTATAAATGGCCTTGGAGCGAAGTCACTTTTTCCACTGGAGGCAGCAAAGTTCGAGCGGAGCCCCAGTAAGTTGCTGCTGCTATTTTCTGGGACTGCGCTGGCCCCTCCGCTATGCGCCTAAGGCAGGAGACCCTCCTCTCGCGCGGAATGCCCATCTCGGGAGCTGGTGCCCGGACCTCGAGCTCAAGCGAGCCCCATCCTCTCGCTTGCCGAGAGCGTGCAAGAGAAGCACACGGGCCGCTCCTGACGCTCTTAAGAACAGGGCTGGGATCCAGGGCACCTTGCCGCTCCTGGGTGGGTTTTAGGTCAGGCTCAGCTCAGTGGGTTGCAAGCCCGGGTCCTTCGCTAGCGGAGAGCCATCCCGTCCGTCCCTTCCCCAGTCCAGGGTTCGCTGGCTGGCAGTTCCATCCCACGCCCGCCTTGACCAAAGCTGCATTTCCCGGCCCCTGCAAGATTTGCATCCACTACGGTTTTTCCCACGCGCAAACCGGTATTTTAGCCCGACTCAAGTGGGGATCTGATTAATTTGTGGTGAGGCAGTTTAAGGAATTCCCGAGAAGGAAATATTACAAATTTATAACAACCGCCAATCCATAAGCGGGGGGGGGGGGGGGGGGGGACAGTAGCTAAAATTGTCAATCTTCTACGGACTCTCTAGGGCCCTCTGTCTACATTAAAAAAAATAAAATAAAGTAGACTCCTCTTCTTTAGGCTGCTTTTCTATCTGTTTCTCGATCTTATTGGGAAGCAGCTATCCACCAATCACTTTTGTTTGGGAATCGCAAAGATCCCTTCCCTTCAGGGTTGATTCCCAGACGGATCAATCCAACCCTGCCTGACTTTAGGGAGAATCGCTAAACGCCACTCTTCAGATAATTGAAGCTGAGGGACACCCGGCGACAACGATGGGGCTCGCTCTCAGCTCTGTTTCTCCTGCTCGAAGTCTTTCTTCCTCGAGTTCTTTGGTCTTTTTTTTTTTTAAGGCACCCCTCCTTCTCCTTCACAATGGGTTTTCCTAAACGAATCTACAAATTGTGCTGGGAGAGGAGGGGGGGTGTTGGGGGATCGCGGTATGGTACTCACGAGGTTGTGCGGCGAGCGCGTTGCCCGGACTCCCTGCAGCTGGAGATCTGTTCCCAGCCTGCTTTGATTGCAGCTCGTCCTCTCCGCTGCTCCGGCTGCCCGAACGGCAATCAAAAGCTGCGGCACCGGTCACTTTGCAAAAAGGGAACAAACACGGGAGGGTTTGCATTACTCCAGGTTCATGTGTGTAGCCTATAAATAGCGAACTTTTTGATGGAATCAGCTAACAAATGAGAAGAGAAGGCGTAATTTTGCGCAGGGAGCCCCCCTTTCTCTTCGGAAGATTAACCCCCCCAAGGCAGTTGCCAGGGCTGAAAAGTGTGGGTGTACTGTAGCAAAAGGATTTAGTTCGGCGGTAATTGTGCTTATGTTTACTGTGTGTTGTTAGGGCGCTGGTGGATTCTTAATTGCCCACATATGCTTGGAATTGGCTTGTCTGGGCTACTGAAACCTGGCTAGGATTACCAGCGGTCGCACTCTATTAAAAAAAAAAAAAGTTATTAATTGGACGGTGTGTGCGAGAGAGAGATAGGCAGCGACGCACCTCTGGTGCGGATCAGATTTTGAAAACCGCCTCCTTTAACACCTAGCCCTTCAAACCTGGCATCAGGATGGACAACTTATTGTATAGTCCAGAATTGTTTTACGGTTTCCTAAAAACCCCTTGCCCAAGCAAAATGGAGGCGATAAGCGGCGCTTTGAGCCATATTCCTATGCCCTTTTTGCTCCAATAGCGCCCAGACCATTAGTGAGAAAAAGTGCCCCTCGGCGTCGACTAAACGTGAGGAGGAGGCCGACACTCACGTCATCAAAAGGCAACAAGGCGCGCTAATGTCAAGGGCGGTCAAAAAGTTTGCGCGGGAAAGTAATGCTTTTCTCCAGAATTGCAGGATGGTAGAACGATACCATTGACCGGGCTGGAGGAGACAATTCCTCGCCCCTTCATTGGCTTCAGGGCGGGCACTCGAGGGAGTTTCCCTCGCCACCAGGGCCTATAGATTCGGAGGGCCATTGCGGGTACAGCCCGCAAGTCTGGCGCTCGGCAAGAGCGTTTCTCACACCTTCCGGCAGGATCTGTCAGAGCTGCCCGCCGAGGAAGTGCTGACCCGTCGAGGGACAAGGGGAGGCCGGCTGCGTCTCTGCGAATTTGGCAGTTCGCTCCGCGAACCTCTCACCCGGCTGGGCGCCCTGGGAAAGCCTGGGGACCGCCTGGCTTGAGAGTGGCGGGAGATTTGTGTGTGTGTGATTGAGATTCCGCCTGGCGTCAGGTGCGCCCTGACCCTCTGGGAAATGTCCATTCCCCTCAGAGCGGGCTTGCCCGGCTTCCTCAGCCTTCCTCAGCCTTCACGGAGAAGTACAAAATCAGTGGAAAAGACTTCGAGGAGTTTCCCTCCGCTCGCCCCTCGCTTTAATGATCAACTTTACTCCTTTTCAAAGCTTTATTTCCTTTTGGAGCACCCGGTTCATTTCTCTTGCTTTTCTTCTGGGGCCATTTGTCTCTCTCTCTCCCCCATCGCCCTCCGCCCGTCTAACACCCTCCAGCTTCCTTCAACCTCTCTTCCCGCGGAGTTTTCCCCTTCAGCTGGGCCCTCCAGCCGGGCGGCTTCCCTGAGGCCACAGAGTTAGTTCTGGAACACCCATTCGGGGGCTGCTTTCTCTCCTCCGTGCTTATTGCATCTTCCTGAACTGTCCCCTCGCGTGTCAGTGACGCCCTGAATGTTGTCTTCATCCAGATCGTGGACACATCAGTGGCCAGCTGACAGCTCAGCAGGCTCCCGATGATATACAGTGGAAGGGTCGCCTGCTGCTGTGCACATATGATCACAAGGGCGGCCTGTGAGGTGTCTAGCATATAGGTCTCGTTTCTCCCCCCCCCCCCCCCAAATACCTCCGTTCGGATTAATGAAACACACGCTGGAGACCCGCGAGCGCGCGCGCCCCTCACACGCGCGCGCACACACACACGGGGCAAGGGTTTTACCTGCCTATCCACTCTTCGTTTGCAATATGTATGCTTCTGAGGTAGGAAGGGCTAAAAAGTAGCTGGAAAAATGCATCGATTAAACCCTGCTCCCCTCTGCTCAAGGGGATATTAAATGGTTACTTCTGGCAGGCTCCAAGAGGCTCTCAAGTGATTTTAAGGACGGTGGTGTTCAGGTCTATCCACATACATTTCCAATCTCATGGCTCATAAACTATTAAGGAAAGGATTTCATTATTCACCTTCTGCATCCTACAAAAGACAAGGGGTAAAGTAGAACTGTAGTTAGAGCCAAGCAAGATTTAAATCTCAGAGTGCTGCAGAGGTAAGCTGCCACTGCCTTCAGCCTTCCTTTTTCTTCCCTAAGTCCATCTATCCATGCTTCCTTCAGAAGGAAGGAATGCTTTAGGAATGGCACTCCTTCCCTAAGAAGGAAGGAAGAACTTTGCCTTTTAGTTATTGGAGACACAGGAGGGGCTCTGCAAGTGGACCGTGTCACTGATCAAAAAAAGAGCATAAGAAAATTAGGCAACTATCACTAGTCTTCCAGGACTCTGACTGACCTTGAAGGCGTGGATCTGAAAGATCCTTCAGTACTGCAGAATTCTTGCCTTCAGATTATTACTGTGAGGATAATTGTCCAGTAAGCCAAACCAGAGGAGTGGGACTAGGAGGTAATTGGAATGTCATTTTAAGGACTCTAAACTAGTTCCGCTGTGCATTTGGATTATGCCACTTCTAGGAAGTAATTGGTTTGTCTACTGAGTGAGAATCAGCAGCTAGGTAGATGATATTGTGATGGGGGGTGGGGGAATGGAGAGGTATCTTTGATGCTTTGATGCAGCAGACATGAAGAATAGGATTGTTGACCTCTTCTCTGTTTCTTATTTCAAAAGATTAGCATTGAGCACAGTAGTTCTGTGTTTTTAGTTAGCATAGTTCTGCTTGGTTTCCTTATTACCAAGACTGATTTGCCTGATATAGAAAGAGAAAGCATCATTCTGTATACTTTTTCCCAGAAAGATCTTGAAACATCTCATCAATTGACAAGACTACCGTACAATAGGATCCTGATGGTAAAATACAAAGGTCCCAATTTTAATTTCCCTTTTTGTATCTTGTTACATTGGCTTTAAAATGGTTGTAGGGGTCGTTAGGAGAGTTTAAAATAGAGAAAGAGAAGGAGAGATGCATTAACATGTAACAATTTTGACACCATGCAACAAAATTATTTGAGTGAAGTCTCAGGTCACTTTCAAGCAATAGGCCAATGTTCTTGGCTGTTTAATATACATGGTGTGGGAAATGGTAGGAAAACCCACAGCTAAGAGCTTGAGTCCTAAAGAAAAGAATTCAAATTACTACTACTATATGTGTGTGTGTGTGTGTGTGTGTGTGTGTGTGTGTTTGGAGGGCCAGACAGATAATGAAATGAGGTATTCTTCAAAGATAGAATTTAAACTTTACATTATGACCTTCTTTGCGGATGGAATTGGATGCAATTTAGAAAGACCAAGAAGGGGGTGAAGTAATGAAGATTTTGCGTGCATTACTGCATTTTTAAAATCCCAATAATTATGTTATTATTTATAATTAACAAATAATTGTAAATCCAGTTATTATTAAGTGCACAAGGCATTATGTGCAACTCAGTTTTTGAAATCACCTTGACTTGAGGAACATCTGCATATCAAATATGTATAAGTCCCACACATCTTTATCTGATCTGGGAACAGCAAAATATATTGAAAGGGCCCCGTGTATATTACACTTTGTCTCCTATATTCACTTAAAGAAAAAAAAAGTTTTGCATTGAATAATTGGTTGAACCTTAAGTCCTAATTATGTCATAATGTTGCACAGTTCCCAACAAATTCATACGGAATTTACACTCCAAGAAGAGGACTTAGAACAGAAGCCTCTTTGCCAAGTATAGGGAATTGCTGACCCCAAAGTTGGATCAAGATTAGGATAATCAGATCTGGGCTGCAAAATTCTGGATGACTACTAGATGGCAGCAAAGAATTACAGAAAACTTCTAAAATCGGACAGGACTTTAGTCATTTCTTCAGCACTTCTCTGCAGTAAAGCTGCATAAACTGACAGAACCAAGAAGGTCTGTCCCTGAGGTCTCTGCCTGTCCAGCCAGAGCCAGAGGCAAGGACAATCTCTATGGCTATACTTCATTCCTGCTCTAGCTGTATTGCTCTTGTGGTCAAGCTTGTTTACAACACTGACAAGCATATACACACAGCTTAGATTCAACAACACAAGGGAAAGCAGTGGAAAGATTACCAGATAGCAATTTATTAGTTAATTTATGTGCAGCATGCTGGCTTGCTTTACCCTAGGGGAGAGGTGGAATTTGTTTCCCACTCTGCATTCCTTTTCCGAACCCTACTACCAGTTCATCCCCTGACCTGAAAAACAAAACCTTTATGCCCATTTTCATGGGGCAAGCAACACAAAGCTAAGTAAAAGCCTTTCTTGGAACCAGCAGGTTTTTTGCAGCAACAGCTTTACCCCATGCTTTCCTAGACAGATTTTTATTGTCTTTTTGTTTTTATCCACATTACCTAAGCAGCTGAAGCACATTCCAAATCACAACTAGTTATTGGAGTGTATAACTCAGGAGTTAAATAGTAACTGCTCTTGAAGGTAATAAGTAATAAAGCCTTCTACTTCATTAGAAATGTGTGATTATCACCCCCTTCCATCTACCTAGAGGTTTATCTGCACGCCACAATATTATTGCAAGCCATATATTTGTCATAGTATTAAGATGCAGAATTAATCAATTGTTGGTGTAATAAGATTCTCGTGGTGATAACTAGACCATAGATTTCAAACATCATTAAGGATTATATTTGTATTTATTTCAATTTTTTCTTTCGTGCCACTGCCAAATTGTAAATTGTTAAGTGTAATACATATTTACATAGTAAAGATACCTGGGAAGAAGAGAAGGAGAAGACAACTGATCACTCTGTCTTTCTGTCTGTCTGTTTGTCTCACTCTCTCTCTCTCTCTGTCTCACACACACACACACACACACAAACATCCACACACAGAAATATAACCTTTCCTCTTTTTACACGTACATGTACAGTCACAGATTCAGATCCATAGCACAAATTAGAGATTTGTCTTTGTAAGTCTTTGTATAGGAAAACTCTAGGATCACCCTAATATTGTAAGTTTTAGGGGCACAGGCTCACCAGAGATCATAAATTAATCTGCCAGAGAAACAGAATAAACACACCTGATATCCAAGGAGAGACAAGTGCTGTTAAGCTCCAGCTGATCCCCCATTTGATTTACTTCAGGTTATTAAGAGGTATGCTGAAGTGTTTTCATGACAAGAAAAAAAAAGAGTCAGCAGTTTGATATGGGAAGCCCTTTGTTGTTGAAAATAGCTGCACATTTAAAAACATAGGCATTTGTTGTTATTGTGGGTATTTCTAATGTGCACTCTCTGCTGCATTGCTCTGGCTCATCAATTATTGTCAGCAGTTAGCTCATTTTTGAGACAGTGGCATGAAGTTCTTTAGACAGCCTGTCCACTCCAGGCCTTTAGCACCTGCAGTTCAGCCACTTCAGGAAATTCATCTTTGGCAAAGGGTTTTGAAAGCACTATAAAGTCAGCTGCTCTGATTAAACTAGTCACCTAGAAGAAGCATCTGTTTTCCATGGAGTCCCAAAGTTACATTGTATCACAGGCCTCCTGTTAGATCAGTGTCTTGCCATTCTTATAACGCAAGCCCTTGTCTCAGCTGAATATATTTGTTTTATTGACAAATGTTCATGCATCAATACAAGGCATAGCTTTAAATTAAAATACTTTGTTTTCTTTTCAATTTTTAAATTACCCATAACTTTATCTCTTTCTTTGTCCCATAAAAATGCACATAACCAGGAAATACATTATTGAACATTTCTATCATATAGATATGCTAAAATATATAATGATATCTTATTTTTCAGTACAATCATGAGGAATGATGAATCCATTCCATTCTGGAATCTAGTATTCTGGCTAGCTTTGAGAGAGAACCTGCCATGGACATTTTCATGGATGACATACAATAGGGAGAGAAGAAATATCTCCTACATCTTTCAGAGGCTCACAAGGATACAAATATAGATGCTTTTAAAACTGGATTTGGGGGCTATTGGATATTTCCTTATTTACTTCTTAGTCCTTAAAAAATACTAAACTTCAATCTTATCCGTTACCCACTTAAGCGTCTACATAAAACTATTGGGTGAAATGAAGCAGACAAGTATTACACAAAAGCTGTTAATAATTTAAAGAAATTAGAAGAAATGCTGAACTATAGGGGCAATCTCAAGGTGTATGAGGGCAAACAAACTGAAATTTAATACAGACTAAATTGAAGCACTATGAATGGGAAATCTATGGTTGTAGAATATGGCTTACAATTTAAGAGAAGTGGAGTTCACTCTAAAAGGTCAGTTTAGAAGTACTCTGAGCATTAATATCTTTATTGTAAGCCCTGGCAATATTAGCGCCCAGGCTTTTAATCAGTTGTGCCTATTCTTACTGAAAGAGACACATTTTCCATCAATGGCACATGAAATATTTATATTCAGGTATAATTACTTGCAATACAATCAGTGTGGAATTCCAAGAGATGGCAACTTTGATATGGTAGTAGCATTATTCTTGCTGGCCAGTTGAAAATGACTTAATGAAGCAAACAATAAACTACAGTGAGGGTGGATATTAAAAAACAAATTGCTTTTCCATTCTTAAGGAAAGTTGTAAGGACATGATCAAATCATTTAGACATGTTTGGGCCCTAAAAATAAGGCCCCCTGGGATGAAAGTTGTCCCTCTAGTTACTTAGGGAAAATGTCAAATATTCACAAGTAGATTTGGAAATAATTATATTGCCAGACCAAAGTTTATAAGAAAATCTTATCCCTGTTGAGGCCAGTGTTGATAAAAGAATTTCTTATTTTACAAAGGTGCACACAATTGAAGTATGGAATGCAATATTAATGATCCAAGGAAAACATTTTAAAAGCAGAAATAAAGCATATTAAGTTAGATGTTTCAGGGATAGCTAAAGTTAGATGGACCAAGATGGGTCAGTTGAACTCAGGTAATTACATCATATTTTCATGGCATGAGAACCCTTGAAGGAATAACAAAGGTGTTCAAAAAAGGACATAGCTAAATAAATTACATAATGGTATGTGGGAATGACTTTGGAGACAGAGCAAAGACAACTGCCATGCAAACAGTAACTCCAGCCACAGAAGCAAACCTTCCCTGGATTTCTGAAAAGTAAAAATAAAGAAGGGCATAAGTGGTTTCAAACTTATCACTGTAACCTCAAAATAAGAGCAGTGTGGTTTGTGGGAAACTCATGAAACTGATGGGTTTTGTTCCTTGTCTGGACTCCATGGAAGAGCTTAGCTACAACCAAGTAATTTAAAGCACTGTGTCTTTTAAAATTTGCACATATTCACCGACTATCAATGTTGTGGTAGAAGTCATTTACTAACTCTCATTTGGACTGGTTAAGTGCTGTATTGCAGGAGATAAATTAAGAGAATCCTGCAGAAAATGTTTTTGCAAACAACTGTTTCAAATTATGTAAATTCAGATTCTACACATACATCTCACTGTACTTATAATATCAGAAAAAATGACTATGGAATAGAAAACAGATGTTATAAAGGTAGCATCTAATCAGCTGAGTCTCTTCCAGATGCAGATTGTGAAACAGACAATGAACTGCTGGCATTAAAAATATAGGTTAAACATAGTAGATTAAAGAGACTTAGAGGCTATTTAATTAGAATATAAAATCAATCTAAAGAATAGATTCAGTATATTCAACCTATGTGAAAGAGAACCTAAAAAACTATGGGAATGCATAAAAGAGCCTGTAAAAATTGAAGAAGAAAAAATATTGCCAAAATTTCAAAGAGAATAATATCCAGGTTGTTTTCAGACAATGTATCAGCTATAGTCAAAGACAGATAAAGTAACAAGGGAAACAAGAAGGATATATAAAAACTGAATGCAGATTTCTGCCAACGGGTAAGAAAGGATGAAGAAATAAATTTCAATCAAGTATATTAACAAATAGAGAAAAATAACAATAAAAATCACAAAAAAGAAAGCCCACAGATCATTTTCAGATCAGAAAAATCACAGTAAATTACTGCTAAAGTGGAACATTTATAAATAAAAGTAGAAAATATCTAATAAAGGCAAATGGAACTAAAGAAAGTTGAAAAGACTGCATTCAAAAGATTTATAAATATTACTGTACAATGACAGTGTGGTACAAAATGAAGTTGTCAACTATGAAAGTGCCTAGCAATAGCGAGGTTGCATTATTGCACTATTTAAAACTGTAGGAGTGAAGTCTGTGAGAGTGCTAATAACTATATGTCAACAAATATAGAGCAAGATTGTGTGGACTAGGGATTGATAAAGATTGGATACATGCCAATACCATAAAAGAGAGATGCAAGATAATTTGAAAATTACAAAACCAGTCCACAGATTCTTCGGCAAAGTTTTTTTTCCACCCTGAAGATTTTACAAAGAAAAATGCAGTAATATATTGAGCAATGTTTGCTAAATGAAGAGGCAAGTTTAAGGTAGAGACCAGAACTAACATCTGATGAAGGGAACAAGAGAATTTAAAGTGTGCCTCTGATTTATTGACTTCGAATGCAGAGATCATGTCAGAATGGAGATTATATTAAGACTAATGGGTGTGCCAGAATATTTGATTATTCTCAATAACCTTTAAAATTAATAAGAAACTATTGTAAGAGCTTATGTTGGTGTGGTCCAGAATTGGAAAGGGAGTAAGATAAGCACATGTAGTATGTTGTTCCCATGTTTACTTAAAATGTATAGGAAGTTTATGTAAGATGACAGCTACAATTAAAAAATTATAGGGAACACTAACAATTTGACATGAAGATGATACCACTTCCCATTTAAAATGGGAATTGCAAAATCAGAATTAATGTTAAATACTAAGAGTACAAAAGTAAAACTAATCAGCAAATTTAGTTAACATAGTTTACAGCAAACAACTGAAAGTGATAATTTTGTTTTCTTTTGCTTAAGATGGATTGTATATTGAAGAAGTAAATAAGAGATTAAACCTAGGGAGAAAAGCAATTATAAGATTATGAGAAATATGAATATTTCTATGATAACGAAGATTAGAACAGTTAAAAATGGTCATTCCGGTTATAAAATACGATGTGAAAACTGAGCATTGAAAATGAATGGGGGAAAAGAAAGATATTAAAATTATGGAATTTGAATCTAATTGTAAATTCAGTGAGGGTTTGCCCTTAGAGATAATCTGGAAGCCTCAGTTAGCATACAATATAGTAGCAAGAACATATGTAGAAGCTAGATACCTATGTTATTATATCAGTTTTGTACCATTAAACTTATTTATTACATTTATAATTTCATCTTATTAATAGTGCTTAGTTTTACATTGGCTGCCCATTTACTTTTTTGTGAAATTTACACTTCTAATATATATCAGAATATATATTTACTAAAACTTCAGAAAAAGCATCCATAACATTGTTTTCTCTTTCATCAGTAAAAGTGGTTAAGTTAAAAAGTATTAGGAACATCACTATGTGTGTGAAAGCCATTATTTCTGGTTTGCCATTTTCTTCCTCCTTTACAAAAATATTTTAATTCTATACTGTTTTCAAGTTTTGTATATCATTCTACAAATGCACTCTATTTAAATAGGCAAAAATGATACTATAGTAGAGATTTATAAAGATGAAAGTGGAAAGTTTTAAAATAATGGTTTTGTACCATTGAGACATACGGCTGTTTGGAAAGGTAAAAGTAAAACAATGATGAGGTAAAATATATATATTTAAAAATCTCTGATGATATTGATTTCAATAGAGGCAAGTCTGTGCTATGCTTAAAATATTTTTATTGTATTTATAGTAATTGCTAGTAATGTTGAAGAATATCCTTAGGGAGTTAATGCTAACATTTTCAATTATTGATAACCTAGTATTGTTTAATCAAATAGTATGTCTTAACAAAACATGAGACATCAGAAATGTCAAAAGCAGTAGAGAAAAATAAAACATGAAATAATTGAAAAAATTGTTTTACTAATAAGAAATTAAAGTTCTACCATTCAAATCTCTAATAAGATTCATAAAGTGTACCAAAAATTATGCAAAGTTCTAATATTTTAAAACATGTCAATGAATTAGGGATTAGAACAAAATATACTGTTAGGAATGCCGTCATTCACAGACAAGCAGACAAATGTTAGTTTGCAATTCACATATCAGATATATGTCATGATAATTTCCTTGTGAGGGCAGCTCTTTAACATTTTGAATAAATTTTATCTCTTTCGCTCTGTCTTTTAAAATAGTTTGATTGATATTCCCTCTTTCAGTAAGACATTACTTTCAATGAATATACTTATAGATACTGCTAGGAACAGAACATTGAGTATAAGCACTGGAAACTACAGAACTTTAACTACAACTATCAGAATTACAAGTAATGCACACTTTATTATGTGGTAGGCTACTGTTCAAGAGTGTAGTAGACATACGATATGCCATTCTTAATACCATCTCTGATTATAGCACCTGTTGTGGGTTATATACCAAATCTTAAAATATTACAAAACTTTTAGATTCTAAAGTACTATAGTACTTCTTTCTTACAGTATAGCTCAGGTTTAAACATAATCAGGGGTGGGCTTCAAATAATTTAACAACCAGTTCTCTGCCTGGTTTCTGGGTGGGCGTGGCCATAGGTGGGCATGGCCTAGTGAGCCTCCTGCACCACCCTGGGAGAAAAAACGGGCTGCAGGGGGACATTTTCTCCCTCCTTTGCTCTGGAGACTCTCTGGAAGTCAGAAATGGGCTCATTTCTGGCCTTCCAAAACTTCCGAGAGGCCCATTTTTGCTCTCCCCGGGCTCTGGAGGTTTTCCTCAAGCCTCCAGGAGGCCATTTTCACCCTCCCTGGGCTCCGGAAGCTCTCTGGAGGTCAGAAACAGGCCCATTTCCAGCCTTCAGGAACTTCCAGGAGGCACATTTTTTGCCCTACCCAAGCCTCCACATGAGCTCTGCATTTACCTGCAATCCAAAATGGGCTATGTGGGAGAGGAGGGCAGGGCAGGGCCAGCCAGGGGTGGGATTTGCTGGTTCGCTGAACCGGCATAAAATTAAAGATCGGTTTGTCCAAACCGATGCAAACCGATAGCAGCTCACCCCTGAACATCATCTTAAGGTAAAATTCTCTTTTTTTCCAGAAAAAAACTTTTGATACACAAACATAGAGAGGGAGTAACATGTGGAGACCTGTACATTGGGGAAACTAAACAACCACTTCACAAATACATAGCATAGAACACAGGAGAACAAACTCAACAGGACGAGATTTGCTAGTTCTTGCTATATCTGAAAGACAAAGGTCACTGTTTTGAAAACAGCAAGGTTCACATTCTGGACAGAGATGACCACTGGTTTGAAAGAGGAATCAAAGAGGCTATCTATATTAAAATTGAACAGCCTTCCCTCAACAAGGGTGATGGGAGGGATATGATACCACCTATCTCCTGTTTACAATACAGGTCTTTCAGAAGTTCCAAGAAGGTTCCACATCCATTTGCACCCTGATTCAGGTGATTCTGAGGATACAGATAAATCCCCAAGAGGCCTTAAGGACTCTCAGAAGCACTAATGACTGGATAACTACAAAGAATAAGAGTGCTAACAAGTGGATGATTGCAAAGAATATAAACCCTTTCATTTCCCACCAGTTTAGTTAGAACTGAAGAAGCTTCTTGGGTAAGAAGTGAAACATTTTCGAAAGAAAAAAAACCCAAAGAAAGTCCAGTTGCCTTTTGAAAAAAAAAATGATGACCAAACCATAATAACAAATGCATAGAAAGTCAGAATTAAAAAAAAAAAGCAGCAAAAGCCAGCAAATGTCATCTCTGCAAAGAAACTGAGGAAACAGTGCACACCACCTAGTTCAGGGGTATCAAACTCATGTCGTCACAGCAGCATCACGTGACATAGCTGGACTTTTTCCCCTTTCACTAAACTGGGTGTGGATGTGGCCAGTGTGTGATGCATCTGGCCTGCAGCTGAGCCCTAACCTAGTTAGTTGCTGCAAGATCACACAAGCAATGACTTGATAAACTAGCAATAATGGTGCTTTGAAATACTATCTGCTAGAAATACCACTTGCCTGAAAGCAAGAACTGGCTAGAGTACAATATAGACAAAGTAATAAAAAATAAAATAAATAATTAAAAAAGAAACTAAATGTCTGGGAGTTTAAAATTCAAACAGACGAGCATTTGCCACACAACAGCCAGTCGTAACAATTATTAATAATAAAGACAAAAGGATAGTGGCCATTGTAATACCTGCAGACAGCAGACTAAAGAGAAAGTACTAGAAAGTTACTACACATAATATAAAGATTGTCAAATAGTAATGGAATGACTTACATTCTATGTTAAGATGTTTACTATTATTAAACAACAACTTCTTATCCCTGATTCACTATATATTCCTTTCTCCAAACTTCTTCTTATCCCTGATTCTTGGAAAAGTCTTGATAGATAGTAAAAAATGCCAAATCCAGTTTTAAGATCTGATTGATAGTGTAATCAACCTATATCTTTATCACAGAATCAAATATAAATGTAAGACTAGACATTTATCTGCTGACTGTTGTAGTTTGGAGATTTATACAAGCAGAAATAGTAAATGAAATACAAACAAACATAGGGAAATCCTAATATTGTACTTATAACATTCCCCCCTCCCTTAGTTGTTCATAAATAGACTATTGACATTCACTGGGTTAAAGGACTCATGTAGTGATTAAGTTTGGAAGGCATAATTGTTCTTGTCATGCAAACTCTGCTTGCAGTCAATATATTTTTATCATATACATTTTAATCACATATTAATAAACAAGAAAATGTGCTTTATTGATGGCTGGATTAGATTATTGACTAACTCAACAACTCTCTTACATTCTCTTCTTATATTCAGAAAATATAAACAAGGTCAGCATGTAAAGATAGGGTAAAGTATATCAAAGATGCAATTTCACTTAGGCCCTTGTATGATTTATTCATTTTCTGTGCAATATTTCAATACAGTAAATAGTTTCAGGCATATGATACAATTCAATTCTCTCTATATATTAGGTCATGGCAAAGAAAAACTGAAGAATGAACCTATACTAAACCTATACCTCTCCAATAATTTAAAGTAAAACCATCTTCCAAAGAAGGTTACTATTTCCTATTAAAAACTATTCCATAGTTTACTAGAAGAATTTTGTGGACAATGTCTAATAATAACTTCTTCATATTCTCTTGGTACATCTTTCAGGTATACCATATCCATGCCATAGAAAAAATGTTTCTGGGTATCCGTCCCTATATATTTTACTACCTTTCTGGAATTAGAAATAAGAAAAATCTAAAATATGAAATCCAAATCTCTTCATTTATCAAATCATTTTTTTATAAATAATACAGTGCATTTTTCAAATCTTATGTAGGTTAATTCCAGATATAAATTTAAAGATCTCATAGAAGTTTTACTTGATTCTGTACAACAAAATCATGTCTTCTCTTAACCTGTGAAAGACATACAGAGTTTTTTTTTCCCTTCATTGTGGCAGTTTTTCCTCCCCAAACTCTCAAAAGCAACTTGAAGGCATAACATCTTTACTTCTAGTTTAGAATCATTAAGAACATGGAATGAAAATCACTGTCTGATCTTGAGATAACAAAAGACTTCCACGCCCACTCCAAGCTAAAAGGAAATAATTTAAGTCATGTGCAGCACCTTATGTATATCCTTAGTTTACACTGAGTACTTTTGTCTCGTGGCCTATCCAAAATTCTCAGTAGTTCTGTTAATGGGGAAACTAACAATCAAGCCACTTTCCCCAAATAAAATTTTGCTAACACAGCTGCAGTCCAGAATCATAGAAATGTAACAAGACATGAGTCTCCAGTAATGGTAGAAAAGTTGCCTACAGGATTCAGCATAGAAGAAGGAAAGGTCAGCTATGTTTATTATCAAAGAGATCATTCTTGAAATTAAAGCTAGTCTGTTACTTGTTAGGTGGTTCCCCACCTCTCAGTCTCTAAGTGTCACTACCACACAGGTCATTTCATCAGACAGGCCTAGAACTGATTTTGAATGGGTATTAAGTATTTGCGTGAACATGTCCAGAGTGGTGTTAACTTATTGTCGTTATAAATCAGGTCAGTGATGTAATTAAATATTTCTGAACGCTATAGATGGATGTGCATTTCTTAAAAAATAAATTGTCTTATTTCCATTTCTGCTATAAATGTAAAGGGATATTAATTGCTACCTATATCAAGATTCTGTTAAAATGCTAAATAAACCTTTATGATAATTTTGATAGAAATTATCACTAACATTTTATTTTAGTGATAAAATAAAATCACTTTATGATCACTAACATTTTATTTTAAATAACATTTTGATGTAGTGATATTTGAGAAAAAGTAGCTCAACTTTCCTAGTTCTGTTTTTTTCCCCCTCAGGTGGCTCTTGCCAAGACATCCATTGTAACAGTTAAAAAGAGAGAGATTTTCTATATAATCTTGATGATACTGCTACATAATGTGTGGGCCACTAGTCAAGGCGAACACTTAAGATCTTTATATACTAAAGTAAGAAAAGCTTTGGTGTAATGACAAAGAAAGAACTACCAGTGTAGAAAGTTATTAAACATTACCAGTAGCCCAAGGGCACTGTAGTCTTGAATGGAGATCTTTAAAAAGGTAGAGGTGCAGGAGAAATGTGTACTCGATTAATACCATGAAATACAATAAGAAGGGAACTCGAACATAAATGAAGAGCTGGATTGCACTGCACATTGCTACAATAAATATTCTTCTGACAGAAAACAAAAGGTGAAGCAGAAAGATATCTATGCCAAATGTAAAAGAAAAATCCACACATTGGCTAAACTGTTCATCCTTGCTAGACTGTGATCCTTATAATGCTGCCAAGTGCACTGAGAGATACTATGTTACAATTGCCAGTCCTATATGCTAAAGCTACCTGGAGGCACCATTAACTGGCACATTTCTCCTTGCCAGAAGTTGTCAAAGTTTTTATTTGTTCTGGCCAAGGTATGTCATTTTATGGCTGTTATCATGTTCATTGGACTGAACATCTACTATCCCAATAGGCAGGTTTGCACATAGTCCTTATGCTTTCATTAAAATCTAATGAATAAATAAAAAGAAAGATAAGAGACATGTTTGAAGAAAAGAATATATAGTGAAATCATTATTTGTAAAAGAACTGCACTGATTTATCCACTGTAAATTCTGAAAGTAAGATTGGAAGTACAGCTATAACTTTATCTGTGGCGAGGAAAAAGTGGGATATCTCAGAAAATGGGATGTGATGAAATACAACTGTTTTAATAATCTAGGGGAAAAAACAGAATATGTTGAAATATGTTGAGAATTAAATCCTAAGTAGTTGCAGATGTTTATCTCTGAGGATGCAATGAAAAAAAAATCTGCTGCAAACTTTGTGAGGCATTAGAAAAGACATCTGGTCAATCTCAGCACCATCCAGTGAGCACAACTCTACCCCAAATTAAGGAATTACAGAGTCATTAAAAGGGAAGTTTTTTTAAAAAAAATGCTGAAGTCTCTCAAGGGGTAATGTTCAGATCTACGCTTTATGTTGGCCACATTTGCAAAAGATGTATATTCTGGCAAATGTAAATATAAAGAACTTCAGAAGGATCTCTTCAAAATAGATGAATGGTCAATGAAATGCCAAATGGGATTCAGTTTCAGTTAGTGTAAAGGGGTGTACATTGGGATAGAAAATACTAACTTCACCTGTACAGTGATGGAATTGAGTATGACTAAAAAAGAAAAAAGTTGAATAGTCATTTTGGGTATCTCAGTGAAGATATCTATTCAACATTAATCTGTGTTACATTTGCACCTGGAAGAGTTTGCATAATTTTGATGGTCATATTTGTGTGTTTCTGTATTGTTTGCCCATTCTATATAAGCAATGGTTTGAACATTTAGAATTGTTTAGCTTGGAAAAAGCACCAAGGCCAATAGTTATCCAGTGAAGTTTATTGGAAGAAATTTTGGAACAGATAAAAAATTATAATGTATAATTATAATATAAACATATAATTAACTTGTGGAGTTCACAAAAATTGATGACCACATGGATAGATGTAAATGGCAGTTGGATAAATTAATGGCAGATGTGTTCATTGTGAGCTGTTAATTTTTCAATAGATTGTTTTTGAACATGGGAAAATGTGCAAGACAAAGTGGTAGAATGTTTGAATACTTTTGATGAAAAGCTCATGGTACTCCAAGATCTGACATAAATTTTGCTTTGATTTACAAATAATGATACAATTTCTTCCCTATAGGCATATAAAAACTTCAAACAAACTGCTAGTAACAAATACGTTGCTATTCACATCTGTGATAAGCCTGATAGTTCTAAAAAATCTTCAGATCACTCACAGAAAAATATTCTAATGCATTCTTATAAATTAAACAAATGAATTTATACTACATTGCAAGCATTTTTAAGTGTGTATTTTTACTTATTAAAACTGGATAATCAAATCAGATCAATATGATTCAATTTTGGTAAACCCACAGTTTAATCAATTAATGAGAAAAAAGCATGTCTATTAGAACCAAATATCCATTAAATGCATTGACGTCTGCTAAACTGAAGTCTTGTAAATCAAGAGTTTACTACACTTAACTGATAAATCAAAAGGAACATCAGTTCATGCATGGAAATGTCTAAAATTGTCTGAGTTAGTTTGGAGGTTTCAGTTTAACAGTCTGAATTGATTTTCTGATTCCATTCAAAGAATTAGTTCACTTTGGAAACACAATCAAACTGCTTTTGAATAGAACCTGCAAACTGAATATTCACACAGAACTTGGAACTAAAAGGAATTTCAATCATCTATGGGAATTACTCGAATTTTTGAGCTGTTATAAAATACCAAGCCACTGATTTAGAAAAAAAAAAAACCTTCGTATTTTATTATGTGAAAAATGACTGACATACATTATTCCACATTCTAAAGATTAATAGCTTGTTTTACAGATGCCTCTGTTGAAGATAGATTATAGCCATGATGTCATTTCAACCAGCCAATCGGATTAATTTTCTGTCATTTCCATTCAGCTTCAGGAATCTTAGAATACTGAAGAAAATTACCAATTGGTACATTCCATGTTTTTTTTAAAAACAGTGTTAACAGTTGACAAATATGATGATTTATAAATGTGATGATTTATATCAGAGATGGGAAACCATGGCCCTTTTATGATTTGTGGACCGGGTCAGGAATTCTGGGAGTTGAAATCCATATGTCATAAAAGGACCATAGTTCCCTACTCCTGATTTTTATGAAATTATTTTCAGAAACAAAAATGGTTGCATGTGATTTCTTTGAAAGTTAATCAGCCACATTAACCCAATTTAAGAAGCACCATTTGTAGTACATATATTGGCATTTCTTTCCAGATCCAACTAGTTTATTGTGGTTTGAATTTCTGATGTGTGACAGAAATCACCCCTACTAACTTTTGTACAAGAAAATAGGCCTGATCATAGTATAATTATTGAATTATTTATACTCTTAAAATATCAATTAATGTTCAACAACTGAGAAATAGAAACGTTGAAGATTCCAGAACATTTATCTTTATGAAAAATTGAATATATAAAAAAGACCCAGCAAAAGCCTAAAATGAAAGAAATATGTTTCATTCTTACATCTAAAAAAACCCTCCTTAAGAAGTTAACTGTTCCTGTTCTGTCACCTGTTTTAAAGTTAACAAATGCATGACATATAATGGAAGGTTTATAAATTTAAAAAACCACCCCTTTTAAGTAATATTCTTTAAATCTTACTTTTTGACATTCATACTATTTGCTCAGTAACTGTAAGAGGCGTATTTTTTTAAAGAAAATTGTGAATAAAAACTGACAAGCTATCAGGGGAATCTGAATGCATAATTGATAGAGGCATAAATTAATATGATTAGAACTTTATTGGGCACTGTTACTGCCAGACCTACAAAAGAGGCACAGAATAAAACATGGGTATGTTCTTTCTGCTGATAGGCATCAATATGTAATGCATATTATCTCCAGCCTTCTCATGAAGCTTGCTTATGACAGCACTCACCCTAATTGAAATTTTTATCTTTCTCCTGCATACAGACAGTTCTGACTAGCAGCTTGCATGGATACAGAAAGAAAATCTAAATGACCCCAATGAAGGTTTCTTTAGAGGCATGGATTTAAAAAAAGAATCCACACAAGTACCTTTAACATTTATGGTTTACCTTAACCTGTTAAAGATGATCCTAGTTATGCTTTCTATATTAGAAAAAAAATACTCAAGGATGTTATAGATTTCTGCATAAAATGTATATGCTACATTCATAATGTTGTCTAAAATTATAATTGCATTTGCATTATATTAATCTTTAAGGGTTGCTGTGAAAACAGAGATTGCCATTATGAAAGACCAAGCTGAAAGTTAATGCAGAGGAGATTGAAATAGTCTTGTCTAAATGGTCTTAGACTCTAAATAGTCTTATTTATTTATTTATTTATTCAAATTTGTATACTGCCCCCTCACCCTAAGGACTCGGGGTGATTCACAGCCAGATAAAAACATATAAATACAAATATAATAATTTAAAATAAATTAAAAGAATTAAATAGATTGGCTTTAAGAGTTAAAAGTGGGGAATTAGAAAAGTTAAAAACCATTTAAAAACCAAATTTAAAACCATTTTATATAACTCTAGGCCAGACCGGCTAGATGAAATAGGTGGGTTTTAGTGCGCGCCAGAAGGTCAACAGATTGGGGACGGTCCTTATCTCCAGAGGCAATTCGTTCCAGAGGGAGGGGGCCCTCAAAGAGAAGGCCCGAACCCTCAGGGCCATCAGCTATCCAGCCGGCGGTACCCCAAGGAGGCCCACTCTATGAGAGCACACTGGTCGGCGAGAGACTGACGGTGGCAGCAGGTGGTCCCGTAAGTACCCAGGTCCCAAGCCATGGAGCGCTTTAAAGGTGGTCACCAACACCTTGAATCGCACCCGAAAGGCCACCGGGAGCCAATGCAGCTCGTGCAAAAGTGGTGTAACATGGGAGCTCAGAGGAACCCCCAAGACCACCTGTACGGCCGCATTTTGCACCAGCTGGAGCCTCTGGGTGCTCTTCAAGGGAAGCCCAATGTAGAGAGCATTGGCATAATCCAGCGGGGAGATTACGAGGGCGGATGTAACCGTGCGAAGTGCGTCCCGATCCAGAAAGGGCCGCAACTGGTAGATCCTACGGACCTGACTAAAAGCCCCCCTGGCGACGGCTGCTATATGATCTTCTAACAACAGCTGTACATCCAGGAGGACACCTAAATTGCGTGCCCTTTCCATGGGGGCTAGAAATCCCCCCCCCCCATGGCCAGTGAAGGAGTAAGCTGGCTGTATCGGGGTGCCGGAAAGCACAGCCACTCGGTTTTGGCTGGGTTGAGCTGAAGCCTGTTTCGCCCCATCCAACCCCCTACAGCCTCCAGGCACCGGGTCATCACTTCCATGGCTTCATTAGGGTGGCCCGGGGTAGAAAAGTACAACTGAATATCATCAGCGTACTGATGGAATTCTATCCCAAAGTCACGGATGATCTCACCCAGCGGCTTCACATAAATGTTGAACAGGAGGGTCGAGAGCCCCGACCCCTGAGGTACCCCACAAATCAGGGGCCTCAAGGTCGATCTCTGCCCCCCTGCCAACACAAATTGCGAGCGGTCGGAGAGGAAGGAGGAGAACCACCGTAACACGGTACCTCCCACTCCCAACCCCTCCAGCCGCTGCAATAAGATACTGTGGTCAACAATATCAAAAGCCATGGAGAGATCTAAAATGGCCCAAGCTCCGTCAGGAACCTATCTGGGTCCATCAGGCATCTGGGGCGGAACCATCGTATCGGCTCCACCTCCCTGCGATGAGGGGGTGCAGTATGGAAGTCGAGCCTAAGGAGTGAATGATCAGACCATGACAGGGGTCAACAACTACGTCCCCTATACCTAGATCATCCTGCCACTGTCCAGAAACAAAAACCAAGTCCAAGATGTGACCCCCAATGTGAGTGGGGTCCCTAATTAACTGGGTCAGGCCCAAGACTGTCATGGAAGCCAAGAACACGCTGGACCTGATTTTTGTCTCTGGGCAGTGGTTGAATGACTGTAAGTGCGGGGATTTAGTCATCACTCCCTTGTCATGGACAGATCATTCCCTCCTTAGACTGGACTTCTGCTCCGCCACCCCCCACCGCAGGGAGGCGGAGCCACTTAGATGGTTCTGCCCCAGGCGCCTAATGGACCCGGAGCGGTTCCAGAGGGAGCTTGGGCCATTTCCTGAGTCTCTGGCTCTCAGCTCGCCTGGAGACCTAGTGGCCACCTGGGATGGGCTGGCCGCCGGGGCTCTAGACCGAGTTGTGCCTCTGCGACCTCTGACCCGGCACAGATCCCATTTGGCTCCGTGGTTTACGGAGGAGCTACGGGAGATGAAGTGCCGGAAAAGATGTCTAGAGGGCATTTGGAGGGCGACTCGTTCTGAATCTGACCGAACACAGGTGAGATCTCATATTAAGACTTACCTTGTGGCGATAGGGGCGGCGAAATCTTCGTATTTCTCCGCCCTTATTGCGTCGGCAGGAAATCGGCCTGCCGCCCTGTTTAGAGTGACCCGCTCTCTACTTGAACCGAGAGCGCGGGATGACCTCTTGCAGGGTAGAGCAGAGGAGTTTTCTCGATTCCTGCATGATAAAATCGCTCAGATCCGGGAGGGGCTTAACTCCAATTGGATGGTCCCGGGGGAGGTGTCCGGGGCAGGTCTTGTGAATGTTATCTGGGGGGAGTTCGATCCTGTGACCGCCGAGGGTGTGGACAGGTTGCTGGGGAGTCTGAATGCCACCACCTGTTTATTGGACCCGTGCCCTTCCTGGCTGGTTTTGGCCGCCAGGGAGACGACACAAGGCTGGCTCCAGGGGATTATCAACGCTTCTCTGAGAGAGGGGTCGCTCCCGACCGCCCTGAAGATGGCGGTGGTGCGGCCCCTCCTCAAGAAGCCTTCCCTGGATCCAGCTGTTTTAAATAACTTCCGTCCAGTCTCCAACCTGCCCTTTGTGGCGAAGGTTGTTGAGAGTGTGGTGGCACGTCAGCTTCCTCAGTACCTGGAGGAAACAACTTACCTCGATCCGTTCCAATCGGGCTTCAGGCCTGGGCATAGCACTGAGACGGCATTGGTCGCGTTGGTTGATGATCTCTGGAGGGCTCGTGACAGAGGGTTCTCCTCTGTCCTGGTCCTATTAGATCTCTCGGCGGCTTTCGATACTATCGACCATAGTATCCTGTTGCGACGGTTGGAGGGGTTGGGAATTGGGGGAACCGTCTTTCGATGGTTCTCCTCCTTCCTCTCCGACCGTTCGCAATTTGTGTTGGCGGGAGGGGAGAGGTCCACCTCTAGGCCCCTGGTTTGTGGGGTGCCTCAGGGGTCGGTTCTCTCCCCTCTCTTGTTCAACATCTATATGAAACCGCTGGGCGAGATCATCCGTGGTCTTGGGGTGAAGTGTCATCTGTATGCAGATGACACTCAGTTATACATCTCCACCCCGGACCACCCCAACGATGCTGTGGGGGCTATGTCCAGGTGCCTGGAGGCCGTGCGGGATTGGATGGGCGGGAACAGGCTCCGGCTCAACCCATCCAAGACCGAGTGGCTGTGGTTCCCGGTGCCCCGATATAGCCAGTTGACTCCGTCGCTGGCTATTGGGGGGGAAATTTTGCCCCCCACAGAGAGGGCTTGCAATCTGGGAGCCCTCCTGGATGTGCGGCTGTCGCTTGAACACCATGTCGCGGCCGTCTCCAGGGGGGCATTTCATCAGATCCGTCGGATCTACCGGTTGCGGCCCTTTCTGGATCGGGACGCCCTGCGCACGGTCACTCAGGCCCTTGTCACCTCTCGCCTGGACTATTGTAATGCCCTCTACATGGGGCTCCCTGCGGGGAGCACCCGGAGACTCCAACTGGTGCAGAATGCGGCCGCGCGGGTGATCATGGGGGCGTCACGTAGCGCCCACGTGACGCCTCTCCTGCGCGAGCTGCATTGGCTGCCGGTGGCTTTCCGGGTTCGCTTTAAGGTTCTGGTTCTGACCTTTAGGGCGATCCATGGCATTGGACCAGGTTACCTACAGGACCGCATCCTACCGGTGATCTCCAGCAGGCCAGTGCGTGCACACAGGGAGGGCCTTCTCCGGGTTCCGTCGGCTGCCATGTGTCGCCTGGCAGTCCCAAGGGGTAGGGCCTTCTCTGTGGCGGCCCCTGCCCTCTGGAATACTCTGCCACCGGAACTGCGTACCGGCATGGACCTGAGGTCCTTCAGGCGCGTGCTGAAGACCTGGCTTTTCGAGCAGGCCGGCCTGGGCTGAGAGAGGGTTTTAATTTTTGTCTCCATTTGCTTTTTAGTAATTTTAATTTGGGGGTTTTAAGGGGGTGGGGTGGGCTTTTTATTCGGCCAATATTCAATTTAATCTTTTTTAACTTTTGTATTATTGTTGGGGTTTTAGATTGGCTGTACAACGCCCTGAGTCCCTAGGGAGAAGGGCGGTATAAAAATTTTATAAATAAAAATAAAAATAAATAAATAAATAACTCCTGGGCTATCCCTGAGGTACCGCCAACTGAAGGCAAGTTGAAATCCCCCATGACCATCAGCCTGGGGCTCTCAACCACCAAGCCGGCTATGACCTCGAGGAGCTCTGGCAGGGTCGAGGTCACATAGCAGGGAGCCAGGTATGTGATCAATAGGCCCATCTGAACCCCGGAACCACATTTCACAAAAAGGGATTCATATCCAGTCATCTGAGGAACAGTGGATTCCCTAGGACATAGATCTTCCTTAATAATTACTGCAACCCCCCCACCCCTTCCCTGGGCCCTCGGCTGATGGAAAACCTGAAACCCTTCATTTAGTAAGAACAGTTGGGACCAATGAAATAGTCACTAAATGAAATTGCAACTGTATTTATGATCCTACTTCAGTTTTCCTTTGCTTCAGAGATCTGCAAAGATCAAACTGTTATATTTAAAGCTTTTCATGAACATAGGCATCTTCAGGAATATTTTCATTCAATTGTCTCTATCTATCTGCTATCACATAGAAAAAGCTTCCTTTAGGACTCTTACTTTCTGGAACCTCTGGGATAAACTTTTTCAGTTGTTGCTCCTTTTTAAAAAAAAACAGTATTCCTCTGTAGCTGAGTATGGCTTTAGGAAATCTATTATGTTCTGACTTTTCCAGCAAGCCTTGGGGATGTACATGGCATGAAGTATACCATATTTCAGTGTATTTCAAATCAAGCATGTCCCACCAGAGTCAAATGGCAATTCACTCCAGTATTTTACCAAGAAACATGGAAGGTGACCCTCACACCCCCTCTGTCCCACCAGAAGATATCCAACAAGCTATCAAGGAAAAGCAGAGGGCAATCACAATTAATATTTGTGCATATGATATACTGAACAATTATTGTTGTTATGTTGTTGGTTTAAGCTGCGAGCTTGACGATTTGGTTGCAAACGTTTTGTCCCCATTCAAGGAGACATCTTCAATGTGCTTTAGAATCTAGATTGTGCTTGTCTGGGGGAGCACTGGTCTTTAAATACCTTTCTGAGTCCTGGGTTATGTGATTGGCTGGCTGTAGTTACTGAATCATAGTCCTTGGTTTTAAGTACCATCTGTGTGATGTAAATTGGTCCTGGTGTTGTTGTTCAGAGGTCAAGTGCACTGAAGAGGTCTCGAATGGGGATGAAATGTTTGCAACCAAATTGCCAAGCTCAGAGCTCAAACCAACAACATATCTACCAACCCGAGCTACTAATATTCAAAGACATGTCAGCTATTGTTGCCAAAGGCAGAGAAGTCTGATGCTGTATAGACCTCTATATTAATGATATGTGGAATATAGAATAGAATAGAATACTTTATTGGCCAAGTGTGATTGGACACACAAGGAATTTGTCTTGGTGTAAATATTCTCAGTATACATAAAAGAAAAGATACATTTGTCAGGAGTCGAGAATCATAAGGTACTACACTTAATGATAGTCATGGGCTACAATAAGCAATCAATCATACTGGGAAACAGTAAATATAAATTGTAAGGATACAAGAGACAAAGTTAAAGTCCTACGATCACAAGTGGGAGGGGATGGGTGATAACGAGTGATGAGAAGATTAGCAGTAATAGTATCGCAGACTTTGTAATAGTTGAACAGTGTTGAGGGAATTATTTGTTTAGCAGAGTGATGGCTTTCGGGGAAAAATTGTTCTTGTGTCTAGTTGTTCTGGCGTGCAGTGCTCTATAGGTCGTTTTGAGGGAAGGAGTTGAAACAATTTATGTCCAGGATGTGAGGGATCTGTAAATATTTTCATAGCCCTCTTTTTGACTCGTGCAGTATACAGGTCCTCGACTGAAGGCAGGTTGGCAGTAATTGTTTTTTCTGCAGTCCTAATTACTCTCTGGAGTCTATATCTGTCTTGTTGGGTTGCAGAACCAAACCAGACAGTTATAGACGTGCAGATGACATGTGGAATGTAAAAACTGCAAACCAAAACAAGCCTGATGTTGTATCTGGAGAAAAAATATCTAGACTGATCATGGATATTCATTATTGGACTGGACTGCACTGGATCATTTAATATAGGAAAGCATCAGATAATCCACTGGAAAGAAGGAAATCATAGAAAAAATAGAATAGCCATCATTATTAATAAAGTCAGAGCTCAGAGATGAGCCTTAAAACGATTGAATGATCTCAGAGTCCAGTGCAAGCCAATCAATATTATGGTGATCCACATCAATGCTCCAATCACAGATAGAGAAGAAACAAATGCAGAATGGTTCTACAGCCACCTGCAGTATCTTATTGATACAACCAAATCATATTGACTATAGGAGAGTGGAATGCTAAAATTGGATGTAAAATAGCAACAGAGAAATATCATGAGTTGATGGAAAAACCTGTGTTTCTCTTTAATGGCCTAGCCATTACCTTATTTGGAGAACTGACCCCTTTTTAAGGTCTCAACTGAAATGGAAGCTATGGAGACATGAAAGAAGGGAAGAGACAAAGAAGAAAAAGAAAGGAAATGTTGAAAAAGAGAAAAGTGATATATCTGCCTGCATAGGGTAACAAAAGAGTGGCAATGGCTGGTCGGTGCAATATGGAACTAAGGCAACAAAACGTCACATCTGATGTCAACTGGCACCCTCTTTGCAACCCAAATGCATGCTGGCAAAGTGAAACCAATGGAGCCTAAAAAGGCTTGGGAGATTTGGCAACTATGGTAAAACTTCCCAGTTTCTCCATCATAACCAGGCTTAGCCAAACAACTGAGATGCTGGGTCCTTAAAGATGACTAAGGAGTTGGCAGTTGAGTGTGGTCTGAATGTAGGCTGAGCATTGAAAACTGAAAACTGGAATCCAGGAACAGGCAAGACATGTGTATATAGCCTAGGTGCTGGCATTCTGGAGGATTGAATGATGAAGATTCTGGCAGAAGGAAAATCTAGGTTTGCACCTAGGTTGTAGTCTTCCAGATTACATTATGATACTAACAAGTGGTACAGTTTCTAACTATTGCCAAGATGTATAGAGACACTTTTAATGTAAGCTGGTTCTTAATTACTTGTCAAACCAAGCAGTTGTTACTTTTAAATTAATAAAGACTTGGTAATTAAATATTCAATGATTTAAGATGTGCTTTTTTTTTTAATGATATAGTCAGAAATGGAAAATGGACTCTTTGACACCAGAAAAGAGGCACAGCTTTAGATGGCTCCCTGGATGGTTCTTCTGCAGAGAAAATGACCAAAGTTTTCCTTCCTTGGGAGCATTGGACCATTCAAAATATGGAAGTCCAAGAAAGTTTCTTGGAAAATCTTCTCGGTTTTTAATATTTTCACTCAGTAAAGCCTGCCAAGCAATTTAACACAGTGACAAATCCATAATATCAAAATGAAAGATTTTTACATGTTAGTTAAATACTCTAAATGAATCCATGCTTTTGCAAGCATCATTTACCATTTATGGAAAGTTGCTGAGTAAATCCTTTGGACTTTATACCATCACATTCATCCTTGTTCCAACTAATGTAATTCAAGCACAGTATTGATATTTCTCTCCAGGTTTTTAAAAGAGGAGGAAGGGCGGCCCATTAAATGCAAGCTGGTGGCTAGGTTACATTTGATGCAAGTTTTATATTTATCTTCTTATAGAAGTATGCAGAAGATGTACTTAGCCATATTGATCTTTGAGGAAATGTAGACAAAATAGATAATGTGAAACTTTTCTTGTCATTTCTGACTGTTATATAGGATCTTAGAAAAAAATAATAAAGCCATTTAACTAGATTTGTTGTACTGTAACTTTTGCTATGTTACTACAAAGGAGTTAACCTGCAGCTGCCAAACTAATTTCTCTGAAGCAGCACATTATAACAAAAAGAAAACTGTATCAAAAATAAGTGGTTTAAGAATGTTGAGATATATTGTATTTAAAATGGGATTAAGTTAAATAATATATCTTTACAGTGGAATATCCTGCAAAAAAATGGAAGAAATGGTAACATCCATTTCTTTGATAAAATGTTGTTTTCAAACAGATTCTAGAGAGCCAAATCTCCTTTTCAACACTGGAAATTAGCAAAGGAAAAAATACTAATAGACTTTAAATAAAAATAATAACTTTGATGGACATTGCTATACATTAAAATGAATTTCCTCAGATTTTAACAGTCCAAATAAATAAAAAGGCCAGTTTATTTTCAGGATAACTATAAAATAAAATTATAGTTACCATTTTTTTTGCTTTTACTGACACTCTTCAGTTAATTCAAGATCCATTGTCATTAAAGTGTTCTAAAGATGTAAGCCTCTTTCATAGATCTTGGACTAATTTAAATTTCGCCAAATTTGAAACTTTAAATGTGTTAATTTCAGTTTCAAGAATTCTCAGCTATGATAATTTTGACCAAAAGATTGTGGAAACTTAAATCTACACATTTGGTGGGTGCTATGTTGGGGAAAGCTAGTTTACAAAGTATAGACTATATATTGTTTTATAATCATGCACAAAGCAAACAAAGCAATTCTAAATAAATGTGTAAACTGGCTCCATTGAAAAGTAACATGTTTAAGGCATTATGGAAGTTGCTAATTTTGTTTGATTTGTAATGATTTTCTCATAAATTGCTGGAGATTTACTATTAACACATTGTTAAAGAGATAGGAAGGCACCTTATAAAAAGTAAATCACACATATTATTTGCATCAACCTTTAGTGATCAAATCTTTAGCGTTTCAGCAGCTCTATCAGAAGTGCAGAGACTGCACTTTGGCCCTTGGCCCATTTAAAGCACATCCCATAAACTTTCCTTCTTAATGGATCAAATGCTCAAAAATGATAAATAACACTAGAACATGTTAAGATGTTCAAGCATTACAATAAAGTACATGCATTGATGAGAATCTATAGAAAAGTGACCAGAGAGCTAGACATGAATCATATATTACTGACTGGCCATGGAACTATAAAATTCATTAGGTGGCATTGAGCCAATTACTGCTGCTCAAGATCAAATAATTTTGTAAAAATAAAAATGAATGATCTTATAGTAGATATGCCAGTCAGAAACAGGTGGAATGCAATTATAATAATATTAGCCATTGCCATTGTTACATTTTTTAATATCTCAAGAAGAATCAGTAATCATTTAGGTCATTTTAATATTAATTATAAATAAATAATGGATATTAAGGATGTGATGGAAATGAGGTGTGTTCTTATTAATAGTACTAAAAGCTTTGCAAATTATTTTACTAGTCTTAATGACAACTGTGAAATGTTTATTTAAAAAGCAACAATAAACTGTAACTTGTCAATTAGACGGATCATGTTCAAGACTTGTACAACAGCTGAGAAAGATATATCAGAGCTAAACTCTAATTATTTTAGCAAACGTATGCTCTCACCAGCCCCACATTTGCTAATATGAGAGTATGTATTGGTATGGGATTTGTAGGGAAATGAAACACAAATAAAATAAACTAGTGAACCCATAACAGAGCTTCTAATCATTCCTCAAATAATTGGAAGGCTTGTTATTGTGGTGATTTTGTCCTGAAAATCTTCATCCCACGTATCGTCTCCATATCAGTCCCACTGTTAACATAAAATTTGCAAAGATTTGGATACTTATTTACTTCTCTTATGATTGCTTAATAAAAAGAGCACAGAAAGCTGCATGTTTTGCCTTTTGTAGTGCATGCAAACTTGAGCAAGTGAACAGCTACCCACATTTAGTTGTTAACTGTCACAGCATACACTCTTCTTGGCAATATTATAGGCAGGGTGTTTTTAATACAAATAAACAGCTCGTGAACAGTTCTTATAATGCATGAAGTATGAGGATGGTCATGTTCAGCATTCTTCACATTTATCTATTGTCAACCACCATATTTCTAGTGACTATTAAATGGTGAAAAAAAAAACCCCATCCGTCTAAATGTTCTTCTCTCTGTCCTTTTTATGATATCTCAGAATCTCTCTGTCCTTTTTATGATATCTCAGAAAAGTGATGGAATGATCTTTTCCAATGCAATTTATCTTTCTTTCTTTCTTTTTTGTTCCAAAAGAAGACTCCCTTTAGGGTGCTTTCAGATATCATATTGCATTTTTTAAGTGCCCCTTACAATAAAAGCAGTTCTGGGAATTTTTATTTGATTTGCTGTTTATTACCTGCACAGCTGCCTTGGGTAGTCCTTGAAATTAACAGTAATCTTACATCTTGCCTTTTGAGAAAGTAGCCAATGGGCATTTATATTTATAGTCAAATTGGGCTCCTTCATTAGTGGCAAGCCATAATTAAAAAAAACACAGAAAGGATTAAAAGACGACTTACAGATAAAATCCAAAATATCCCAGATATTACATAATGCTATTCCAAGCATATCCATCTACCCACTAAAGTAAATTGGAAATACAGGCTTAAAAACAAACTCCTTGAAACTCAATATTTTACAAACTTAGATGCTGCTTGAGAGTTAGATTTGTTCTAAATGCTATGTGAAAATCAGGACATTGTTTTCACAACCACACAAATTGCCATAGTCCTATGGAATCCTGTATTCGGTGAGTTATGGCTCAACTGGACAGTTGAAAAAAAAGGACATATTTTTCGAGAATAAAAATCTTTTTATAAGTCTGTGACTGCACTTATCCAGCAGAAGAATCTTCACGATGATCAAAGGGCACCTATGGATCCTTTCTTACAGTTTTATTTTTCAATTAAATTTTTAAAGTTAGGAATATTCCAGGAACATTACTAAGACCTCCTTAAGCTGTGACCAAGGATATGAAGAGCATACCTAAGCAATCAGACTTCCCATATGACAAAGAAGGCCCCTGCTAGGGAGGTTACTCAGAGCTGAAGAAGCAAAAGGGCTTTGAATCCAACAAGGATATGTTCACTATAATTGTCACTGACTCCTTAAAGAAGCTATGCCTTTTGAGGGGTCACAGAAGAGCTGTGACATCCTAGAAATAGATTATAGAAGACAGACAGACTAATGATAGAGACTGACTGATTGACTGACTGACTGACTGACTGACTGACTGACTGACTGACTAGCCTCCTCACGGTACACCCTGGGCAACATGACTTTGTCACAGCTAATAGGCTACACATTATGGCTATTGGACCTCACAAGGATCTCCCAACAAGAAGCAGCAGCATGAATACCAAAAATAAAAACAACAGTTAATGCTGTACAGTATTCTGTTACACCATATAAAATACAAGAAAACTCATTAACCCAAAGCTGCAGTTCACTGTAATCATGCAGATTCTATAAGGAACTAGTGACAAGTAACAGCAAGCACACCATGCTGGACTGAAACAGCTGCACTTCCCTGGCCCCCACGAATAATCATCAGACAGCACTTTAAGATCATAACACACAGTCTCCAAATGCAAGCAGGATCTTCCATGATTTCATTGACAGACTACATTTGTCTTTGTCATTATATATAAAAGAGAACATAATCCAAAATTGTTTAGGGCTTTATATGTTTAAGCAAAAGCCTGCATCTAGACAATATGTGCATTACTGATAAATAGTTTAGTCATTTTAATAGAGGTGTGCATGTGTATAACCAAATATATGGCTCAGCAATCTAGTCTCTTCAGATTGCATTACCTGTAGTTTCTGAAATAAGGATATGGTGGTACACATGATAGTAATCCTAGTACTACATTACCAGTGTGTGAACAAATAGTTAGGCTGGCACAGTTGGTTTATCAATCAAAGCTAATTAATAAATGGGAGCTTGGATCAACAATGTTGCATATACCATCCTGCAGACCCGAACAGCACCTTGGTATGGATGTCCTTCATTGGGCCTCCATGAAAGTCATGAAACCCAAGTGCATACTTGTTCTTTCAGAGGGACTAGAGTCCCATTTAGAACAAGCAAACTATTCCACAATTGCTTTCTCCAGGAATCACTCATTCACAAGGTCTTTTGGGATTCAGTGTCAATTTATTGTTCCTCTGTTGTTTAAATCGGCACTACTGGTACTGCATCATGACTGCAAGGTCAGATCTCATCTCCTCTGGTTTTTTCCTCCTTTAGATTATGTGTGGCTGCTCACCCAAATGTTTGAGTCACATTGCCATTATTCAATCATTTGCAAACTTGCTAGTATATGATTGTTCAGTCTGGATCAGAACAACTTCCCAATTCATGACTATATCATGGTCAATAGTATCAAAATACTTTGAATGACTAAGCATAAACTCGGGGGGGGGGGGGGGGGGAATCATACTGATCAGGTTTTCTCCAAGACACATACAGCATCCTCTGAAGCACATTGCCCCAAAATAGGAACATTTGTGACAAAGCGATAGTAGAAAAATTCCACTACCTTAGAATTGTTTTGTTTGAGATACTTTTTGGGGAGCCTCCTATAATATCAGGCATAGTTAAGAATTTTGAATATGACTTGTGTATCTTACAGTAGCTAGATTACATTCTGTTCTCTTATTTACTATTGAGAGAAACAATATTATGTACTGTATATTCAAATAAAGGACACAACTTTATGCCTGTCATTATTTTTGCGATAATAAACAGGTACCGTTTATAACTTCTGGCAAAAAAAGTAAGAAAAAGGCTATTACTTTAGTTAGAAAGGAAACCTAACCTTTAACCTAATTGCCACACTGCATTAAAACTCAAAAGTGTAGCTGATCTGGGCTTAATAATTTTCAAATAAAACATTACTATGCTATAAAAACTACAGAATACTGATTAGTAGCTAGCATGTTTTAAAGGTTTGTATACATTCCACCAAAGCAGGCAAAGAAAAGGTTACTGTGTTTATCATTGCAATCTCAATTATCCTACATCTATTGAAGTATGGATGGACAACCTGCATCCCAACAGCTCTTAAGTGGCCTAAACTCTAATTTATTGTGTCCCTTGGCCTAATTTCCAGAGATAAGGTCAGACTTCTGTTAAGAGATTTTAATTTTCTCTGCCTCCCTCCTTCTGTTTCTCCCATAGTTTATTGTTCGAAAGATAGAGATTAAATGTTATGTGAGAGAAAATTAGAAAGAAAATGAGAAAATGTCTGAAAGAGGGGGAAAGTGGTGTTTCTAAACAAACATGAATGTCCCCTGCCACTTTTGCTCTGCCTGATCTAATGCTAGTTTCAGCCCTGGTTAATATATAGACCCAAACAGATGTCACCTAAAGGAATATATCAAATCTATTTGAAGTACAAACATTATAATTTAATGGACTTCTCAGGAATACCATTCATTGGTCTGAATCCAAAATCTGTACAGCTAAGTCTGTATGCTCAATGAGACATTTAAGTTGTTAATCATCCAACAGAGCCTTCCAGTTTTGATTGATAAACTCTTGCTTGATAATGGCAAAAGTGATTTCAAAAGTAGCCTATATGTTCAAAAGGAGGAAAAGATCCAACTACTTATGTCAATCCCTTGAATCACCTAAAGTAGTTTGAATATATGGTTTGAATATATAACAAATAACAAAATATAATTATAAGCTTATTCAGTATCAGTTTTCTATCAAAATCAAGTACTCTTCAAAATAATCTTCATTTTAATAACAGAAAGAGAAAACTAACTTTTCTACTTCTGTGATCCACATATGGGATCTTAATTTTATCAAACTTTTGTATGCCACATTAAACTGCAATTCACATTATGTATTCAAATACGATGGGTTATATTATTGTACAAAAACAATTCCCATGCAATTGAAATAACTTTTCTGAACCATAAAATTTGTAAACAATAATGCACAAATAATATATATGGTAGAAGAAGTTATAGAATATACATTTAAATGACAGTTAATTCTGCAAAGATATACAGATATCTTGAATTTTCAGTCATTAATTATAGTAGCATATTTATATAATAAGTTGAAAATTGTATAAACTATAATCCATGAAATAATCAAACCAAAAAACAATAATGCTGGCATGAAAAGTGTTGCACAATGAATAACTCAACAGCTAATGGCAAATTAAAACAACCCATTAGTAAAGGCTAAACTGTTGAAGCCGCAACCTTTAGCCAAATGTGGGTGAGGTGATTGCTGATTTGTGGATATGCCTGAATGAAACTTGAAAGATGGCCAAAAAAATATTGAAGGACCAGGAACAGAGAGAAATAGTGTGTCCTCAGGGAATAAAAACTACCTCAGCAGACTAGGCAAATTTCTGTCTTTTGATACATTTTTATTGCGACTGAAAGTTCATGGCACAGGTATCAATGCCTTGGTAAGAAACAATATTCTCTATGAACTTCACAAAAAACATGGGGAAACAAACAACCTATCTTAATAAAATTTTCATGCCAGCCAAAATTCCTTGGACTTTTGAATACCCTGGCAGATCAAGTTCTCAAGGGCTGCTTTTACTAGAGTAAGGCAATGAAGGTACAATATTCAGACTAAGCAGGATAGTTGACTGGCCTTTTAATTTTGAAATTTATTAGTAAACTCAAAATCATATATATTTAATTGCCTTTTCTTATAATTTTGACAGTATTCAAGAAATAATTTTTTGTGGGGTAGGGTTTTTTTGTTTTGCTTTTTGTACAACATGCCTCTAATTCCACGTTTCCCATTTTTAATTTTAGTCGATTTCAGTTTAAAAAATCAGTAATATTGTCAAAAGTGGATGTTTATATAGGCTAGAATACAAGACTAATGTTTCTGTTGTCCCAAAAACAACTTTATTGAACTGGTAATCTTTAGCTTTTTATTTATATAATTTTAAAGGAATTCTCAGATTTTTGTTGGTAACTGCTCACTTAGGTTTAAATGTAATGCACTTGTTGGCCAGGCTGCCGCAGAGGGACTCCCATAAGACAGACTTACTCAAGCTTCACTTGAACACAGAAATGAAAATCAATAAACAATTTGAACTTCTCAGAAGAGAATTTTTCTTCTCTAATGAATATACAAGCTTGGTTACAGCTTAATTTAAAGATTGAATTTAGTGTGTGTTTTTCACTGCACTATAAGCATGACAAACAAGTTGCAAGTGACATGTCCCAGAAGGGGTCTTATCATTTAAAAAAAACCTACCCCCAAAATAGTGAAAAAACAAAAGCTCAATTGTAAGCTAACTTATAAAGCACAAAATGTATCTGCACTGACAAAAAAAGTGTGAACTATATTTCTACACTACTGTGTTTTAACTGTTTGGCATCCCAACTGCTTTTGAGGACAAGTAACCAGTTTCAGAAACAATTAAATTAGAAATCAAGGCTAAACAGATTATTCTTTCTATTTGATTTGTTAAAAAATCTTTTTTAGTAACTAGCAGACAAAACCATATCTATGCTGCCAGTTTAATTACATCCAATTTTTCACTATTTCATCTTTCTTTGACTCTCTAGATGTTTATCATTTATTATGCATTAGAATTGCAAATATAAATGTATAAACCTCCGTGAACCTCCCTCCATGCCTCATAAGGAAAGAAAGATATCCGTTCTGATTCAACTGACAAACCCTCTGAAATGAACTCAAAAGATTCCTTTATAAGCAGTCCTGACAAAAAGTTTCTTTCTCAACGCAGGCTAACAAGTTCAGCCAGACAGGAGATGAATAGTTGTCTGCTACATCTATTCATCTCTGCCCCCTGCCTTTTATCCCCAGAGCTAGGGTGGGGCTTCGCTATCAGCAGTGACTCTTCCGTCCCAAGGATTGGCCCACAGATTTCCACTGCTCTCCTCTCCTCTGCCTTCTGCGCATGGGTGTGTCAGGCACTGGACCCAGCTGTTCCTCCTCTTCCTCATCAACCATCTCCAGACCTGAGGGCTGTGGACTCAGGGCTGATGGATGGCCCAGGTTCCGCCTCTGTCTCTATCTCTCTGCCAGCTCCATTCCCCCTTTCCCTTCAGAGTTTTCGGGTTGCCTTGATGCCTAACTCCCATGCCTCCTCCTCCTCTGATTTGGCTGTTGGAGAGGCCAGTGGTCAACAGCCCATAACAATGTCTCAGACTCCAAATGCTGGTTGTCTTGTCTCTCATTCTCTAGCCTTGCCTCTAATTATTGAACCCGTCTTCATTACTAACACATAATAGTCTTTCTAAACAAAAGTATCTAATGATTCAATGTGCTATTACCAACTTTCTGTCCAGAATCTTAGTTCCTGAATAATGAGCATGAAGCAGGTTGAAAATAATGAGGAGATCAGATCAACTGTGAAATAGTACAGCATCCTTTCTGAAAGATCACATTGTAACTCCAAATGAAGATTCTCCCTAGCAAATTCACTACAGAGAAGGCACATTTATTTTGTTTTGAATGAACAGAATTTTCAAAATACTTAAGGATAAAATGCCAAAACACCAGCTCATTTAACCACAGAGCTATTTCTCAAACTCTTATAATATTATTTCTGTACTGAACGCAAGTCCCCCTATAATATACTTTAGCCTCCAGAGTTATGAACTCATCCTATAGTCTAGAAACGTATTGTTCATAGATTGTCCTGGACAATAGGGTTCTGTAGCATATCATCTGTCAATCAAGGCACAAATTTTGTGTCCTGATTTAGGCAGAACACTCAGAATATGGTAGAAGACTTCGCACCTGCTATCCCGTTCAGGTGAAAGCTCTCCATCATGTAAAGCACTATCAGTGCTTTCTAAGCCTTTGGATCATGCTGATATCTGCTTTTCCTGATTTCTATCTAGAAGGTGACAGCTGCTGTCATGTCGAGAGCATAGATCACTCTTAGGTTGGGTAAGCATAACTATTTCAACACCATTTATGACTGTGGAATAATTCCTTTGCAGAAGCCTATTTCAGCATGTGCACACTTCCGCAGGTCCATGAGGTGCTGTATTTTCCCCAGTTTATTACCTTAGAGAATAAAATAAAAATAACTATAGTGGAAAATACTGCAATATTCCTTCAAAGGTATCTTAAAGTCAGGAACATCCCTGACTCCAGTAAGACTAAATGCTTTGATCCTGTGTACATTCTTTTCCAGAATTATAATCTCAATCTCAGTTAAAGTGATTTCAAAAGCTTTTCATTTAAACTACTATTATTCTTTTGTCTACTGGGAGCTAGTGTAAAGATAATGTCCTGTGTGCAAGATGCAAGCAGACTGAATAATAATTAATCAAACCTACTTAATATTCTAAAGAAGAGGAGCAACAATCACTTGTGAACCTCTATGTATTAACTGGCAGATCATTGTTATTCCAGGAGGCATCATAAGGCCAAATGCAGGTTGCAACTGGTTTAGAAAATCTCATTAATTAAGATACATGAAAGTCTAAGTCTCTCATTATAAATATCTTATTGGGAATATAAAAGACATAATTAAATGGCAGTGGCATAACACTTTTATGTACTAAAAGGTGACGAAATGAACTTGGAACCATTCATTCATTTGTTTGGGAGGTGAAAATATGCTTTTACATTTAATAATAGTGCCACCTCTCTTAGCCCCATATTTCCATAAAACCTGTCCCTCATAATTCTGTTTCTGTTCCTTTGGCATGTATTTACATTCCTTTACATATACCATAGGCCTATTTCCATGCAGATTTTTTCCCCTAGAGGGTAGGAGCTCACACAGATGTAGTGTTCCCAACAAAACATACAAGTTGTTCCAACTTAGATATTGCTTGCTTTGTCTTGTATATAGGAAGCCTGTTTGGAGCAGATAAAAGCACAGCTCCTTCGGTGCACATTTGAAAGTGACACTGAGATCAATGGCAGGTCATCGCCATTCCAGGAACACATAGTCTATTTCCAATAGGAGCTGTAGTTTTTCCAAGCCTGTAAAAAGATGCCATTCTTCAAATAGACTTTACAAATGACTCTGGGTAGTTTACAAGATTAAAGCAATCCCATCAAGATCAACCAGCTATCTATAATTTTAATTTGTTAGATATATTTAGATATGGCACTATGCCTTAGGGTGAGGAGGCAGGAAAAATTGAACTTCAAGAATATTTGTCCTATTCTAGGCAAGCTTAAGGGCAAATAAGCGAAATAGAAGTGTGGGGTTACTTTAAAATATGCAAAGAGCTCAATTATGAGCATTGAGCATCCTACTCAAAATAGAATAATACCAGAAAGATGACTTTTCAATGGATATCCCACTCTTCCATGAATGTAAAAAAGCAATAATCTGAACAATTGCCTTGGAAAATTCATTTCTCTGTATTTATTTCCCTCTTTTTGTTATCTTCTTTCCCTGAAAGTTTGGATTATGAAATACTTTGGCAAGGGATACATCCTCATGCATATCTAAGATATCCTGCAAATTAATAATGATTATGACAATAATAATACTGTGTTAATATTAATGAATTATTACAATAATTATTAAATATGTAATCATTATGATACAAAATAGCTTTGGACAATGTAAATCTGCTATTTGGAAATTAAACTCTGAATAATTACTATTGTGCTTTAAACGGGTGTTATATTTGGATAAAAGAGCATTGAATAGTCGTGTCTTTATATACCTGCTTATTTATAATTAGTAAACAAGCAGGCAGTGTTGGATTTTTACTGACAATAGTCTCAAAATAACAACAGATTTCTGAATCCCCAAGAGTGCTCTTGCTAGGCAGGTGTGAACAGTTAAAATTATCTTTTCTCTCCCTAGACAAATTTGGGACTGCATCAGAGAGTCTGCAGTAAAACCAATCTGTGATAAAGGTTAGAATGTTGTTATTATTGTTCCTTTTTAAGGAATATAGAGAATCATTGTGCCTATCATTTTCTTCTGCCTGTTGCTAAAAGGGAAGGGGATTAGTACAGATATATGCAACTATCGTTACCTTTACAGTACAGCTTCATGGATGAGCAAGCTATGGACTGTCAGCAAAAACAGACCTCAGGATGGCCGCCTGCAGCTCTTGTGAGCTCTGTTTTCACTGTCAGAGGCACCACAGGCTGGTCCTTCACTGTTTTCAGGATGGCCCCATGAGGCAGATCTAAGCACCCCACAGGCTGGATCTGGCCTGCAGGCCTTGAGTTTGATACCCCTCTGCTAGGGAATTCCAGGACTGTAGGAAAGACTTATAAATCAAAATTTTTCCCAATAAAAAGTAATTGCAAACAGTTGCCATAACAATATCAAGAAAACAGCATAAAAGCATGGCTCATGCACAAGTGTTTAAAATCCTAAGCACTTTTTACTTTTGTCCCTTTTAAGCAAGCACATTGTTCTGACTTAGGCTTCCCCAACAGCACGAAGTCGAGTCCTCATCCTGATAAACCTCCTTTATTTGATTTACAATGAATTTCCTATCCAACAAAGTCTTGGCCAACCATCTTTCAAAATAGTTTCCAATCACAAACCTTTATCAAGCTTGGAGCATGGCCAGGCCGATATCTTTCAGATGCAGCAATACTTGGCAAGCATGCCGGAAGGAACTAATTGTCTCCTGCAAAGCCTCATTCCCCTTTTACTCCTCTTTTATTCTCTAGGGGAGGAGCCATTCACTATCCACCTGTGGCTTTACTCCCAAGTTGGCCCTTGTTCCTCAGCTATTCCCTTCATCTGGCAACTCTGCGCATGCGCACACTGGAAACAGGCTCTAGCTGTTCTTCTGCTTCACTGATGTCTGACTCTGAAGGCAGCTGATAACTATCAGATGGTCCTGGCCCCATCTCTGCCTTCGATGCAGAGCACTCGTCAGAACCTTCCCCAGACTCCAGGACTGGCTCATATTCCTCCACAACCTGCTCACTGTCCGAATCTGCTGCCAGCTCTGCTGGCCACTGTCGGGCCACAACACACATACTGCCTTCTATATGTTATTAAAATAGATTCATTCCTTACCTGTATTTAAGTTAAAAGAATTTTACAACCATTTAAGCAATAACATTTGCCTGAAGAATCCCTGCCAGTCATATTATTTCACATTATGTTTGCAAATCCTCCTGTATGAGAATTTTCTACATCTCATGTGTTTGGTTTTACTTCTTTATCTTTATCATGTAGGATTGGAGAAAGTATAGAAGCAAGGGGCTTGATTTGAGAAAATTAATTAAGCTAACCTTATGTTACATGACTGGATTCAGACAGATACAGGTTTGCTGCTTTAAGCCATTGCTAAGTATATTTCTCTCTGGAATCTGTTTTGTAATTCTTAATATACGAGTAAGGCTGGGAAAGTACTAGATCCAGTGTTTTTCCAAGTTTGTCTATCTATACTATGAATGAAGATACTTTCCCGAAAAAGAAAAATTGTCAAATACAGTTCTTCTTTGCTAAGTTCTATGCTATTCAACATCTTTATAAGTTAACAAAAGGATAGTATGGAAGGAATCTTTATATCAGATTTGCAAATGAACACCAAGCTGATTCCTTAGCGGAGAAAAATCACAATTCAAAATGACCGGAAAAGGCTTGAACATCATGTCATACAAGGTGATGTTCAGATGTAACAAGCATAAGATCCAGCATCTGAATAAGAATAATCAAATGCATAGCAACAGAGCTGCAGAGATTTAGAACCTACCTGTAAATGAATCATTAAACTCCTTCTGTCCCCAGGTCATGCTGGCTTGAGTCTGGCTTGGTTTTAGGAAATGCCTCTCTGGAATTGTCATTCTGGCAACAGCCAGTAGAATGCTCCTGGATTGCAGATTGCTACTTCTTTTCATTGGATAGTTCCCCTGTGATTTCTCACAGCCCTCAGAAAGCAGCACAGGCAAACTACTTTTGAAAAACCTTGCCAAGAAACAGCAGGGACTTATTCAAGTAGCTATGATAATTAGATATAATTGAATGAGGAAATACACACACACATACACAAACCAAAAAGTTAAATTTATATCTGCAAGTTATAGTGTCAAATGCACATATATCCAGGCATGATAACCACCTTTAAAATAAAAATGTCTTCTTTTTCTCCATGTTGCTTTCTAAAATCTCCCGTACATGACTTTATTAACAGTGCAGAAATATTATTATGACTATAACTTTTCTTACCATATAGAAATTTGCCAATTACAAACACTTCCTCTTTCTGATATTTTCTTTTTCCAGAACTATCTCCCATCCCAGGACTTTTAAAAAGTTACTCCAAGAGTGCACCATATCACTTCTCCAGTCATTTGCCCTTCTGTAAGCATTTGAACCAACACTTTTCTAGAAGCTAGGCAAAGGTAATAGTCACTGTTCTGTTTCAAGAGTGCTAATAAGGGGAAGATTTTAAATATCAGGACAACAATTGATTCAGTGAAGGGGGCATTCTTTGTTGTGTGCACAGTCAGTGATATGCAAAGAACTGCTGCTGAAATTAGAATATAAGGAAGTAAAATACTCCAACCAAAATGGGAGCATTTGAAACAATATAAAGGGAAAACAGTAGTTTAAAGCCAAAGTAGGAAAACATTAAAGATGAGTAAAGAAAGAATACAACATGGTGTAGACTGAAGACCGTGGGAGATAAATTTTGTGAATTACCAGATGAACATGCTGCAGTAGTAAAATGCAGCCAACGCAGTCTCCATTAACAGAAATATTATATTTAGATCTGCAGAGCTAATAATTTCATTGTATTCTGAGCAGCTTAGGCTTTATTTAAAGTAATCTGCAAGTTAGGGCATCATAGTTTAAAAAGCATGTGGAAAAAGCTGGAATGAGGAAAAGTAACAGAAGAGTAAAAGATACATAAAGCAGGCTGCATAAGAAATAGTTAAAGGACCTGAAGATAGTAACTTGCAAAAGAAGAGGAAAGATATGATAATGGGTTTCCAATACGAAAGGCTGCTACTTTCAAGAACGTGCAGACTCGTTCTCTGTTGAAACTGAGAACAGGAGAAGGACCAACATTTTGAAATTAAAGGAAAGAAGATCCAGATGGAATACAATAAGAACAATTAAGCAGTACAGGACAGTGAAGTATGCCCTCTTAATAGGTAGCCACCAACCAGCTATGGTTTAGTACAGGGGTTCCCAACCCCTGGGCATGGACTGCTATCAAACCATGGACTGTTAGAAATCGGGCCATGCAAGTAAGCCAAACTTCATCTGCTTATGTGTGAGATTGTTGTGGTTTGCCGGCAGCCTGTGCAGACAGCAGCAGAATCAGACAGTGGGGAAGAACGGGGACCAGTCTGGGAATCTGGAGAGGACTTGGACGAGGATCCTGCATCCAATGTAAAGATGGGGCCAGGACCATCTGGGAGTGGGGTGCTGCCTCCAGAGCCTCTGGAGTCTGGCAGCAACGAGGCAGAGGATCCAGGGGACCCTGTTCCTAGTGCACGTGTGTGCAGAGCTGATAGAAGGCAAGAGCAGCTGAAACAAAAGGGGCGACTCGGGAAGAGGCTGGAAGGTGATTTCCCCTCCCATAAAGATGATGAAACCTTTGCAGGAAGCAAAGTTGCTCATTTGGTTCAGATTCATTCTTGAAGCTCTTTGTACTTTGGTTGGGTGTTTTTTCTAGTTCATTTGACACATGTTATTGGCAGTATTTCACAGGAAAGAAAGGTGGGTGCTTATCGTGAGGGATTCATGACCCATGGGCCATTGGTTTAATGGAGTCATGCAATGAGAATCAAGTTGGATTAGATCAGGGCTGTCAAACTGGCGGCCCGTGAGTTGGGTGTGTCTTATGCAGGCCACATCCACCCTAGATCTGCAAAGGCAAAAAATGTCATGATACATCACAATATGTCACATGATGTAATTGAGTTTGATATCCATGGATTAGATGAATTAAAAGACCCTTTCATCCTATATATTGTATAAATAAGCTTGGAATGTTTAAATCGCTCTGAAATCAAGAGGATATGTTTCAAATAAACATGTAGACTACCATGTTTCTCATATAATAAGGCCGGGTCTTAATTTTTTTTGAGCCCCGAAAAAATGGCTAGGCTGTCTTTTCGGGGGTGATTTAATTCCCCCCCCTTGCATCCTCGGGTGGGTGGGTGGCAACGGCTTGCATGTTGACATCGGCATTTGTGGGGCACTTCGTTATCAGGAGACCTTCCACCACTGTTGCTTTCCCTTCTTCCCGTGCCACTGTGGCATTTGGTGCAGCCACATGGGGGTGACCAGGGCTCCTCCCTGCAACTGGAGCCCCACTGGAGCCACTTGGCTTCAGGCGCTCCTGTCGCCGCCTTCCTGGGCATCGTTTGAAGGCAAAGCCTATTCTTTTAAAAACGACGCCCTACTACGACAAAGCCTCCCCTACCCGAGAGGGCAGCCCCACGTGGGGAGGCGAATCTTCCGGGGCCACAGCGCAGGACCTGCCCATCCCTGGAGAAGCACCCAACTGCCATCCCTGCCTGACGCAAGGATGGTTTCAAAATGGCGGCCGGAGGATGTCGGGCTGAGGAGCTCCGCTGCCACGGCCGAAATTCGGGGTAAGTCCCCCTCCCTCGGGGTCCTCACCTGTGGCAGGGGTGGCAAAAGGACCCGGGGGGAGTGGGCAGCCCCAAGGAGGTCGTGGAGGTGCGGAGGAGGCCGTGGGGCCGTTGGACTGCCGCCGGGGCTGCCGCTACCGCCGCTGGGGCTGTTGGGGCCGTTGCTGTTGTCGGCGCCGCCGCTGAGGCCGGGGCCGCCGCTGCGGCCGCTGGGGCTGCCGCCACCATCACCGGTGGCCGTCGTCGCCGCTGCTGGGGCTGCCGCTGCCGGGGGTGGTCGTCGCCGCTGCTGGGGACCATCGTCGCTGCTGCGGGGGCTGCCGCCGTCATCGCGGGGGCCGCTGAGGCCGTTGCCGAGGCTGGGGCGTTGCTGCTGTTGGCGCCGCCGAGGCCGGGGCCACTGTTGTGGCCGCTGGGGCTGTCGCCGCCGTCACCGGTGCGGAGGAGGCCATGGGGAGGCCGGAGGAGGTCGTCGCTGAGGCCGCCGCCGTTGCCGCTGCCATTGGGGTCGCTGCCAGAGCCGCCGCCACTGCCGCTGAGGCCGTTGAGGCCGTCATTACTGCCGTTGGGGCCATTGCCGGTGCGGAGGAGGCCGTGGGGAGGCCAGAGGAGGTCGCCGTTGGAGCCTCTGAGGCCTCCGCCGCTACCACTAGGGCCGTTGGGGCTACCGCCGTCGTTGCTGGGGCCGCTGCTGTCGACGCCGCTGTCGAGGCCGGAGCCACCGCTGGGGCCGTCACCGGCGCGGAGGAAGCCATGGGGAGGCCGGAGGAGGTTGCCGTTGGGGCCGCTGAGGCCGCCGCCGCCGGGGCCGTTGAGACCGTCATTGCCGCCACTGGGGCCGCCACTGGTGTGGAGGCCGGGGCCGGGACTGGATTCAGGGCCGGAGCCGCTGCCGCCGAGGGCTCTTTGGGCCTCTCGGGCGACGGGGGCGCTGTTTGGCCAGGCATCGGATATGGTGCCTCGCAATTTCCATCAGGCCCGGAGATGGAGGAGTGCTGCTGGGGCCTGGGCGGCTGCGAGGGCCGGAGCTGGAGCCACCGCTGGGGGTTTTCGGACAGCGGCGGCCTTGTCCGGCCAGTCCTCAGCGTTTCTATCTACTCGGGGACGATGTAGGTTTGGTGAGGTGCCCGGCATTTTCCATCAGAACTGGAGGCAGAGGACTGTTGCCGGGGCCGGGGCCGTTGCTGTGGGCAGTGAGAGGGCCTGCGGCGAGGCCAGAAAACATGACCTGCGCCCCCGAGTGATGGGTCCCCCGCGAGGCCGGATGCCAGCTGCCGGTGGGGTGCGACTGCTCCAGCCTGGACTTGGGTCCCGTTTGGTTTGGCCTTTGCCTGGTCGATGGCAGTCAGGGAAGATCCAGCCAAAGACACAGACATTGACATATTCCTCGAAACATCTGTGGGCCCTGAGATATGTCCCCCTGTCTCAGAGTTGGCCCCCTTACCTCTCTAAGACTTATCTCAAGGACGGATCTTGGGATCCGGAGAGATGGTGGGGTCGCCGGAAACGTGGGAGGGAGGGTTGTTTAAAATTTTTAATTAGATTTTTAAAGGGGTTAGGGTTGGCCGGGCGGGGGTTGGGGGACAACCCGCCTGGGGCTGGGACCGGGTCGTGGGTCGAGCGTTGCCGGGAGGGTTTGGGGTTGGATGGGGCTGTATTGAGGATGGAGGGTTGTCCCAGGGAGGGTGATTTTAAAGCTATTAGGACGGTGAGCGGGAGAGGCAGATTTGGCGGTTATAGGAAGCCACATTCTGTTTTGGGAGCGCGCCCCCGCTATTTGTCGGCGGTGGCGCGCTCTGACCCCCTTGTTATGTCCCGTTCCCCGGGGGGTCTGAGCGATCGGGCCCTGGGCCTTCGGCTGATGTTGTGTAACGCCAGGTCCGTTATTAATAAGGCCCCCCTCATTTATGATTTGATCTGTGAGGGGGGAGCGGACCTGGTGGGCATCACCGAGACCTGGCTGGGCCCAGAGGGGGGAGTCCCTCTTGTGGAGATGTGCCCAGCCGGGTTTTGGGTTTTTCATCGGCCGAGGGCACAGGGGAGGGGCGGGGGTGTTGCGGTGGTTATTAAGGAGGATCTTTGTCCGAGGGAATCCACTGTTTCTCAGACGACCGGATGTGAGTCTCTTTTCGTGAAGTTCGGTCCCAGGGTGCAGGTGGGCTTGTTGATCGCATACCTGGCTCCCTGCTATGCGGCATTGGCCCTGCTTGAGCTCCTTGAGGTTATAGCCGGCGTGGCGGTTGAGACCCCCAGGCTTATGGTCATGGGGGATTTCAACCTCCCTTCTGCCGGCGGTACCTTGGGGATTGCTCAGGAGTTCATGGCTTCCATGACAGCCATGGGCCTGACCCAGTTAATTCGGGACCCTACTCAAGTGGGAGGTCACACCCTGGATTTAGTTTTTGTCTCTGATCAGTGGCAGAATGGTCTGGGTGTAGGGGATATAGTTATAGAACCCCTGTCATGGACAGATCACTTGCTCCTGAAGCTCGACTTCCGTTCCGCACCCCCCGACCGCAGGGAGGCGGGGCCGCTTAAATGGTACCGCCCCAGGCGCCTGATGGACCCGGATAGGTTCCTGATGGAGCTTGGGCCATTTCCCGAAGCTCGCACACACGACTCGGTTGAGGGCTTGGTCGCCACCTGGGATAGGGTGGCTGCTGGGGCCCTTGACCGGGTCGTGCCCTTGCGGCCTCTGACCCGGTGCCGATCCCATGTGGCTCCTTGGTTTTCCAAGGAGCTAAGGGAGATGAAGCGCCGGAAAAGATGCCTAGAGAGTAGTTGGAGGGCTAGCCGTTCTGAGTCTGACCGAACACTTCTATGATCTTATATTAAGACGTATTTAGTGGCGATAAGGATGGCGAGGAGGACTTACCTCTCCACCCTTATTACGTCCGCGGAAAACCGCCCAGCCGCCCTGTTTAGGGTGACCCGCTCCCTTTTAGAGATGGAAGCACGGGAGGATCCCTTACAGGGACGGGCTGAGGAGTTTTCTAGGTTTCTGCAGGACAAAATCGCTCAGATTCGGGATGAGCTGGACTCCGACTGGGCATCTCCGGGCGGGGGGGCGGGGGTGGATATCGGTGAGGTCAATTGGGTTGAGTTCGACCCTGTTACTGTAGAAGACGTGGACAGGGTGCTGGGGGGACTGAATGCCACCACCTGTTTGTTGGACCCGTGCCCCTCCTGGCTGGTCTTGGCCACTCGGGAGGTGACACGAGGCTGGTTCCAGGGTATTATAAACGCTTCCTTGAGAGAGGGGCTTTTACCCGCCGCCTTGAAGGAGGCAGTGGTGCGGCCCCTCCTCAAGAAACCGTCCCTGGACCCAGCATTGTTATCAAATTATCGTCCTGTCTCCAACCTTCGCTTTGTTGCGAAGGTTGTAGAGAGTGTGGTGGCCCATCAGCTCCCCCAGTTCCTGGATGAAGCGAGTTATCTTGACCCCCTCCAATCGGGCTTCAGGCCCGGGCACAGCACGGAGACGGCGTTGGTCACGTTGGTTGATGATCTCTGGAGGGCTCGGGACAGAGGTTGTTCCTCTGTCCTGGTCCTGTTAGATCTCTCGGCGGCTTTTGATACTGTCGACCACAGTATCTTATTGCAACGGTTGGGGGGGTTGGGGGTTGGAGGCACCGTGTTGCGGTGGTTGTCCTCCTTCCTCTCCGACCGTTCGCAATTTGTGTTGACGGGGGGGCAGAGATCGTCCCCAAGGCCCCTGCTTTGTGGGGTGCCTCAGGGGTCGGTGCTCTCGCCCCTGCTGTTCAACATTTATATAAAGCCGCTGGGTGAGATCATCCGTGGCTTTGGGGTGGAGTTCCATCCGTACGCTGATGATACTCAGCTGTACATCTCCACCCCGGGCCACCCCAACGAAGCCGTCGAAGTGATGACCCGGTGCCTGGAGTCCGTGCAGGGTTGGATGGGTCGTAACAGGCTTCGTCTCAACCCGGCCAAAACCGAGTGGCTGTGGTTTCCTGCGCCCAGATACAGCCAGCTTATTCCTTCGCTGGCCCTGGGGGGAGAGGTATTGACCCCCATGGAAAGGGCGCGCAACTTGGGTGTCCTCCTGGATGTGCGGCTGTCTTTGGAAGAACATATTGCAGCCGTCGCCAGGGGGGCTTTTTATCAGATTCGTCTGATTTACCAGTTGCGGCCCTTTCTGGATCTGGGCGCACTTCGCACAGTCACTTCCGCCCTCGTTATCTCCCGCTTGGATTATTGCAATGCTCTCTACATGGGGCTCCCCTTGAAGAGTCTCCGGAGGTTGCAGTTAGTTCAGAATGCAGCCGCGCGGGTGATCGTGGGTGCCCCTCGGGGCGCCCACGTAACACCACTTCTCTGCAGGCTGCACTGGCTTCCTGTGGCCTTCCGGATTCAATTCAAGGTGGTACTGATGGTATTTAAAGTGCTCCATGGCTCGGGACCTGGGTACTTACGGGACCGCCTGCTGCCACCAACAACCTCCCGCCGCCCAGTACGCTCCCACAGGGTCGCCCTACTTGGGGTACCGCCAACTGATCGTTGTCGGCTGGTGGCCCCGAGAGTGCGTGCTTTCTCTGTGGGAGCCCCCTCCCTGTGGAATGATCTCCCCCCGGAGATACGAGCCATGACAGATATCCTCTCCTTCCGGCACGCAGTTAAGACCCTATTTTTTAAACAGGCTGGCCTGGCCCAGTAAGGGTCTATGGGGTTTTAAGTTAACAGGGTTTTTTAAATTTTAATCTCATTTTTAAAATTTTTCGGGATGCAGCCACATCTATGTTTAATCTGGTTTTAAATTCTATTTAATTTTGTAACTTTGTATTTTCTGTATTTATTAGGCTGTACACCGCCCCGAGTCCCTTTTGGGAGAGGGAGCAGTATAGAAATACAAACAATAAATAAATAAATAAATAAATAAATAAATAAGTGCCTTGCCTGGGGCACCCTGCACAGCTGACAGGGAGATCTCCTGCCCAGCGGCGGAGCTCTGGCCAAGGCAGAGGACACCTCCCTGCCGAGCCCTCCACTCATCCCGCCAGGGCCATGCCGGAGCAGGGTGGGCTGAGCAGAGCCAGAAAAGCGAGCCGCGGGTGTGCACCCCCCTACCAACCGAAAGCCGGGCCAACCCGAGCTTAGCTTCCTGAGTCCCTCCAGCCTGACCCTGAAGGGGCCACCAGGAGAGGCCGCCTGAGGCAGTGATAGCACCCACCCGTCCGTGGACAGGGAGATGAGGCAACAGCAGCGCTGTTTCCCTGATCGGCAGCTTCAGCAGAGCCCGCAGCCACCTGTCCTTTCCACTCCTCACCCAGCTTGCCCCATCCCCTCGCATCTCCAAATGTGCCAGCAGCTCCAAACATGGCGCCAAGTGAGCACTGATGCTTGGGCATCAGCACTCACTCGGCGGGGCTCAGCTCAGAGGAGGATGCAGCAAGGGCCGTCGCCTCACCTCCCTGTTCATAGACGGGTGGGCACTATCACTGCCTCGGGTGGCTTCTCTTGGTGGCCCCTTCGAGGTCGAGCTGGAGGGACTCGGGAAGCCAAGATCGGGTTGGCCCGGCTCTTTCGCTTGGCAGGAGGACGCGCACCTGCGGCTCGCTTCCCCAGCTTGCCCAGCTCCAGCACAGCCCTGGCAGGATGAGCGGAGGACCTGGTGGGGAGGTGCTCGCTGCCCTGGCCAGAGCTCTGCCGCCGGGCAGGAGTGCCTGCCTGTCAGATGCGTGTGGCGCCCCAGGCGAAGCTGTTTGCGCTCTGCTTGGCGCCAGGCAGGGATGGTGGCTGGGCGCTTTTCCCTGGGTGGGCCGATCCTGCGGTAGGGCCCCGGGAGATTCACCTCCCCACTTGGGGTTGGGCTGCTTTCTCAGGCAGGGGAGGCTTTTTCATAGTAGGGCGTCATTTTTAAAAGAATGGGCTTTGCCTTCGAACGATGCCTGGGAAGGTTGCGACAAGAGCGCCTGAAGCCGGGTGTCTCCGGCGGGACTCTGTTTGCAGAGAGGAGCCCTGGCCGGCCCCACATGGCTGTGTCAAATGCCACGGCAATGCTCCAAACACCGCGGCGGTGCTCCAAACCGGAAAGCAACGGTGGCGGAAGGTCTTCTGATACGAAGTGCCCTACCAGTACCGAGGCTGACATCCACACCAACGCCACCAGTGGGTGCTCCTAACGGCAAGCCTCCCCGCCCTTCCCCCATTTGGCATGTTTTAAAATAGGCCTAAATTTGGGGGGAGGGGCTTAATTTCATTTTAAGCCTATAAAACATGCTGGAACTTCCTATTGGGGGAAATCGTATTGTTGGAGAAACACGGTAGAACAGAATAACAGAGTTGGAAGGGACCTTGGACGTTTTCTAGTCCAAACCCCTGCCTAGGCAGGAAACCCTACACCACTTCAGACAAATGGTTATCCAACATCTTTTAAAAAACTTCCAGTGTTGGAGCATTCACAACTTCTGGAGGCAAGTTATTCCACTGATTAATTGTTCTAACTGTCAGGAAATTTTTCCTTAGTTCTAAGTTGCTTCTCTCCTTGATTAGTTTCCACCCATTGTGCCTTCCTGCCCTCAGGTGCTTTAGAGAATAGCTTGACTCCCTCTTCTTTGTGGAAGTCCCTGAGATATTGAAACACTGCTATCATGTCTCCCCAGTCCTTCTTTTAATGTGTAGTTTTAAATATTACAGGTCTTTCAGAAACATAATTTTAAGAACCCAAGCTTGAGAAAAAGTGGTGATATGACAAAGAGGAGAGTAATGGTTTTAGTTTCCATAAGGCAATCTTACTTTTTTTTATTTTGCAATTTTGACATATTAAAATATAATCTGTTATATGCACAAATGGAACTGTGTCCAGCATTTAAGAGGTGTGTTTCTGTATATCTTACATACAGATGCTAATAACACACCCAAATATTAAAATCAGTTATATTGTATGAAGAGAAAGTTCAAATGCATTGAGAGTTTTCTTTTAAATAAAACATACCTAAGAAAATAAAGAAATTCTTCATTCAAATTAATGGTGAATTATTTTGTCATGAGAATAGGATTTTATATTCATTTAAATGAAAGCACACAAATTGTTCTTGACAAGAAAAACAAAGCTAGCCTAGGGCAGTATTTTCATGATAGAAAACGGCACGTGTCCATGAATATCTGGTATAATATTAACAAAAACTATTCAATTAGCTATTCATGTACCCATTGTAATGAATATTTATTTGCATAGCAACTAAGTAACATCGATACCTTTTGTTTAGGAATTCTGGAGTTTCAAAATGAAAGGAATATTCTTTGTAAGAATGTATAGAAATTGGACAAAAGATTGCCAAGTATATCTTTTCTTTAAAGTTCTCCAAGGAATTGATCAAGCCATTGACTTGTATTTATGAGATCTTTTTCTTACTGAAAATTGTGGATTTTTTTTAGAGCTACTTTTAAAAAAAGTGAAGTCTCAAGAACATTAAATTAAGATAGTTTTTTGCTATATATTCTGATAATGACAACATGCTCAGTTTAATAAATGTGTGGAATATTTTTCTGCAAACAGAAGATCTAAGCTATGTATTATGTTTGTTATGTAGAACACAGATCACATGGCTGATTTATTCAAGAATTGCATGGTATCCTGAAACTGGCTGCATCGTGCACATGGGCTTTACTCTCCAGCCATGAAAAAAGGAAAAAAGATCCACTAATGGCATCAACAGGAAAAGGCATTCAGAATAAGGGAAATAACAGTAGTGGGAGGAAAGAAATTTATAGATGCTCAAGTCCTCCAAACTATCAGATTCCCTGTGCCTCTGTATAGAGAGAGCTATGTTAGTTGTGTACTTTGTAATAATAGTTTGACTCTGACTGAAAAATAGAATGTGCAAAAAAAAAAAAAAGGTATTCTGAGCTTGGTTAATGAGCCAGTCCAGCATGGGTTATTTGAGAGCAGGAGGGTTGGAAATCTTGTCTCAAACCTGTAGGCTACAAGTTTTTATAATTAATTTACAAGGTTGAAATAAGGACACTGAAAGAATTTTGATTTAATTGCTGGCTTGTGTTAGGCCTCAAAGATGTTTGGAAATATACGTTGCTCTGAATTAGGAGCTCTAAGTGTTGGAATAAACATAATAAATTAATGTGCCCAAAATCTTTGAACAAATCATGAATAAAACTGATTTTGAAGTCCAGACATGCAGAGCTTACCATAAGCAGGAACCAAACCCTTTACATTAACCAGAGTTTAAGTTTAAAAGCTATTTTAAGAGTTTGGTAGAGTTTGGTGGCCTTTGTATAGAGTCAGTTTTACATTTCACGTGTTTCTTGTTGTTCAGGCTTCATGATGTATTGTGAGAATTTTCTCATCAATTCTCCTACAAGCATGAATAGTCACAAGAGTAGTGTGTAGCTTCAAAAGAAGCAGCATATGAAATCCCAGGGCCAGTCTTGAGCGTGGGCCCAGAGTTGAGTAGCATCCAGTTGTAAAGGAACAGACTACAGTCTGACAGAAAGACTAAGTACATTAATTCAATGGCTTCAAAGGTTGAGCTCAACTGAAAGAAAACATAAATTCTAATATCTCTTTGAAGCAGTGAAGGGAGGAAAGAGATTTGTCTGCAGAAGAAAAGTAAGCTTGCCATTTTGCAAGTCTGGAGTGAAGTTTTCAGAAAACCCTTGTTCTTTTTCTGTAAAGTTTTAGCTCCTGGTCTGATCATGTCTAAGTAAAATTAGCAAAACTATCTCAATTGATTAACTTGTCCTTTCCTCTTTTTTGATGAAGCATCCGGCATAGAATTATTAGAGCAGCACTCCAACACAACTGGCAAATAGCTGGAGAAAGCTGCTTTAAAAATAAAACAACTCCACCAGTAATATGGGGCCATCACTTGGATTTTGTTAAGGATGAGTTGGTTTAGTTCTGTCTTTGAGGCACTAGGTGGCAATAACCATGAACAATTAAGCATATTTCCTAGTCAAACTACAGACAACTACAATGATCTAATACATATCGATTTTACAGAAGACAATGTTGAAAAAGCACTACACAATCTAAAACCATCTTTATCTATTGTACTGGATGGAATATGTGCCTACTTCTTAAAAAACCTATCCACTTCCATAGCCGAACCTCTAAGCATAATCTTTGAAAAATCTTTCAGGACCAGCTCCTTGCCAAAACTATGGTCACAAGCCACGGTCATCCCCATCTTCAAAAAGGGAGAACCCAGCCAAGTAGAAAATTACAGACCAATCTCTTTATGCTGAGTCACCTGTAAAGTCATGGAATCAATTATTAATCAATCCATCATCCTCCACTTAGAGACAAACAACCTACTCTCTAATAAACAATTTGGTTTCAGAAAAAAACTATCCTGTAATCTGCAACTCTTACATTGCAAAAACATATGGACTGCACAACTCGATCAGGGCAAAGCAATAGACACAATCTACATAGACTTCTGTAAAGCCTTTGATTCAGTGGTACATGACAAACTACTCCTAAAACTAAAATCTTACAATATCTCTGGACACCTGCATAACTGGATAGAAGCATTCCTGTCAAACAGACAACAAATGGTCAAAATTGGAGTGTCCTATCAAATTCTGTACCTGTCAACAGTGGTGTCCCCCAAGGCAGTGTTCTAGGACCAACTCTTTTCATACTCTACATAAATGACCTCTGTGATCACATTAAGAGCAACTGCATTCTCTTCGTTGATGATGTAAAGCTATTCAACACCACAGACAATACTGCTACCCTTCAAAAAGACCTTGACTAGGTATCAGAATGGTCAAACAAATGGCAACTTCAAATCTCAACAAATAAATGCTCTGTCTTACATATTGGCAAAAAAAAAAATCAGAAAATAAAATACAGGCTGAATAGTCAAGACCTTGTTGATGATCCAAACTCTGTCAAGGATCTTGGAGTACTCATCTCTAATGATCTAAGTGCTAGAGCCCACTGTAACTACATAGCCAAAAAGGCGTTAAGAGTTGTTAACCTAATCTTACATAGCTTTTTCTTTGGTAATATTACACTACTAACTAGAGTATAGAAAACATTTGCTAGACCAATACTCGAATACAGCTCATCAGTGTGGAACCCACATTACATATCTGATATTAACACAGTTGAGAAAATCCAGAAATATTTCACAAGAAAGGTTCTCCACTCCTCTACTCATTTCAGAATATCTTATGCCACCAGACTTGAAATACTAGACCTAGTAAACCTAGATCTATGCCGCCTTTGGTCCAATCTAAGTATAGTATATAAAATAATACATTGCAATGTCCTATCTGTCAATGAATATTTCAGCTTCAACCATAACAATATAAGAGCAAACAATAGATACAAACTCAAGGTTAATTGCACCAAACTTGATCGCGGGAAATACGGCTTCAGCAACAGAGTGGTCAATGTCTGGAATACTCTACCTGACTCTGTGGTTTCTTCCCAAACCCCAAAAATTTTAACCTTAGACTGTCTACTATTGACCTTACTCATTTCCTAAGCGGTCTGTAGGGGGCATGCATAAGCACACCAACATGCCTACTATCCCTGTCCTATTGTTTCTTTTTATTTTTTATTTATTTTTCTTATGTGTATCCATGTATTCATAACTATGTTTTTACTTATACCTATTATCTTGTAAGCAATTGACAAACCAAATAAATAAATAAATAAATATGCTAATTTCCATCCCTGCTTCTCTTGAGATTTCCATATATTTTAATGGATTATTTTTGGCATCAGACAAGAAACACATAAACACATTAGATAATACTGATAATCGTTTGTATTGTTAATTATTGCATGAAGATTTATGATTTGTAAAGATATAACTAAACCAATTCTAATAAAGTAAAATGACCAAGTTGAGCTTGGTGTTCATAATAACTTCATGAGCATGTTCACGATGATTTCAACCACAGAATGGAACTGGTTTACCATTTCCTTCCCCCAATACTTACTTCCCTGACTAAACTGCTTCCCTCCAGTCTTCCGTAGTAGTCCCTCCTTCAAGCTATTCAGGACTGACTCAACTTGATTTCTGAGACCAGACATGGCCAGCCTGCTGCTGCCACCTATTGACCTTTATTCAAAAATGTAATTAGAAAAATGACTTAAAATTATTACATGTATATTAATGATTAAAGCATATAGTAATACGTATTACAATCATTAGCCATTGTGTAAATGGCCACTGACTACATTAGGACTTAGATTCCCATAACAGCTGCCATTTAAAAAGTCTTCAGAAGAAACAATAGTGCTGATAATAATTTTGTTTCTGGAAAAAAAAAATATCAATCATTCCTGGAGCCAGAGAAGTGAGGAAGACTTATTCCAACCCATGGTTACAAATCAGAACGCTGAAGTAAGGCCTTTCCATTGGAGCAAGTCATAAGTACAGAGATAAGTATAAGCCTGGCAGGACTTCTACTTCTCATCAGAAAGCAAAAGGAGCTAAAATGCTGAATTATTAAAATATTTTATTTAAATGAAATTTCAGACCTTATATGCAGGTATATACAATACCAGCCTCTTTCGCAGGTTGTATTGCCCTTCTTGAGCCACCAAACCTAGCTGTTCAGTGACTCGGTGTCTCTTACGCTGCAAAGGAAAACCCTCTATTTGCAAAAGCCCTCCCCCCCCTTTTTTTTTGAAAGACTGACATCAGGATAGCCTAAAGCAAGCTGTGTGCTCTCACAGGGTCCTGACCTGAATGCAACTGATAAAGGAAGGAAAGCTCTGGATAGCAGACAAAGTCCCTTTTAAGTTTTCTTTTGCTTTTTCACATTTAAAGAAGCATCTGAGTGCATATTATCTAGAGACTTAAAGAGTTACCACAAAATAGATATACCTTTAACCTCCCTTCCCTCTACGTTCTATAAGTTGTTTTGTCACTAACTACGAAATCATCCTCCTTCCACATTGATTTATTTTATGTACATATACTAGTCTACTTTTATGCGCATTACTCATTTACTTTAGATCATAACAATTTCAAAGAAATATGCTATTCATGAAGGCCACAATTTCTAAAATAAGTTACTATAAATATGAATACTTTAAGAAAAGGAAACTGGTTTACAATGCCATAACTTTGTTGCTGTTTAATTTTCCTTCCTTATTTTCTCAGACAAGAGTACAAATTAGGCAGTGGTGGAAGTTCTTAGTGAGGGCAACATACTTGGGATTCCTTTCCTATTACAATGCTAGTAAGACATTTGTTGGAGATTAAGTGTTGTCACCCCGGAACCTCTGATCAAGGAACAGAGCTATAGCAATAGAAATTGGCTACAGTTGAATGAAGGGGTTCCCTCCAAGTCTTTCTAGTCTCCTATGGAACTCCAGGGAAGCAATTTGAAAAAAGCATGGCCTCTGCCCAAACTATTAAATGCCCTTGTCCAACAAATGTTTGCTCCTCTCTTTTCTACAGCTATGGAATCTGGACTGACTGCAGTATTTTAGTGAAGCAGTGCTACTTCAACATCTATATTGTCATTGCAGGAAAATCCTGTCAAAGAATGTTTTAATGTTGTAGTTCAGCTTCTCTGGAAAGCATCAGGTTAGAGCTGCTGTAGAGCTCATCAGAGAGATATTTTAGAGAGTAATCTAAGAACAGTAGCAAAGACATCAAATCTCTCTGAGATTTCTTGCTTCTATAGATGTGGCTTGTTGTATTCCAGACTGTGAAATCTTTGAAGTTCCCAAAAGTCAACCTCAGTGTATGAATAACTTTTTGTTTCCACCCTTAGAGATGAAAACTGTGTTTAAATGGGGATTGTAGGTTGCTCAAGGGAGAACAACATGGTAACAAAACTAAGTCTGTAACAATCATAGCTGGAGCCTGGAGGTTTTGGTAAATAGTTATTGTGACATGTAGCAGGCAGAATGCTTGCAAAATGTTGTTCAGCAGTAACAGAAGATACAAAACTCACTGGTTCTTAATCATTTCTGGAGCAATATAGATGTGTCTAGCTGACTAGTTAGCTATTTCCTGAGATACACAAGCCAAACTCAAGAATGTTTTTGTCTTAGCAGTGCACAAAGTGGGTAGCCATTTGTCCATTTTGATTCCTGTGCTAATTAGATGGTTGACCCTATAGCTTAAACAGCCCCTTTCAAATCTAAGATTCTATAAACTGGAAGCTCTTTTTGCATCCTATAATTTCCACTGTCAATTTAATCCAGACCTTCTGACACAACACAGAAGATAAAGGCATAACAATTATAATAGAAAAGGTTTGCAGAACTTGATAGAGAGTTTGAGAATTTCTGATATTCCTTCCCAAGAAAACAGAATCCTCCCAAAGGAATTGGATGGACACAACAATATAGCTAGGTAGAGGCTAAGATTTTGCTCTATACTGGAATCCAAAGATGGAGTGAATACATTCATGGGGTGAGAAAATTGTGCAGACGGGTGGGTAACTAAAACTACCAATAAGAATTGCCATATCAAATATGCAAAATGTAGGCTTCTAAGGAATTACTTATGTTTAGTACAAACTAAAACTATGGGTAATCAGTTTCACCAAGTAAAATCCACAGGGCCAGGAGAACATTTGGGCAATCGCTATGCCTAGTGTGAGTAAACACTGAGAATGCAACAGCTAGCGCCATACTACAGAAATGAATGAATGAATGAATGAATACACTATAAGCACCTTATTCTTCTCACATAATTTCTTCTCAGTGACATTATTGAACAGGCTGTAGAAAACAAACATCGTTAAATGAGAAAAGAAGAGCAGGCACCTGCTTAATTCCCCACTGCAACATTTTTCCAGTGACGAATGCTCCCTAAATGGATTTAGCTTCTGAAAAGAAGTCAGAGAGAAATTTGATGTGGCCCCCTGACCCCTGGTAAGCACATGTATCTTCACCTGTCACATAACACACTGGCACTTGCTTACTTTTCTGCAAAGACTATTGATTTTGCTTATTGGCTGCAGGCTAGTCCATAAAGAACAAATTACAAAGTCAGAGGTCTACAGTTAGCAATTGCTTGCATGATAACAGGGAACTCAGCAGTATTTGCACCATGTGGGATCCACAAACTCACAAATGCAGGCAAACCAAAAGCATAGGCCACCCATGTAATGATTTTTCTTTTGTTAAATAAACAGTGCACACCCTCTTTTGTTCTCCCATCTCAATAAACTAGATAGGTGGTGGTTTAATCTATGCCCACAGTTTAAAAGGGAATGAGAGTGAGAGATTAAAATCTACACAAACACACATGCATGCACATAATAGAAATGGTTAAGATACTGTAACCTGAATCTTTCAAAATTTAAATATTTTCTCAGTAGATTTGCTATGCCATTTGTCCATTGTATAAAGGCCAGTGAGAGAAAACCAGTGGATTAAATGAATACAAATATGAAGTTTTGGGTTAACTACATTTTCTCTGAGTTAGTATTTAGAAAACGTTGAATCAAAAGCTCATGTCTGAATGTTTACCTCCGCACAGAAATCAAACAGATTACGTATCTTGCAATAGAGATAATGAAACATTGCTTTGAGAAAAAAGAAAACCAAAGAAAGAATTCAGGTAACCTTATTGTGTGTTATTGTACTGTATGTTACAAGAATGCATAGGTGAGAAAAAAGTAATCAGGTTTGTAGCCATGCACGCTTATGTATTCTTACTTGGTCCATGAAAAGAAAATCCTTAATTATGCATAACTAAAGAAGGAACCACTTCTTTATTACATGATGTATGAAACTATGAGCATGTAATCTTCATTTCCCAACACACTTTCAAAACAACATCTGAATATGTGTGTGTATGCATACATACATACATACATACATACATACATACATACATACATATCTCCTATGAACGAATTTGGCTTTTTTTTCAAGTATGCATTGGTAATGATTTGCATTCTTCTATCTCTTTTAGCATGCACGCATATAAAGACCATATGTCCATTATGTAGATTATTTAGAGCACTTAAATGAACTGAATGCAAAAAAGAACAGAAATCTCAATAAGAAATAGTGCAGAATGCCATTTACTTTGATTGTGCTATGCACAAAAGCATGAATGCAAATAATTGTACCAAAATCTGTGTAAAATCTCCTTACCTATCTGTAAGGGATCTAAATAGTCAGAGACAGCACTTTTTTCAGTGTCATCATGTGTTTAGTTCGCTTATTTAGAAATCCCCATCTCAAAATACCTCTCTATAAGTGAGAAGGAGAAATCAAGCCATATAACTGCTTTAGATTTCAATACTGTTATCTGCAGTTATCACATTAGAATTCCTCCATAAACACTACGTCAGAAGTATGAAAATGTTATCTGTTGCTTACAGATATGTGATGCCTTTGAAAGATATGTAATGAAATCTATACCCACATAATATAATTTATGTCTGAGATATTAAAATCACTACTTGCACTCTACATTCTGTTTATTTGATCTTATTTATAATATTTTGGACAGTCAGTTAAATGCAGCATTATTTATTGTAATCTTATTCCAACTAGACAGATTGACCTACATAGCTTCATTATCAGTAGGCTTGGGCTGTATCTGAAATTCTTAAGAATGCTTCCATTCCATACACAAATTCTATAATATTTTAAATTGTGCAACACATTTTATATAACACTTACCTTATTAAATTCAAATAATATTTTGCTTTGAAAAACAATATAGAGAATAGAAACTAATAGTTAGAAAAATAGATTTTTCAAGGCATTACTATGACCTACCTTATTTTTCTTTTTGTTTCGATAAGTTCATGAATGGAAGTTCTACTTTTTAATCATTGACAACCGATTTCATTGTGTGTGTTAACCATTACAGTGTATCAGCTACTGTTGCTGTATTGGACTTTTCCCAGAGTGCTCATAAGTGTCTCCTTAAAGATATAGACTTGACATTTCCATGCAGTGTATTATTGGCCCATGCTGGCAGAAATCAAGGGATCATGCATTTGTCACAAAAGCGAATGCTTGCTGAGCATGGTGTAAAAGACAGAGTGTTTGTGAGAGGCTGGCAGCATCTGCTGACTGCTTTATATGCCAGCTGGAAAAATGGCTCAGTTACTGAAGCTACTCATTCCCCTGGTGAGTTCTCCCTCCCTGCGCTCACTTCAAAACCAATAAACTCCAACTCGTGGCCTTTTTCTGGTGTCAAATGGATGGAACAAGTTTGTCATCACCCAGTACGAGGAGCAGCCACGAGCTGGAACATCTTCCACAATGATTACTGTTACTAATTCTGCTGAGAAATATGCAGAGCATCTGCACGGGGAATTCAATGAAGTGTAGCCAAAATAGAACTTGCTTTTATGCCCAAGCTCCTGGTGCCCGGGTTAAGACAGCACAAGGCAGATCATATGACTTGAGCCATTTCAATTCCTCATCACTTTTCATGGGAGAACAGCAAAGTGCTGATCCTGGAATAAATCTGCTGAGGGAAATACAGATAAAAAAATCTGCAGGTGTGACTTTATCACAAGCAAAGCATTAAATGTACAAGCCTGTTATTCTAACAAGCTGAAATTATGAGAGAGCAAAGGCCCTATTAACATTTATCCAAATAGCTCGAACATTGTAAGATGAATGATTCAATCTAGGTTATCAAAATCCGTATCATTATTAAAGGTTAGTCAACTTATGCAGAAAGTGCAGATCTCTGAGAAATGCAGTACACATTAGAGACATGTAACAGACAAGTGTTATTCCTTCTCATGAGAAACTGGCAGGTTTGAATTATATATCCAACTCTGCCTGTCTCATCCTTGGAAAGATTTAACTAACCTTTCATGAAAATAGATTGGTAGCTCCAATCAATGTATGTGCATACAATATAACCACAATCACTTTTATCGGAATGGCCTAGAGAAAACACAAAACATCGGGATAATAAGAAGTTCAGATAAACATAATGATTATATTAAGATGAGGCTACTTTGGGAACACTCAATAACTTTGGGCCACTGACATTTAAAATACAGGAGGTTAGAATAATTGTTTCGGAGCGGCAATGAAGAGGCACACACGTATAGTGATTCAGTCTTTTTGTTTATTCTCAGGACACCGACTGACTCGGCGGCGCGGCAGCCCTTCTTTTAAAGGGCTCCCGCGCCTAAGCCAACCAATGACGGCGCGAGGATCTCCCGCCGGAATGTAGACCAATGAACAGTAAGTATTTCAAATATTAACCAATCCAGAACACCCCTCCCTCCTTGGTCCAGTCTGACCAATCAGGAGCCGCGCCTATGTTACGTAATCACGTAGATAGGCGGGGCTCCTGTGAGTCCGACTGGACCTGCGCGGCTCAGTTGCGTCGTTACCATCGGCTGGTGCGGAAAGACCTGTTGCTCCTCTCGCCTCCGGCCCTGGAAACTTCGAGCAGGTCGAGCCGGCTGCGTCACTATCAACGGGCCTAACTGGGCTAGTTGACGTGGCCATGCCGCTCCCTGCTCGGCCTGGATTATCGACGACCCTGTCAGATGTTTCAGCGGGACGTTCTTCAGGATCAGGTGCGTAGCAGCGCGACCCGACCGGAGCTAGAGTTGAGGGTGTGTGTGTGTGAGTTAGGGTGTCATTGTTTGTTAGTGGGCTTCCCTTATCCAGACTGCTTGATGGTTGTTCCCCTTCCCCCCCAGGAAAATCGCCAGGTCTGGGATGGGTGCGAGTTCGAAGTTGGTCTATGTGTCGCTTCCAGCTTTTGCCATCAGCGGTGGTAAGCTGGTAAGAACGGGGTCCGGTTAGATGTGTGATGGTGGCTGGCACCCATAAGGGGTGCCCTACCAGGTTTTTAGCGTAAACTAAATCCCCAATTCGGAATGTTCGGACTTTGGTTGAAGAATCTAGGGGTTTCTCTGTAGAGTAGGTGGGGTGTAGTCTATCGAGAGGGGAACGTAGTTTTCTCCCCATAAGTAATTCAGCAGGAGTTTTGTTAGTAGTGCTACTAGGTGTAGTGTGTTGGAGGAACAATAATTTGTCGATGCGTGTTTGTATAGGGCCCTGGTCTAACTTAAGAAGGGACTCCTTGGTAAACCGGACCATGCGCTCGGCCCGTCCATTCGCTGCCGGATGTGCCGGCGCGGTTAAAGCATGGCGTATGCCCAAACTTGCTAGGTAGCCCTCAAATTCTGTAGCCGTGAATTGAGGGCCGTTGTCAGATACCAGGACGTCTGGTAAACCATGGGTGGCAAACCAGTGACTGAGCTGTCGGATGACAGCTTCAGAAGAGGTTGATTTCGTGAGGCTCACTTCTAACCAGTTGGAATAAGCGTCTACCAGAATCAAGAAGGTATGTCCCTTAGTCGGACCTGCAAAATCTATGTGGACTCTAGACCAAGGGCCCCTAGGTAGATCCCACTCAGTAGCTGGTGCCTTTGGGGGTGAGGGCCGGGAAGTCTGGCAGGGCTGGCAACCCACGACCCAGTCGGTAACATCCTTGTCTAACCCAGGCCACCATACATAACTTCTAGATAGACTTTTCATCTTTACCACCCCGGGGTGTCCCTCATGCAATAGTTTCAATATGGGATTTCGTAGTTTTTGTGGAATGACCACTCGATCCCCCCATAGTACACAGCCTTTTAGTACGGACAGTTCCATTTGTCTCTGTTTAAACGGTCTGTGCTGTTCTTGTAACTCAGAGTCAGGCCAACCCTTTATGATCCACCTACTCACGGTATGCAGTAGGTGGTCGTTAGAGGTTTCGTGCGCGATGTCTGCTGCTGTCATCGGGAGGTCGGGCAGGGTCTCAATCAAAAAGGTTGAAGTGCTGGGGTTTGGTTCAGGATCAGAGTCTGGTAACGGGCAACGACTTAAAGCATCGGCGTGCGTGATGGTCGGACCCGGGCGGTAAGACAGGGTGTAATTGTAAGCGGCCAGGAATTCTGACCATCTTGTCATTCTGGGTGATAGAATGTGGGGAGTGGGTTTGTCACCCGCCAGGATACCTAGTAGGGGTTTGTGATCGGTGATGATAGAAAATGATCGGCCATACAGGTATTCATGGAAACGTTTAATACCCGAAATTATGGCTAGTGCCTCCTTGTCCAGTTGACTGTAATTCCTTTGGCTTTGGGACAAGGTTTTTGAATAGAAGGCAATCGGAGGCTCTCTGCCGTTAGGTAGAAGGTGGCTCAGGACAGCTCCGATTCCAAAGGGGGAGGCATCACAAGTTAGTAACAATGGCAAAGTCTCGTTATATTGAATTAACACTTGAGCTGAAGTGATCATGTCTTTAATTTTGTTAAATGCTGTTTCTTCCCGATGTCCCCACTTCCACGATGCGTCTTTGTCCAAAAGTCTATGCAAGGGTTCCGCCACCGTGGCTTTCTGGGGCAAAAAGACATGGTAAAAATTTATCAACCCTAGGAAAGCTTGTAGGTCAGCCTTGTTAGTTGGTGTGGGGGCATTTTTGATAGCACGGGTTTTTCCTGCTGTTGGATGGATGCCATTGCCATCGATTAGGTATCCTAAAAACTCTATTTTGTCTGTGATAAGGGTACATTTGTCTTTTTTGACTTTAAACCCAGCCTCAGTGAATTTGGTCAGTACTTTTCTTAAGCGGTCTCGCAGTTGCAATTTGTGTTTAGCTGCAATTAGGACGTCATCGAAATACGGAATGACTCCAGGAATTCCTTGAAGGAGGCGTTCCATAAGAGATTGAAAAATGCCTGGTGCCACGCTAACGCCAAATTGGAGGCGATTACACTTAAATGCACCCCGGTGTGTTACAATAGTTTGGGCTTCAGCTGTTTTTTTGTCAACGGGCAGTTGCTGGTAAGCCTGAGCCAAATCGAGTTTAGCGAAAATCTTTCCGCCCTTGATAGAATGTAGCAAGTGTTGCACGACAGGCACGGGGTATGCGCTCTGTTGTAGTGCATGGTTGAGGGTCGCCTTATAGTCCCCACAAATACGAACCGACCCGTCTGCTTTTATAGGGGTCACTATAGGGGTCTCCCATTTAGCGTGGTCAACTGGCTCGAGGACCCCTTGCTTTACTAGTTTATCCAGTTGTTCTTCTATTTTTGGCTTTAAGGCAAAAGGTACCCGTCTAGCCTTTAGTCTAATTGGGGCTACCTTGGGGTCTATGTTAAAAGAGATCGGGTTACCCCGGTACTTGCCTAATTCTTCGCTGAACAGGTCCTGGAATTCTTGAATGAGATCTGCCTCCCAGTCAGCGTCTGTGATATGGTTGATACCGGTCATCCCTATTCCCAGCGGTTCGAACCATTCCAGTCCTAAGAGGCTGGGTCTGTTCCAGTCCACGATTGTTAGGGGCAGAATATCAGTATGGTTGTTGAAGGTTACCTGGAAATGTCCAATCCCTACTACCGGAATTCTGTTTCCCTGGTAGTCTTTGAGCGTTAATTTCTGTTTGTCTAGTTCGCTTCGCCGTATGTCTGGGATCAATTTCTTAATACTGTCCCAGGAAACCATGGAAAGGAATGATCCCGAATCCACTTCCATTTCACAATTTTTTTCTTCAATTCTTACTTGCACGTGGACTTTTTTGACGTTTTTTGTATTAGAGTGACCAATTATTATTGTTTGATGTGTTTCTTCCTTCTTGTAAGATGACTCTTTAAACTTTCTATTCCTTCCTTCCTGGCTCCAACGGTTGTTTGTTTTCTTTTCTCTCTCTCTTGGGGGAGGGCTTTCTCTTCGCCTGGGGCTGTAGCTTGATCGGGCTCTGCATACCCTTGCAATGTGCCCTTTCTTTTCACACTTTCGGCATATTGCGTCTATGAACCGGCACTCTGATCTGGGGTGGTTTCCACCACAACGGTTGCATTCAAAATCAAACCGCCTGGGTGCCCGCTCTTTTTTTCCTCTCGCGGCTTTTAGGTGGCAAACCTCGTCTTCTTCACTACTGGTCTCAGTTTCAAGATCCTCGTAGTGTGTTGAGGTTTTTCCTTGTTCATCATCAGCTTTGGTGGCTTCTTTGGATTTGTGGTGTGCAGCTTGATTAATCTGTTTCATTCTTGCCGCCGATTTGTGAGCAGCTTCGGCTGCGGTGGCTTCTTCGATGGCCTCTGTGGCTGTTATCTTGGGTCGGTTTAGCAACTTACTCTGCAATATTGGATCTTTTAAGCCTAAAACGATCCGGTCTCTTAGCGCCTCATTGAAATCCAAGAATTCGCACTCTCCACCTATTTCTCTTAAATCTGCCACGAAATCGGCGATAGGTTCACCTTCTTTTTGGTTCCGGAGGTAAAACTCATGGCGCTTTATCAGGCAGGAAACTGTGGGCGCGTAGTGTTTCCTCAGGATCTTCTCTAGCTCGGGCCAAGTTAGCGTTTTGACATCGATTGGAGACGCTAGCGCCTTTGCCATCCGAAAAACGGCTTGGCCGCAGTGGGTCAAAAACACCGCTCTCTTTCGGTGATCCGACACTCCGCTCAGATCGCTACTCTCCAAAAACATGAGGAATCGGTCCACATACGTCTGCCATTCCTCCTTGGCCGGGTTGAATTTTTCAGGCGGTGCGTTGCTTCCGGACATGATGCCGCTCGCTCTCCGCCGCTATGCACTCTCTAAACGTGTTGCCTCGATCCCACCTTCGTCGCCAGTGTTTCGGAGCGGCAATGAAGAGGCACACACGTATAGTGATTCAGTCTTTTTGTTTATTCTCAGGACACCGACTGACTCGGCGGCGCGGCAGCCCTTCTTTTAAAGGGCTCCCGCGCCTAAGCCAACCAATGACGGCGCGAGGATCTCCCGCCGGAATGTAGACCAATGAACAGTAAGTATTTCAAATATTAACCAATCCAGAACAATAATAGCATTTTTTCTCTTTCATTTGTGATATAAATGTAGTATACATATACATTTCTGAGAAAACCTTCAACTGATGCAGTCAATTTGTTTCCACTGAGTTTTAACCCCGCCTGCTTTTTATATAGTATTATGGGTATTTTCAATAGCTATTTAAAAATACACAGAATTAGCATGAAAGTATACCATAGGGCCAGGCCACTTGTGGGATCACCTTTATACCTTTATTTCTGCTTACTTTACCATATCTAGCAGAAAGGGCAAACTCTGGCACTCTTAGAATTAACCAATGACATCTAGTTGGATCCAGAATTGGCAGCAACTGCCCTGTGGAATATCATCCTCTCACTGATTTGGTTGGTCTCCATCTCATTAGCCATTTGCAAGGATTATAAGTCCTGGCAGTTTCCCCAGGCATTTGGGTAGGACTCTGTTGCTTGTCAAGGTGCTCTTTTTCTCTGAATGGGTTATTGTTTATCCTTGGGCACCCAAGGTTATATGTCATGGTTTTCTATGCTTTAATCCTTTAAATCAGTGGTCGCCAACCAGTGGGCCAGGGACCACTGGTAGTCCGTAAGAAAATGTTGGTGGTCTGCAGAGAAACATCACCCCCAAAGCACCTCCCAAAGCAATTAATCCAGGCTGCATGGGAATACAAGGCTGAGCCGCCCACATGGCCTGCAGGAATACAAGGCTTACATTGCTTGCATTGCAAACAAGACAAGGTAGTGAGGGGAGAAAAGGCAGAGGGGGGAACTTGCCCCCCTCGCCCGATGCACCTGGCCTGGCCACTGGGCTGCTTCTTTCCACTTCTTTCTTCTTCTGCTTTTGGCTGAACATAAAGAAAGCAGCAAAAGTCTTTCTTTCTCTCCCCCAAACTCCACCAGAAATGAATCTTTGGGACCCTGCAAGGCATCCTGTTCCAAGAAGCTGCGCCGGCATGACAAGTCTCACAAAGACTCATTTCTGATGGAGTTTGGGGAGAGAAAGAAAGGCTTCTGCTGCTTCTGCTGTTTTCTTTGCATGAAGCCAAAAGTCTCTCTCTCTCTCCCCCTGAGTTCGGAGCTGGAGACAGTATCCAGATAACAGATAACAGGTAATCAGAGTTGAAAGGGACCTTGTAGGTCATCTAGTCCAACCTCTCCACCCAAGCGGAGACCCTACACCATTTCTGACAAATGGCAGTCCAATCTCTTCTTGAAAGTCTCAAGTGATGGCGCTCCCACAACTTCCAAGGGCAAGCTGTTCCATTGGTTGATTGTTCTCACTGTCAGAAAGTTTCTCCTTATTTCCAGGTTAAATCTCTCCTTGTTCAATTTCCATCCATTATTCCTTGTCTGCCTACAGGCACTTTAGAAAATAGCTTGACCTCTTCCTCCCCGTGGCAGCCCCTCAAATATTGGAAGACCACTATCATGTCTCCCCTGGTCTTTCTCTTTACTAGACTAGCCAAGCCCAGTTCCTGCAACCGTTCATTGTATGTTTTAGCCTCCAGTCCCCTAATCATCCTGGTTGCTCTTCTCTGTACTTTTTCTAGAGTCTCAACATCTTTTTTATAATGTGGTGAACAAAACTGGATGCAGTACTCCAGGTGTGGTCTTACTAAGGCTTTATAAAGTGGCATTAGTACTTCCCTTGATCTTGATTGTATCCCTCTGTTAATACAACTTAGGATTGCATTAGCTTTTTTCGCTACTGCTGCACACTGCTGGCTCATATTTAGCTGGTTGTCCACTAAGACACCAAGATCCCTCTCACAGTTACTGCTATTGAGCCTGGTTTCACCCAATCTATATGTGTACTTTTGGTTTTTCTTGCCTAAGTGTAGGACTTTACTTTTCTCTACATTGAATTTCATTTTGTTAGATATGGCCCAGTGTTCTAGTCTGTCAAGATCCATCCTGTGATCCCAAATAAGGAATGATCGATCAGTAGGAAAATGGGGTGGGGAATTTTCCCGCAAACTTTTTGAGGGTTTTCCCAGGGTTTCTGGTCCACGGGATTTAAAATTATGAGTTTGGTGGTCCCTGAGGTCCAAAAGGTTGGCGACCCTGCTTTAAATCCACCCAGAGTTACAGTGTCAGATGGGCTACTATATAAATAATGGAAGTGAAGAAATAAATAAGCGCATCAAAATTTGCAATGGCATGATAAAAATGTTTTCAGAAGTTGGCATGAGCTTCTCGCCTGTATGTCACTGCCCCCACATGTGACTAGAAGTCAGCAGAAACAGTAAACGCTACATCAGGGACCATGGTGAGAAGGAGTCTTTATGCTATTTACATACTGCATGGTGGAACATTCCAGCTCACTCTTCCAATTATCATAGTCATTCATTTTCTCCAGATATATTCTTTATTGGATTTCATTGTTCCCCAGACCTTAGAAATTAGAACCCCACAACTACCACCAAGATTTTTATTCCATATTTTCCAAATCTTGGGATTTTTCCGACTGCTAGTTTTGAATTTTGAAATAGATGGTTCTGTTTGGGCTCCATATGGAATACTTGGAAAATTAGTCCATAAACAAGAAACAAATCTGATTAGAAATGAGAACTTTGTGTTTGTGTGTGTGTGTGTGTGTGTGTGTGTAATGTATGTATATATACAGAGATACATATAATTCAAATATGGTAGTAGGGAATTATGGAATACAGAAATCAAATTGCCTGTTCCTGAGTATTGCCTCAATAGCTTTGACTATCATTTTTCTTTATGAGTTTTATTAACTTTAATTTCAATTCCTGCATTCTGCCTCATCTACAGCTTTGGCAAGTGCTGGCACACACGTTCTTGATGCTTGGGTTGGCAGCTAATCTGTTTCCCCACATAGCAAAGAATTTTGTGGAATGGTGGAGGAGGAGGAGGAGGAGGGAGGGGGAGAAGGAAGAGGAGGAGGCTGGATTGAATCTTTTTTTTTGCCATTAAGGCTACTTGTTGCTCAGTTGAGGTAATGGTACTTACAGCAATCAAAAAAGCAAAATATTTAGCTCACAGAGCCATAAAATATTAGAATTCTAACCATGTTTTTCAAAAAGCTCAAATAAGGGAGTGCAAAATTGCCTAATCTATCCTAAAAAAGCTTCTGTTGAAAAAAAATGTACATGGAGTTGGATTCAGTTTAAGTCTGTGACAGGTTACTGATAGTCCTACAAGATAATTATGGGTAACTTAAATCCCATTGGTTTCAACGGATGTACTAAACAAATCCAGCAGCCAAATGATTTGGAGTTGATAACTTCAAAAATATTGTAACCTTTCCTGAAGCAAAGCAAAGAGACCATCTCTGTCTTCTGGTTTTGAGCAAATTAAAAAGTTCCACTCAAGTCCTTTACAATTAACTTTGAGAAAAGTAATACGTTTAATGGCCATGCACATGAAAAGGCTTGATATTAGTGGTCATTAATAACTGGAGTGAAATTTCATTCTATTGATCATCAGTATAATGATAAAAAATTACTTCCTAAAACCAATTATCTTTTTGTTTCAGTAGGTGTTTATTTTTATCTTGGTACAGAATAATTTCTTTGATGCTTTCATTGATATGAAATATTTTCATTTATTTTAGTCATTGATTGTAGGTGGTAGCAACTCCCCCATTTTAGACACCAGTTAATCAGGTGGGGCTCAAAATATCTGACATGAAGTCAGTCTGTCCTGATAATATTTTTCATCTTAATGCTTCAGATTTTATCCAGTGATTTTTGCTGTAAGATACAAAATATGATCTTTATTAAAACTGATAAAATAGCAGAATTGGAGATTACAAAAGAGGTCGAGAAATTCTTTTTAAGCAAAAAGCAATGCATAAATGTTGAGAGATCACTCTATTTTGTCTGGTCCAAAAAGAAAGTTTTCCTTTTATGCACAGGCAGATATAAGTATATTTTACCTCAGCTGAAATACATATTCTATAGCACATGTAGTTTTTTGTTTGTTTACTTCCTTGTTTCATTCTATATTTGGCGTCTCAGTTTAAATTTCCCAAGAGCAATACACATCTCTAAACTATTTGAAACCATCTCCAATTTGAACAAAGGAATTTTTCAATAAATTTATTGATTAAAATATTTCTGCAACTTACATTAAGGATATAAGCTCATATATATATATATTCATATATGTATGAATTCCTATCAAATTATATGAAAAAAGATGTATCATAAACCTTTGTAAGTATATTCTGAAGTAATGCAGAGTTTCTGTTTTCAGGCTCATCACAATTTGAAGTAAAGTTCTCATTCTCCTATTCTTATGCTAAATTCACATTCACATTTTTTTGCATTCTTTCTCATAATTTTACTACTGCTTTTTTTCATCATTGCTATATGACATAGTTGATAAATGACTATGTTTATGGAAGGAAAGAATTTTGATGGTTATACTGATCCATCTACCATAATTCTTGTTTCTTGGTTTGACAAACCATAGCATAGGCACTTATCTATAACAGCAATCTAACTTTCTAGACAATTACTTTCTAATCTAGGACATTTGCACTAAAGCTATGCAAAATTTTAAGAAAAATCTAAAACTTAGAGTTTCCAACAAGATGCCTTTTCATGTTTCTGGTTTTCTAAGAATGAAATAAATGTTAATACATTGAAAACAGAGCAATGTTATCTATTATTTTTATCATTACATTTTTTTCAAGAAAACTGTAAAATGGGACCAAGAACTTATGATGATTTAACATAGCCAGACTTCATTTCAGAGAGATGCCTGATGAATGGAATTCTTAAAATAATTGATTTTCTCTTCCTTATTATATGAAAAATGGATAATATAACGTTCAGTGAAACGCTTTTAAACAAAAGGTCATTTTGTGTCCATTAAAGCAAGCATAAAATACATTGCGATGTTTAATTAATATACTATTGAAATAACTGCTTTCTAGTTAATAAGTTTACGAAATATTTTAAAAATGAAGCAAAGGAGGCTTCCTGAGATATCTAACCTTTATCCTGAACTGATTACTTAATGGAACTGCATGGCAATCAAACTTGACAATGAAATTCGATGGCTGTGTCTTTAAACAATAAATTTGCTACACTGGCTCCTTTCCTAGTTATGCAGCTATGCTGCTTCGGTATTACATTTGCTGAATGTATAGAGTGATTTGAAAATGACAACTACCTCATCAAAGGCAATATCAGTCAGGCAGCCTTTCGAAAAAAAATCTATACTGACCTCACCTCCATCCAACTCTCACTGACACTTATCATTCACACTGTGATATCACATAAGCACTTTCCGATCTGCAGCTTAAGTTTTTGTAGAAGGGCAAAATTCTGTTAACTTCTGACCCACCTCTCAAATACCCAGTCTGATGCACTTCTATTCGCAAACCACTGTCACATTTTCCAAGCTCCTGAACTGTCTCTGCTTGCTCTAGGTTACTTGAATTGTACACAGCCATGTATCAGTTACCTGAAATGAAATTAAAATTAAAAACTTCTCACTTCACTTCATCCAAAAAACTTCTTCAATTCTGAACTGGACATTTTCAAAGAAAAAAACCAAGAAAGTCCTGTTGTCTTTTGGAAAAGCACCTTTGGGCTCACTTGTATAAGAAGCTCTACTGAATCAGACCAAGACTCATTTTTGTCTTAGTAGTTTGTTGATCACTCTGACCAGTGGTGGGATTCAAAATTTTTTACTACCGGTTCTGTGGGTGTGGCTTGGTGGGCTTGGCAGGGGAAGAATACTATAAAATCTCCATTCCCTCTCCACTCTAGGGGAAGGATGGTGCAAAATCTCTATTCCCTCCCCACTCTAGGGGAAGGATAGTGCAAAATCTCCATTCCCTCCCCACTTCTGGGAGAAGGTTCCTACAAAATCCCATTCCCTCCCCACCCCAGTAACCTGCTTTCCAGTTCTGTTCTCCTGTGCAGGGTAACAAAAGAAGACTCAGCTGATCAGCTGGGACTTGGGAGGCAGAGAATAAATGGGGGTGGGGCCAGTCAGAGGTGGTATTTGCCAGTTCTCTGAACTACTCAAAGTTTCTGCTACCAGTTCTCCAGAACTGGTCAGAACCTGCTGAATACCACCTCTGACTCTGACCAACCACATATCTCTGAGTGTTGAAAGTAGGACATGGAAACCTACTACCACCATTGTTCTCCTACAGCTACAATAGGAGGAAGAGTGCCCCCAATGTGGAAATGATCTTGAGTGTGAATTTGTAATCCTTCATTACTAATTAATTTCACAAAGTAAATATGTGGTGTGTCAAGAAGTACCTCCTATGATTTAAAACTCCTTTCAAGCATTATTGGAAGGCTTCTGATCTTAATATTTTGAGAGAGAAGGAAAACATATCCCTATCTATTTTTCCATGCCATGCACCTCAATCATGTCCCCTTTCAGATACTGGTTTCTAAACTAAAGCATCACAAACATTCTAGCTTTTTCTTATTGATAATTTGTGTTGCTATTTTCTATACTTTTTCCAATCCTACTATACATTTCTTCAATTTAGCAATCCAACAGTACGTAGTACTGCAGATGCATAGATACCATAGTTTGTTAGGACATTTTTATTTTAATTTTCTTTCCTAATAATCCCTTGAATATAATTTGCCTTTTTCCCAATTGCCAGATATATCTAGCACTGGATCATGATCATTAATTAGGAGGGTGTAGGGTGGCCTCTTCGCCCTCTGAGCTCTATCAGTCTAACCATAAGAAGAATGTGCCATCATATCCTGCTTTTCTAGCCCTACATAGCTCTCTATCTCTTTTCTCTTGGATAATTCAAATGGCAGTGCTTATCTCATTGCTTCTCAATATATATAGATTGGCCAGTGCCTAGCATAAGTATCTTGTTTATTTGTCCTTTGCCCTAAAAATCTATTTCTGTAAGGAAAGTTCAATCATATTTTATGATTAAAGACTAAAACAGAATTCAAAGAAGGAAAGGTTTATTATAGTTCTAATGATATACCATCAATAAAATTAAGAACCATTTGAAGACTTTCTTTTGAGCTTCTGTTTGTAGTCAATGAAAATGTACCAATAAGATCTGATCATTGCATTTATATGAAAAATACGGATTTAAAACAACAGGCTGTGCTCCAAACTCAATATATTTGAAAAAAATACTTTTGTTCTTAATAATGTTTTCCTATCTGGATGTCAAAAGAAGTGTTTGCACACATTTTTTAAAAATCCAAATAACAGCATGTAGATGATGATGCAATCAATCAATCAATCAGAATAGGTCTGGTAGGGACCTTGGAAGTCTTCTAGTCCACTGCTCAAGTAGGAGATCCTATACCCGTAGTGCTGAACCTATGGCAGGCATGCCAGAAGTGGCACGCAGAGCCATTACTGCTGGCAGGCGAGCACTCACCCAGAAAAGGTGTACTGAGCATGCGCGCGGGGCATACGCCTGACAGCTGATTGCCAGGTATCTGGCGCGCATGTGCGGCAGTGCTCAGGAGACACTCGTGCATGTGCAGAAGCACATGGTGCACGAGTCATGCGGATCATATGGTTTGCGCACGCATGCGCAGGAGGCATGGGAGGCCCACACGATGACACAAGAGCACGAGCAGGCAAGCATGCATACAATTATTGGTACAGGAGCCCAAAAACGTTAACCACCACTGTCCTATACCATTTCATACAGATGGCTGTCCAGTCTTTTCTTTAAAATGTCCACTGCTGAAGCACCTACAACTTCTGAAGGTAAGGTGTTGCACTAGTTAATTGTCCTCACTGTTAGGAAATTTATCCTTAATTCCAGGTTGCTTCTCTCCTTGATTAGTTCCATCCATTGTTTCTTGTCTTGTCTTCTGCTGATTTGGAAAATAAGTTGACTCCCTTGTTTGTGGCAGCCCTCAAATACTGGAATACTGTTATCATGTCACCCTTTGTCCTTCTTATCTCTAGACTAGCCATACCAAATTCCTGCAACTGTTTTTTATATGTTTTAATTTCCAGGCTCTTAATCATCTTACTTGCTCTTCTCTACACTTTTTTCAAAGTCCCAACATCTTTTATGTCCACTGTATGCAATTAAAGCTTGCATGCTAACCTTGATGTTAGATTTTTCTTAGAAAGAAAAACGAGATGCTTTATACAAGCAAACTGTTCATTCAGTGTGTGTTTTCAACAGAGTTAGGACATGGTTATATTCTTCCTTTTCTTCTTTCTCCTTTCCTATTCTTCCTTTTTTAATACAATAAAAGATAGGTAGAAAATTCAGGTCTCCCACTGTAGGTATTATCATATCAATATCACCACAAGATTTCATATAGATTATATCAGCACAAAATCAATAAATGTAGGATGACTATGTTAAAAATTTTACTAAGCCAAAACATGTTTGGTTTGGTTGTGCTTTATTAAGTTATACAACCTTGCCACTATGGGTAGTGACTTCATGTTTGGGGAAAACCCAGGTAAATAACTACTTAATCAATAAACTATTTATTTATTTATTATTTATTTCATAATTTTATATACTGCCCTTCTCCCGAAGGACTCAGGGCGGTGAACAGCCAACTAAAATGCATACAAACAGAGATAAATATGATTAAAAAAGAATTAAATTATAGGCTGCCCCAATAAAAATCTAAAACCCCCAATTAAAATAAATTAAAACTTTCGTACCCCACCCCAACTATTCTAAAACCCCATTTAAAAATCCCATTTGAGTCAGCTCAGGCCGGCCTGCTCAAAGAGCCAGGTCTTCAGGTCACGTCTGAACGCCCTCAGGTCAGTGGTCGTTCGTAGTCCCGGGGGCATCCCGTTCCAAAGGGTGGGTGCCCCCACAGAGAAGGCCCTATTCCTCGGGGTCACCAGGCGGCACATAGAAGGCGTCGGGACCCGGAGGAGACCCTCTCTGTGGGAGCGCACCGGTCGGTGGGAGACTACTGGCAGAATGCGGTCTTGTAAGTATCCTGGTCCGATGCCATGGAGTGCTTTAAAGACCAAAACCAATACTTTAAAGCGAACCCGGAAGGCCACCGGCAACCAATGCAGCTCGCGCAGGAGGGGCGTCACATGGGAATATCTCGACGCCCCCATAACCACCCGCGCGACCGCATTTTGTACCAGTTGAAGCCTCCGGGTGCTCCCCGCAGGGAGCCCCATGTAGAGGGCATTACAGTAGTCCAGACGGGAGGTGACCAGGGCATGGTGACCATGCGTAAGGTGTCCCGATCAAGAAAGGGCCGCATCTGGCGTATCAGGCGAACCTGATAAAAAGCCCCCCTGGAGACGGCCGTGATATGATCTTCCAAAGACAGCCATACATCCAGGAGGACACCAAGATTGCGAGCCCCTTCTGTGGGGGTCAAGATCTCATTCCCAATAGCTTGCGACGGAGTCAGCTGACTATATTGGGCCGCCGGAAACCACAGCCACTCAGTCTTGGAAGGGTTGAGTCGAAGCCTGTTCCCGCCCATCCAGTTCCGCACAGCCTCCAGGCAACGGGCCATAACCTGCACAGCATCGTTGGGGTGGTTTGGGGTGGAGATGTAAAGCTGAGTATCGTCAGCATAAAGATGACATTTCACCCCAAAACCACGGATGATCTCTCCCAGCGGCTTCACATAAATGTTGAACAGAAGAGGGGAGAGGACCGACCCCTGAGGCACCCCACAAATGAGGGGCCTAGGGGTGGACCTCTCCCCCCCGTCAACACAAATTGCGAGCGGTCCGAGAGGAAGGAAGAGAACCACCGCAAAACCACCAATTCCCAACCCCTCCAACCACCGCAATAGGATACTATGGTCGATAGTATCAAAAGCCGCTGATAGATCTAATAGGTCCAGGACAGAGGAATAACCTCTGTCACGGGCCCTCCAGAGATCATCTACCAACGCGACCAATGCTGTTTCGGTACTGTGCCTGGGCCTGAAGCCCGATTGGAACGGATCTAAATAGAATGCTTCCTCCAGGTACTGAGGGAGCTGACGCGCCACCACACTCTCAACAACCTTCGCCACAAAGGGAAGGTTGGAGACAGGACGATAGTTATTTAAAAGAGCCGGATCCAGGGAAGGCTTCTTGAGGAGGGGCCACACCACCGCTGTTTTCAGGGCGGTAGGAAGAGCCCCCTCCATCAATGAAGCATTGACAATCCCCTGGAGCCAGACCCGTGTCACCTCTCTGGAGGTAGAAACCAACCAGGAAGGGCACGGGTCCAGTAAACATGTGGTGGCATTCAGCCTCCCCAGTAATCTGTCCACACCCTCGGCGGTCACAGGATCGAACTCCTCCCAGATAACCATCTCAAGACTTGCCCCGGACACCTCCCCCGGGACCACCCAACTGGAGTCCAGCCCATCCCAAATCTGAGCGATTTTATCATGCAGAAATCGGGAAAACTCTTCTGCCCTACCTTGCAAGAGGTCCTCCAGCGCTCTCGGCTCAAGCAGAGAGCGGGTCACTCTAAACAGAGTGGCAGGCCGATTTTCTGCCGACGCAATAAGGGCGGAGAAGTGCGAACGCTTTGCCGCCTCTATCGCCACTAGGTAGGTCCTAATATAGGACCTCACCTGTGTCCGGTCAGACTCGGCACGACTGGTCCTCCAGATGCCCTCCAGACGTCTTTTCCGGCACTTCATCCCCCTCAGCTCCTCCGTGAACCACGGAGCCAAATGGGATCTGTGCCGGGTCAGAGGTCGCAAAGGCACAACTCGGTCCAGAGCCTCAGCGGCCAACCTATCCCAGGTGGCCACCAAGTCTGCGGCTGAGTTATGAGCCAGAGTTTCAGGGAATGGCCCAAGCTCCATCTGAAACCGTTCAGGATCCATCAGGTGCCTGGGGTGGAACCATCTTCTCGGTTCCGCCTCCCTGCGATGGGGGGTGGCGGCACAGAAGTCCAGTCTAAGAAGAGAATGATCGGACCATGACAAGGGTTTTATAACTAGATCCCCAGCATGATCATTCAACCACTGACCAGAGGCAAAAATCAGGTCCAGTGTGTGTCCTCCCGTGTGAGTGGGGCCAGAAACTAATTGGGTCAGATCCATGGCCGTCATGGAAACCAGGAACTCCCGGGCCACCCCAGAGGTTTCCCCGAGCGAAGGCAGGTTGAAATCCCCCATGACTAAAAGCCTGGGGGTTTCAACCGCCAGCCCGGCTATCACCTCGAGGAGCCCGGGCAGGGCCGATGACACGTGGCAGGGAGCCAGGTACATTATCAAAAGGCCCATCTGAACCCCCTGACCCCACTTCACAAAGAGAGACTCACAACCAGCCGTCTGAGGAACAGTGGCCTCCCTAGGACAAAGGACTTCTCTAATAATTGCTGCCACCCCACCACCCCTTCCCTGAGACATTGGTCAATGGAATGCTTGGAAGCCTGGTGGGCACATCTCCACCAGAGGAACACCCCCCTTTGGGCCCAACCAGGTTTCGGTGACCCCAGCCACGTCCGTGCCCTCCTCCTGAATAAGATCGCAAATCAGGGGGGCCTTGTTAACGACGGACCTGGCATTGCACAACATCAACCGTGTACTCAGGGCCTGAGACTCTGCACAACCAGGCCTGCCAGACGGGTCGAGAGGGTCGGAGCATGCCACCGCTTGGAGCACGCGATCCCCTAACCTGATATGGCCCTCTACCCCCGTCATATCTGCCCCTCCCACTTATGGTGCCAATGAAACCCGCCCCCTGCTGTCCGAATGGTGTTCGCCCCCACAACTCACGACCCTCTGGGCCCTCCCAGACGTGCACTCCAGCCTGGCTGACTCCAAACCCCCCCAGGCTATCCCCCAAACCCGGTCTGGGTATCCTCCCTAACCCAATAAATTACCATCCCCCAACCCTCTCCTAGTCGCCCTCCCCAACCCCGATAAAACCCTGAATAAAAATTTAAAAAGTTTAAAACCCCCCCTAAAAATCCTTTTTTGATGGCCGTGCCATCTCTCCGGATCCCAGGAACCGTCCTTGAGGTAGGCCGTCGATAGACCGGAGGGCCACTTCAGGGAGTGGGGGACCTTCCCAAGAGCCCGTAGTTCCGCCGAGGAATAACTGATTGATCTTTTAACCATCGTCATCGCCGGATCGAGGACCACCGTCTTCTTGCCACGAACCAACCCCGGACCAGACCCGCCCCGACTCCGTTGTCGTCGGGGTCGCACAGCAGCCACCGGCGATGTCATCGGGGCTGCTGTCTTCGTCCCTGGGGCCATCTTGTGGCTTAGTATGATGTGTAAATAAGTCTGTGTTTATCCATGTAAACTTACAACAAAAGACAAAAATGATGAGATGGAGAATGGCAGCGCATATTTATAAATTTAACCCAAATTTAAATGCTCCTTGATAAAATCAGAATTCTTCAATAGTGTAATATTTCTATGGAAATAATGTAAGTGAGATGTACTTAGATTTAGCCCTAGTATCTGGGCCTTGCTTTGATTTCAGTATTGCAGTTCTAGGGGAATTCTACAATGAAACCTCATTTTAGCAGAGTTATTAGTCTTCCTTCCTTCCTTCCTTCCTTCCTTCCTTCCTTCCTTCCTTCCTTCCTTCCTTCCTTCCTTCCTTCCTTCCTTCCTTCCTTCTTTCCTTTCTCATTCTGTTATCTGAATTGGTTTCTAACCTGTTGGATCTCACCAGAGAAAATTTCAGAATAAAAGCCTCCTATCTGTAGAAGTCAGTAAGAATGAGAGGCAGCTTTTGCAGTTTTATTCTGTTTCTGCTATATTTTTCTGATAAGTTTGTCACATTTGAAAATTGGTTTTAGGTTTTTAGTTAGTTTTTTTCAAACCAGCTTCTCTTTTAATAATACCTGTGCAGTAGACGCAGATAGTGGAATGCAGTTTTCTAATGTGGGATTAATGTGTCCTGGAACAACCTGAAAAACCAGAGGAATTCTAAAGAAAAATTACCGGAGAAGATACAAGAACAGAAGGAATTTAGAATCTACAGACTGAAGATATATTCTGTCTTCTCCTATCAGACCTTTTCTAAGGCACAGAAAATACAAGTCTGAAGTGGCCAAGCCATTACCCAGACAACAAGAAGACAAAAGTAGAAAGATCAAAGCTCTTTCAAGAAGGATGCAGCTGTCTACAATCCTAATCAATGAGCTTTGGCATTAAAACAGATCACATATAAGAGCTTTGTTTTGCTTTGCATATTTGCTTAAATCCAGTCTTAAATGAGTTAAATGGTCTGTTTAGGCTACTAATGGCACTTCAGTTTGATGGAGTCTAGACTGAGCACTGTAAAAAAGAAGGAAAGCACTACCTTGAAACTTCTATTTTCCTTATGTGGCCATGTTTTGCATATGGCATTATCTTATAAAAAAGAGTTCATTCCATTTCTCTTCTACATTGCAATTAAACATATTTTTTTATTATGCTAGCCACATACATATGTTATAATAACCTTTTAGTTTTCCGAAACAAACAAATGAGCAAACCTAAGAAAAGTTACTGTTGACTAGACAAGATACTTTGGTCTGATCCAGCTTTCTTAAGCCAGAATATGACATGTTGTTTGTATCAGTCTACTTCAGGGATATCTAAACTTGGCAACCTTGAGACTTGTGGACTTCAACTTCTAGAATTCTCCAGACAGCATGGCTGGCTGAGGAATTTTGAGATTTGAAGTCCACAAATCTTAAAGTTGCCAAGTTTGAAGACCTCTGGTCTAATTACTTTCTCCTGCCTTTTTAGGCAATATCCCCCATCCATTTTTGGCATAGGAGTATCCACTAGGCACTGTCACAATAAAAATTAAGCATGGGTAGGTTGTGATGGGTTCACATTCAGGTTGTACTGGCAAAGAATGACTGGGAACAGCATGGAAACACTCTGAATATGCAGTTGCTACAGTCAAAAGACAGCATAATTGGAGAATTATTTCACTGGTCTTTATGGATTTTTTTCATGCATCTTCCCTCTCTAAGCTGGATTCCTGAAAATTTAATTAAATTGCAATGAAAGCCAAAACAGTTAGGAAGATATTACTCATCCAGATTGTAAAAGAATATAATTCAAAAATTATTGTACCAATTTCTTCATCATAATGGTCTGACTTTACCTCATTCTGTCAGAAAAAACCCCAAGCTTTTAGACATTTCTATTTTTTCTGTGGTAGATAATGAAAATGTAAGGCTTCAGTTTTCTCAAAACAATTCTCTAGAACAGAGAAATTTGGGCCTCCTAGACCCATGATGGCAAACCTATGGCATGCATACCACAGGTGGCACGCAGAGCCATTTTTGCGGGCATGCAAGCCCAGCCAAACTTACCTGTACTTCACCTGCGCGTGCCTCCCAGCTGATTTTCAGCCCATTTGAGTCCTTTTTCGCCCTCCTGGGGGCTCAACAGTAGCCTCTGCAGCCTTTAGAGGCCGAAAAATAGGCCCATTTTTCAGCCTTCAAAGGCTGCAGAGGCTTCTCTCAAGCCCCCGGCAGGGCAAAAAAGGGCTCAAAGGGACCGAAAATCAGCTGAGAGGTGCACACATGTGCAGTACAGGTAAGGGGTGTGTGCGCATGCACGGGAGGGCACATTGCATTGTGTGTGCTGGCATGCACATGCGCTTTCAGCACACCACAACAAAAAGGTTCACCATCACTGTCCTAGACCAACGTAAGATAAGTCCTTGCATAGTTTTAGTTCACATATTAGCTGACATAGTTTATTTTAATCATTGTTTATTGAACAACCTATAATCAAAGTGGTTGCACATGAAACAAACAACATGTTAAAAAGTTATGATATTTATGTAGTTACTTACCAAGCACATCTAAATTATATTAAAGTAACTAAAATATCTCTACATCACCCCAAGGCATGTCACAAACATATGAGCACACTGGAAATTGAAAGTTGAAAAATTTGACACATACTCACAGCATACTAACATAAATCATTGGCTGGATTCATAGAACATGATAATTGAAAACACATAACCCATGTTTTGGTGCTCAGGAATGTGCACATGCTATTAAGATACTTTGCTTATCTAACAAAGAGGAAGATAGAGCAGTTTGAATGACTTGGCCTCTTATCGTCTTATTGAAAGACCTATATTTGGCTCCACATGTTCAATAAAGTTATGCTATTTTGTTTTTTCTTTAGCTATAAACTTGTCTAATTAGCTATATTGTATTTTCATTCTGTTTTATATAAAAGGTTTGCAGAAAACAGGGAGATATGTTGTAGTGAGGAGATGTATTTTTCATTCAGACAAGAACAACAGAAAAATCACACACACATACACATTTTGACATTATCTTCGGCTGTCCATACACAAGCATTGACCCTTTGGCACACTGTTTTAATGGGCAATGATACTGACATCAAGTGGATACATTAGTGAATTAAATAGCCGAGCTTTTGTGATAAAGAGGAGCTGCTCATGTCAACAGAACACTTGATTATAAAGTGGATGCTGAAGAACTGATTGCCTCACATTCTTTTCTACATTTTGTAAACCTATAGAAAGCACCTGAATTTGGAGTTTTAACTTTGAGAATAACTAAGAATAGTAGAAGACCCAGTTTTGTATAGTGATTAAAGGCACAAGTCCTGCCTTAAGCATAAAGCCAGCTGGATGATTTTGCGTCACTTACTCTTACTCTTACTCAGGCCTAGGAAGAAGACAAAGGCAAACGACTTTTGAAAATGTAGCCAAGAACATTTGTCCAGTCAGTTGCCATGATTCAAGATTGATGCAAAAGCACATATACACATACAAAAAAGAAAATTATACAAGAAAAATAGCGTGTCCTTCCTTCCTTTCTTCCATCCTATCTTATCCTATCCTTTCCTATCCCCTCTCACTCCATCCCATCTCATCAATTTTGCTTTGGAAATACACCCATTTTGCATCAGGAAATATCTGATTTGAATTTCACTTTATAGTATTGTAAAACTCATAGATTTCAGCAATTACCTGCGGTTCAGTGAATTAATTATTATCACCATCTTTTTTCTTCTACCAGATTACCTGGTCCATTCTTGTTATTTTGAACTACAGTTTCCAGAATTCCTCTTTACTATGCTGATTAGGATTAATGGAACCAAAGTCTCAACAATTTATAGGACAACAAATTGTTACCCCTTTCTTATACCAAATCCTGCTGTAGGACTGTGTTGAGACCTCTGGGGGTATAAACTTTGGCATAAACAAACTTTCATACGTCTAATAAATATGACTAAAATGAGAATCAAAGTTTAATAGAGGAAATAGTATAATATCTGAGAGTTGTACTGTCTCATTTGGTCTTGTTAGAAAAACTATCATGGAATTCTAAATGAATCAATAATTTATTTCATTCAAAGACTACATCATTTCCTGCAATACAACTCTTGACTTTATAAATTTATTTCAGATTATTATTCTTCCTCTTTCTTGTGTTCCTCACAACAACATAGGCCAGACAATTGCCATCTGAAAGAACTTGTGCATATCATTAGTCACAATAAGCTACAAGAACTGAGGAGCAGTTTTGAAATTGTTCTGTCACTCAGCATCATTCTTAAAGAAGAAACTTGCTCTTTCTTCCATTTCATTTCTCAGGTGGAAACAGAAGAACAATCCAGTTTGTTACTGGACTTTTTGTCACTCCTAGGAATAGTCCACCTAAACTATTAAAGGATGACAATGCTAAGTATCAACATGTATAGCTGTGCAGGTAGTCCTCAACTTATGACCACAATGGAGTCCAAAATGTATGTTGTTAAGTGAGAAATTTGTTAAGTGAGTTTTGTCCCATTTTATGACTTTTCTTGCCACATTTGTTAAGTGAATCACTGCAATTGTTAAATTAGTAACATGGTTGTTAAGTGAATCTGCTTTCTCCATTGACTTTGGTTGTCAGAAGGTCACCAAAGGGATCCACCTGACTTTGGGACACTGCAACTGTCATAAATGTGAGTCAGTTGTCAAGCATCTGAATGTAAATCATGTGACCATGGGGATGCTACAATGGTTGTAAGTGTGAAAAATGGTCATGAGTCATTTTTTTCAGTGCTGCAGTAACTTTGAATGGTCTCTAAATGAACTGTTGTAGCTTGAGGAACACCTGTATTTGTTTAAATTATCTTTTTCCTATAAGGTGAATATTCCACCATTGTTATATTTCAGTTATTTTTAATTTATAAATAGGTTAGCAATTTCCCCTTGGGGAACTGACACGAAGGAAGTGAAGTTTATTTCTTTTGCAAACGGGGCTTGCAATTGTCTTATTTTAAAATATTCAGATTTTCCCTTAAAACACATGAGCATTAGGGCAATACTATGTGCATGTGCATGCACGACCACCCACGCACACACATCAGAAAAGAGCAAGGAAAAAAGGACAATGTCACAAACGGACTACAGAAAAACAGTGCAAAACATCTCATCACAGCAGTGCCAACAAACTTGAACCTGTCTAGAAGGATCCCAAGCTCTCAGTGTTTAATTGCTGTTGATGGCTCCGGCTCAGTCATGCATGACAATGCGTGTGTCACGCTGCTTCCTGCCTATGTTCATTCCTGTCAGCTCTCACTCCAGGTGACAGAGCACTGCTTTTCTGACCATGTTGGAAAGTAGGGTGGGGGAAGGGAGAAAGGGAACTGAACTCTGGCAAGCCCAACCAAAACCAAATGGTACAGATCCTCCCCCCAAAGGGGACAGGCACGGCTGAGGGTTCTAAGTGCAACCACTTTCTTCATTCATGTTTTTTTAAAAAATAAAACAAAATAAAATGATGGAGCATCTGCAACCTCCAGCATCGCAATTGGCCCTCTTTGAGTTGTCTGTTGAATGCATTCTGGAGGCTGCAGGGCAGGGAGCAATTTGAATTACAATTGAGGACCAATGAAAATTAGCATTTTTGGTAAACTGGTGCTTCAGAACTGCTGATTTAAACAGCTTAGAGGAAAGAAAGAATTCTGAGTTGGGAGAAGTGCAATGGGATACAAATCACCTAAAAACTGCATAATAGCAACCTACCCCTTGTCTAAAAGAGATTGCTTAATGCTTTATAACATGTTTAGTTCTACACTTAGCCGAGTCCTTAAATATGTGAGTTATTTTATCTATATATATATATTATTTCAATTCAAAGAAGCAAAGTTTTGTCCCTTTTTGAATTTAAGTGAAATAGGCTTTGATTCTAAACCTGGGACTGGTGTTCCAATTTACAAATCAATTTTCATATTGCAATATTTGTGGCATTTGTGGTCCTACACTGGAAGACAAATTCCCAAGATAGATCACATTTCTTTGCAGTTCTCTCTTTTTTAAAAAAAATTGATTCTATGTTCTCAAATTGTGTTGACATTTAGAGATTACGTGGATAGAAATAATAATAATAATAATAATAATAATAATAATAATAATAATAATAATAATAATAATAATAATAATAATAATAATAATAATATTTATATACTGCTCCTCTCCCGAAGGACTCGAAGCGGTGCACAGCCATACAATTAAAACATTAAATGTATAAAAGTTAAAACTAAATTAAATTAAAGGCCCTGGCTGAAAACAATTAAAACCCCTCCCTTAAACCCTAAAATTTGATATAAAAATTAAAATACCCAAATCTAAAATCAGCCCAAGCCGGCCTGGTCAAAGAGCCATGTTTTCAAGGCATGCCTGAAGGTCCCCAGGTCCGTGGCTGTATGTAACTCCGGAGGCAACCTATTCCAGAGGGGAGACGCCCCCACAGAGAAGGCCCTATTCCTCGGGGTCACCAGCCGGCACATAGATGCCGACGGGACCCGCAAGAGACCTTCCCTGTGGGAGCGCACCGGACGGTGAGAGGAAAATGGCAGAATGCGGTCTTGTAAATATTCTGGTCCGATGCCATGGAGCACTTTAAAAGTTAACACTAAAATCTTAAAGCGCACCCGAGAAGCCACTGGCAACCAATGCAGCTCGCGCAGGAGGGGCGTCACATGAGAGAACCTTGACGCCCCCATAACCACCCGTGCAGCTGCATTCTGTACCAGTTGAAGCCTCCGGATGCTCCCATTCGGGAGCCCCATGTAGAGGGCGTTACTGTAGTCCAGTCGGGAGGTGACCAGGGCATGAGTGACCGTGCGTAAGGCATCTCGATCCAGAAAGGGCCGCATTTGGCGGATCAGGTGAACCTGATGAAACTACCCCCTAGAGATGGCTGTAATGTGGTCTTCCAAAGACAGCCGTACATCCAGGAGGACACCCAGATTGCGAGCCCTCTCTGAAGGGGGCAAAATCTCAGCCCCAATAGCCAACAATGGAACTACCTGGCTATATCGGGACGCCAGAAACCACAGCCACTCAGTCTTGGAAGAGTTGAGTCGGAGCCTGTTCCCGCCCATCCAGTTCCGCATGGCCTCCAGACAACGGGACATGACCTCCATGGCATCGTTGGGATGGCTTGGGGTGGAGATGTACAGCTGAGTATCATCAGCGTACAGATGACACTTCACCCCAAACCACAGATGATCTCCCCCAGCGGCTTCACATAAATGTTGAACAAGAGAGGAGAGAGGACCGACCCCTGAGGCACCCCACAATCGAGGGGCCTAGAGGTGGACCTCTCCCCACCTGCCAACACAAATTGCAGACGGTCGGAGAGGAAGGACGCGAATCACCGCAACACGGTGCCTCCAATCCCCAACCCCCGCAACTGTCGCAATAGGATACTATGGTCGATAGTATCAAAAGCCGCTGATAGGTCTAATAGGACCAGGACAGAGGAATAACCCCTGTCACGGGTCCTCCAGTGATCATCAACCAATGCGACCAATGCCGTTTCAGTACTATGTCTGGGCCTGAAGCCCGATTGGAAGGGATCCAGGTACGTATCTTCATCCAGGTACTGGGGAAGCTGACCTGCCACCACACTCTCAACAACCTTCGCACAAAGGGAAGGTTGGAGACAGGACGATAGTTGTTCAAAAGAGTTGGGTCCAGGGAGGGCTTCTTAAGGAGGGGTCGCACCACTGCCGTTTTCAAGGCAGTGGGCAGCGAGCCCTCCATGAAAGAGGCGTTAACAATTCCCTGGAGCCAACTCCGCGTCACCTCTCTGGTGGTAGAAACCAGCCAGGAGGGGCAAGGGTCCGATAAACATGTGGTGGCATTCAGCCGCCCCAGCAACCTGTCTATACCCTCGGCGGTCACAGGGTCAAACCCGTCCCAGATAACCATCTCAAGACTCGCCGCGGTCACCTCCCCCGGGACCTCCCAACTAGAGTCCAACCCGGCCCGAATCTGAACAATTTTGTCATGCAGAAATTGAGAAAACTCCTCCGCCCTTCCCTGCAAGAGATCCTCCCGCGCTCCCGGCCCAAGCAGGGAGCAGGTTACTCTAAACAGGGCAGCGGGTCGATTTTCTGCTGATGCAATAAGGGCGGAGAAGTGAGAACACTTAGCTGCCTCTATCGCCACTAGTCAGGTCCTAATATAGGACCTAACCTGTGTTCGGTCGGACTCGGCATGACTGGCCCTCCAGACGCCCTCCAGACGTCTTTTCTGGCATTTCATCTCCCTCAGTTCCTCTGTAAACCACGGAGCCGAGTGAGATCTCTGCCGGGTCAGAGGTCGCAAAGGCTCAACACAGCCCAGAGCCTTGGCAGCCAGTCTATCCCAGCGGCTACCAAGTCTGTGGCCGAGTTATGAGCCAGAGTTTCAGGTAATGGCCCAAGCTCCGTCTGGAACTGTTCAGGATCCATCAGGCGCCTGGGGCGGAACCAGCTCCTCGGCTCCGCCTCCCTGTGGTGCGGATTGATGGTACAGAAGTCTAGTCTAAGAAGAGAATGATCAGACCATGACAAAGGTTTAACAGCTATATCCCCTAGCCGATCATTCAATCACTGTCCAGAGACGAAAATCAGGTCCAGCGTGTGTCCTCCTGTGTTAGTGGGTCCAGAAACTAATTGGGTCAGGTCCAAGGCCATCATGGAGGCCAAGAACTCTCGGGCCACCCCAGAGGATTCACCGAGTGAAGGCAGGTTGAAGTCACCCATAACTAACAGTCTGGGTGTCTCCACCGCCAGCTCGGCTATTACCCCGAGGAGCCCGGGCAGGGCTGATGATACGTAGCAGGGAGCCAGGTACGTTATCAAGAGACCCATCTTCCCACCTTGATCCCACTTCACAAAGAGGGACTCACAGCCATCCATCTGAGGTACAGTGGCCTCCCTAAGACAGAGATCTTCCCTAATAATTACCGCCACACCACCACCCCTACCCTGATCCCTCGGCTGATGAAATGCCTGGAAACCTGGTGGGCACATTGTTACCAAGGGGAGACCCCCCTCTGGGCCCAACCAGGTTTCGGTGACTCCTGCCAGGTCCACGCCCTCATCCTGAATCAGATCAAAAATCAGGGGGGGCTTATTTATAACGGACCTGGCATTGCATAACATCAGCCGGGTGCTCAGGGCCTGAGACTCTGCACAACCAGGTCTGCAAAATGGGTCGAGAGGGTCGGAGCGTGTTACCGCTTGGAGAAAGAGGGCACACGATCCCCTAACCTGATATGGCCCTCTACCCCCGCCATATCTGCCCCTCCCACTTACAGTGCCAATAAGGTCCACCCTCGGTCGTTCTGACCCTGGTCGCCTCCCCAACTCCCCATCCCCCAGTTCCCCCCAGGCATGCTCACCAGCTTGGCTGACCTCAAAACCCCAACCCACTAATCCCACTAAAAATCTATCCCTCACCCTCCTCCCCACCTCCCTCCCCAGACCCGTAGCATCCCTCCCTAACCCCATTAAAAATTGAAAAATAAAAGAAACCAATTGAGTACCCCTCCCCCTCCCCAAGCGTTTCATAGAATGGCCATGCCACCTCTCTGGATCCCAAGACCCGTCCTTGAGGTGGACTTTCGACAGTCCCATCGGCCATGTCAGGGAGAGGGGCACCCTCTCTAGGGCGTAGAGTTCGGCTCGTGAATACTTCAGCGGGCCAACTGGTCCCGCCTCAGATGTTTGATGTTGGGTCCAGCCGGCTCCAGATAAGACTTGCCGGCCTCCCCCAGTCTTCCCCCACCACTGCCACCGGGGGAACCAAAGGGAACAAAGAGTCCATCCGCAGCCATCGTCACCGCTGCCATCTGATCCTGCCGTGGCCGCCCAGCATAGATGCGGTCGCCGCTTTCGCCGGCCCTGCAGTCCCAACAGCCCCTCCAACCGGTTCCAGGTGAAACTCGCCGGTCTCCCGGCGAGTTATATAGGATCATCCAGCCCTGGTCTGGCCCTTCAGATCTTTCAACAGGTTCCCTGTCACCATCAAAAGCACCTTTATCTCCCTTGCTGTTGGTGGGCCTCATCTTTTCTTTTCTTCCATCTTTCCCAGCATAATGGTCTTCTCAAGGGAGCAAAACATTATTGTAAATGTGTTCTAAATACAATCATTTTAATCCAGTCATTTGTAACTCAAGGTGAAACTCTGGATTAATTTATTCTGGGATTTGTTTGTTTCTTAACCATTGTGTTGCCAAGGTCTTCTCCAAGACCAAAGTTCAAAAGTGTCAGTACTCTTCTGTCCTGTTTCTTCATGGTCCAAGAGAATCATATTGAAAACCACCACCTGAACAATTCTGAGCTTTATAAATATAAATATATTACAGCATCCAAATATCTTTTCCAATGTCTATTTGCTACCCTACTAAGTGCTAACCTATAATGTTCTTTACAGCTTGTTCCCTTATATTTCTTGTTAATCCTGAAGGCAGATACTATCCAGCTCCTTATTATCTTCATTATCAGTTCTAAGACTGGTTGGTGTACTGTTGTCATTAATTTGTGTTTAATTTTTGTTCTTTTTTTTTTCCAGCATGGTCCTTGACTTTCATTATGAGAGGTTCTAAATTGTATTTTGTATTTTGAGCTAAAAAAGTAGTGTCATCATCATAGCATAGATTCATATTACTCACTAGAATTTTAAAACCGTTCTCATCTTCTTCCAATTCAGCTTGCCTTGATATATATTCAGCATAGGGGTTGAATAAAAAAAGACTGTTTTCAAACACAAGCTGCAACTGATGAGACTAAATGCACAGTAGGCCCTGCCTTAGGGTGCCAAAGATTAGGAAGCACTAATACTTTTATTTGTTTGTTTGTTTATTATTTCCTGCCTTTATTACTTTTACAAATAACTCAAGGCAGCTAACATATCCAACACACCCTCCTACTCCATTTTTTTCCATAACATTGTGAGGTGATTTAGGCTGAGACAGATTGACTTGCCCAAGGTCACCCAACTGGCTTTCATGGCTACCGTAGGGCTAGAACCTGTTTCTAGACTGATGCCTTAACCACTAGACCAAACTGGCATATTGCCCTTCCTTCCAAATGATTCTAAAAATGCAAATCTTCACATCATCAGGAGGTGGTGCTATCAGTCAATGTGGCCTAGGGGTGCCATACTGTAGATCCTTGAGTTGGCACTGACCACATGAATCTTCATGAAAGGAGGCAATTGAAAATAAAAGTTAGTTTGGTGGGAAATTAGAAAGGGACTAGTAGAAAATAGAGAAGTAAAATGTGTTATAAAAAAGGAATGGCATAATATGCAAGATAATATAATGTAATGATATTATATAATTGAATATAATGAAATGAATTGTATGTTCTCAGATTTATTAAAACTGAGATTTTCTGGATAAGAGTTATGTGAATTTGTAGTTGAGTCTAATAGTGATATAATAATAATACAGTATAATATGTATAGTTGACTTATGTAATATGAATATATGTTTGGAAGGGTAAGACTGTTGATAGTATGACACTGAAACATTGAAATGACAAAGAAATATACCAACCGACATGCTGTATTTTGGAAGATGGTTTTATGTTGATGTTTTATGTTTGTGTTTGTTAGTGTTTATCTTTAAAAAAAAAAAACTTTTCAAAAAAAAATGTACCACTTCAGTACCACTTCAGTACCACTTCAGTGAGAAGATAATGACATTCCATGTGCCTCAGGTTTCCAAGTGATGAAATTCTTTTTTAAAAAAAATGAATAAAGTCTATCTTTATAGACATGCTGGCCACATGACCACAGAAGTGTCTTTGGACAATCTGGTTCCTTCAGCTAAGAAACAGAGATGAGTCAGATATAATTGGTCAGGGAAAATGATCTTTCAAGTCCATCTAGCCCCTTCAATTTCAAAAATCAATATTCTAGCCCTCCTTTTGTTGTTTATTCAAGCTTTTTTTGGCTGCCCCTTAAACTTACTTAGAGCTTCTTTTGTTCAATATAGAAGGAAAATCTCTCAGTGTAATACAACTTGTCTTTTGAACAGTTCTTAACATCCAGAAACTCATTAACAAGGAACTTCCTAAATCAGTTAAGAGAGGGAATAGACAAACCCAGTGTTCCTTTGAACATGCTAAATCACAGTTTAGACAAAATGTTTTACACACCCACACACCTCCTGCACCATCTGAACACCATCAGCATTGAAAAAGCCCACCAGTCAATTGCAAAGGGCAGTTTTCTTGAAATAGCTTAAATCCGATGATGTTATCAATCAGCAGCAGCTGCCTATTCCTGGTCTTTGGGAAAGACTTGATAGATGGATAAAAATGCCAAGCCCACTCTAAACATCTGGCTGTCTGTATGACCAACAATAATAATACATTCATAGGCTACTCCATGTAAAATACACCTGTCCAGGGAGATCTAGTAGTATAATAATGAAAGTTCCTGTTTGTCTATCATCATCAGTGTTCCTGAATATGAGACTTATCTGTAGCTGCCATCTATCTTTGGAATAATGTATCTTCAGTGTTCTAGAAAGCAGATAAGAACTGGCTGTTCTTGATGGCTTTTTGGAAAGACATTGATAAAGTATATTTGGTAATTCATAATAATTAAATATGATTTCTACATTTTCTTTTATATTATCTTGTTTAGCCCAATTGCATTATAGAGTTGACAGCAGGTTGTTGAGAGGTGTTTTTTTATTGGAATGGCATATAAGCTTTAGTAGGTGATTAAGTTAATAAAATAAAAGCTTGCCCAAAGAGCATATTACTACACTGGTGATTTCTTAACCAACATATTACTACACTGGTGATTTCTTGAGCCTATATTTACATTGCAGTGAGTTGATTGAAAACTCCCAGATGTTTTGGCATAGAAAAATAAAATCCCATTAGCCAAGAAAAAACAGAGCAAAGCCTTCTACCTGGCAAAGTAAAGAAACCAAGACTTGAGGAAGCAAAAGAAGTCCAAAATCACATTAACCTTGTCATCCCCAAAGAATTCTAACTGGAAGAGAGTTTAATAAATAAATGAATAAAACTCATTGGCCAACTATTCATGTTAATATCAGAAAGTTATTACACCACTCTGTCCCCCACATTCCCCATATACAAAAGTGAAATTGGAATATTAGGTACTTTTGTAAACAGTCTTCCAAATTCTTAACACCATTCTTAATAAGATGGCTTCATTTTAACATCTGACAGAACATGACCATAGAATGGATTAATTTAGTTACATTCTAAAATAGATGACTTTTGATGCTTACTTTGTTCGTTTAGTACAACTTCTGATTGCAGTGGTGGAATAGCCATTCTTATGAATAAGGGAATATACATGTTCCAGGATCCTACAATAGCCATTCAGTTTATCAATAGATTCATTTTCAAAGTGGTATACAGAATGTACAGCTTATAGGATAGAAATTAAAAACTGGATTGCCCTACCCTAGATTTAGCATGTGAGGGAGAGAATCTGAAAATAAATCAAAAGCTGGTGGCAAGACAAATAATTGGAGCTAAACATGAATCTCCTTGGAAGGGAAACACCACAGAGGCAGGCAAAGGACTAGCTACTTTTGGCACCCTGTCACTACAACTATACCCGAACACATAAGCCTTTAGGGTGTGGTTAAAAAGGACAAATCAAAGGAAAGGAAACTTCAGCAACCCTGCTCATTTTTCTCTCATATAAAAACTGACAGGCATGTCAAAGGTATGATGGGATAGTGAATAAATAATCAGCCTTGACAAGCTAGACCTTATCATGCTGCTGAGCCTAAGGTGAGGCCACAGCTGGAGACAAGGGTTGGGGCAATTAAAATACCCAACAACTCAAAACTTTAGAAGAATGAGTTATGAATATAGCTCATGCTTTGTCATCACTGGTCCCTCCAGGTTCAACTACTAAATCCAGTGTAATGGGTTCAATGTTATGACTTAGTTAAAATAAAGAGAAGGGATGGAAATAAGTGCTGGGTGTTTGTGATGTGAACTAGGACATGCTCATTCCCCTTTTAATGTAGGTATGAACAGTTCACATTTGATTACTTGAGTGATTTCCATCATTTTAAATCAACATCACTGCTTGGTTCTCAAAGGTGAAGAGGCAATTATTTTTCAGCTGTCATAATTTTGAGGCAGCCATAGGTCAACTTTCATGGAAAGATCCAGTTCAAATCTCTTTGCAAAATGATCTTGTAAATATCTTCTAAAATTTCTTATAAAAGCATTAGTTATGTGGGGGGGAGAACCAGATTCCAGAACCCTAAAAGTTCTGCCAGGGAACACAGCTAATTCTTAAATAGTATCTATACAAATTTGCTGTGTTTTTAAACATTTTGAATGATTGTATTATTTTATGTTATTATAGGTAAGTACATTGCAAAGGGTATTATTAAATATGTATATTTATTTAGATTCATAATTTATATGTATATGTATAAACATATATATTTATTGAGTTTTGTCTCATGCTTTTCAAAGTTAAACTCAAAAGCTATGTATTATCACTTTAAAATCCCTGGGAAATAATAGCAAAAATGCCCAGTGCTGAAAAGATAGCAAGATCAGGCAAATTTATCTGAGAATATTGTTTCTAACCAGAGTTCCTTAATGCATATATTCAACTGATTAGTACAGAATTGATTAAAAGCTACACAGGTTTTGGTTTATCCATGAAACTTAGATAGCCATTAGTCTTTGCATTTCCTGATCTTTTGTTTTTCTCCTAATATCTCTCCAAATGGTATACTGCCTTTCTGTATAACCAACTGCATAATAATGAAAGTCACCAAATGGAAGCATAAGAAAATGCTTTCTTAATGGTTATTAGTTATTTTAACTAATGCCTGTACTTTTGAACTCTTTCTAAGAAGGCCGGGCCATATGCTTTCTGCCTTTCTTCACCGTGAAGGGAACCATTTTATTTAGGTAAGCTGACATGTAAACAAGATGTGGTATTCAGCAGGTTCTGACCAGTTCTGGAGAACTGGTAGCAGAAATTTTGAGTAGTTCAGAGAACCAGCAAATACCAGCTCTGACTGGAGATTTTACAGTATCCTTCCCCTGCCACGCCCACTAAGCCATGCCCACAGAACTGGTAGTAAAAAAATTTGAATCCCACCACTGGTGTAAAGATGCTTTGATTGGTTTGTCAGGTGTTGGTAGGCGTGTGTGTGTGTGTGTGTGTGTGTGTGTGTGTGTGTGTGATATTAATGCATGTCAGTCAATAGATCTTCCTGTATCTATATTTTGTCTTTTTCTTAACAATGTTTTTGTAATGTATTTTTCTTCTTTGACTTCATCACTATATTTTCTCATTATTTTCTCATTATTATTTTTTAAGGAAATAGCTAGTTAGGCCATCACACTAAGAATGTAGATTAACTAATATGTTATTTCTTTATGTATTTTTACAAGTATGCTCACTGTAAAGTATTACCAGTTTTCTATTTCTTCATTGTATCTAGAATGGCAATACTGTACAAATCTTTCATACCTCTGCAGACCTAGATGAGCTCACAGATACTATAACGTCATATGTTAGCTTCTGCGAAGACTTATGTGTACCAACAAGGAATCTGAAAATATATAGCAACAATAAACCTTGGTTCACAGCTGAACTTAAGCAGCTATGTCGTTCCAAAGAGGAAGCTTAAAGAAAAGGTGATAGAATGCTATACAACCAGGCCAGAAACATATTAACAAGAGAGATCAGAGCAGCAAAAAGAAGCTACTCTGAAAAGTTAAAGAACCAATTCTGAACAAATGAACCAGCAAACATGTGGAAAACTCTTAAAAACATCACTGACTTCAGCAAACCTCCTTCCCAAGCAGAAGGAAATCAACAATTAGCAGATGACCTGAATGTGTTCTACTGCAGGTTTGAAAAGAAACTACAGCCATCTATCTCCACAACACACATCTCAAACACACTAACAATAGACAAGCCTCCTACAACTGGCCCCAATCCATTGGGCTCACAACCTCTGGTGATCACAGAAAAAGAAGTGCAAGATCTATTACAAGACAAAAGCCAGGAAAAGCTCCAGGGCCAGACAAGATAACTCCTTCTTGCTTAAAAGTCTGTGCTGAGCAATTGGCCCGCATCTTCACCCGAATCTTCAATAGATCACTAGAGATGTGCTATGTTCCTTCCTGCTTCAAATGTTCTACCATCATCCCAGTGCCAAAGAAGCCCTCCATCAAGGAACTGAATGACTACAGACCAGTTGCTCTAACATCTGTAGTTATGAAAATCTTTGAAAGGCTTGTGCTGTCCCACCTGAAAACTATCACGGATCCGCTGTTAGATCCCATGCAGATTGCATACCAAGCAAATAGATAGACAAATGATGCTGTTAACATGGCTCTGCACTACATCCTACAACACCTCAAATCTCCAAATACCTATGCAAGGGTGCTCTTTGTAGACTTCAGTTCAGCATTCAATACCATCATTCCAGACACTCTTCTAAGTAAACTAAACCAACTAGCAGTACCTGAACACACTTGTAAGTGGATCATAAGCTTCCTAACAGACAGGAAGCAGCAGGTGAAGCTAGGCGAAATCACATCCGATATCTGTACAATCAGCACAGGGGCCTCCCAAGGCTGTGTGCTATCTCCACTTCTCTTCTCCCTATATACCAATGACTGCATCTCAAATGATTCATCTGTTAAAATACTGAAGTTTGCTGATGACACAACAGTCATTGGTCTCATTCGAGACAATGATGAATCTGCACACAGACATGAGGTTATACAACTTGCCTCGTGGTGTAACTGGAACAATCTGGAACTGAACACACTCAAAACCGTAGAAATGGTGGTAGACTTTAGAAGAAACCCACCCATACTACCACCTCTTACAATACTAGACAACACAGTATCAACAGTAGAGACCTTCAAATTTCTAGATTCTGCTATATCACATGACCTAAAATGGACACCTAACATCAAAAACGTCATCAAAAAAGCACAACAAAGAATGTTCTTTCTGCGCCAACTCAGAAAGCTCAAAGTGCCCAAGGAGCTGCTGATCCAGTTCTACAGAGGAATTATTGAGTCTATCATCTGCACCTCTATAACTGTCTGGTTTGGTTCTGCAACCCAACAGGACAGACACAGACTTCAGAGGATAATTAGGACTGCAGAAAAAATTATTACCACCCACCTGCCTTCAATCAAGGACCTGTATACTGCACAAGTCAAAAAGTGGGCTATGAAAACATCCTGGACTATAAACTGTTTCAACTCCTTCCCTCAAAACGACGCTATAGAGCACTGCACACCAGAACAACTAGACAAGGACAATTTTTTCCAAAAAGCCATCACTATGCTAAACAAATAATTCCCTCAACACTGTTCAATTATTTACAAAGTGTACACTACTATTACTGTTAATCTTCTCATCACTCCTTATCACCCATTCCCTCCCACTTGTGACTGTAACTTTGTTGCTTGTATCCTCTGTTTCCTAGTATGATTTGATGTTGATTGTACCCTATGACTATCATTAAGTGTTGTACATTATGATTCTTGATTCTTAACGAATGTTCCTTCTTTATGTATACTGAGGGTATTTACACCAAGACAAATTCCTTGTGTGTCCAATCACACTTGGCCAATAAAGTATTCTATTCTATTCTATTCTATTCTATTCTATTCTATTCTATTCTATTCTATTCTATTCTATTCTATTCTATCCTATATACCTCAGAAAAGTGTGTAAACAACACATGATAATATTACTGCTGATAACAATTAGATAATAAAAGAACTATTTATTGAAGCTTATTCCCAAATATACGTAAATAAGACTTCAACCCTGATGTTTTTGTTTGTTTGTTTTAAGGATAAGATCCGGACTGTAATTTAGGATTTAATCTAGTCTGAATGTGGAATCTTCATTCCCTGTGAATCACATCCATTTGTATAAATTAAAATATTTCTATTTCTAACTTCATATATTTGATCAAGGTTTAATGAAACGTGAAGGAGAATTAAAAGTCATCTTGGAAAAATGTAAAGACACTACCATACCAATAACAAACATTTTGAGAAACCACAAGTATGACTGAACATCAAGACAAACTGTTTTGATCAAGTGACAATTGTTTGGGAGGTGGATCAAATCTGACAGAAAGCAAACATATCTCTTTGGAGACGTTGGGTATCTTTCTAGTTGGTATGCTGCTTCAGTTACCTTTGTTTGAACCCGGGAGTGCACATGGGTTGCAAGCCTGTTTTGGGAGGGATTCCTTCCGGCTGAAAATGGATGCCTAGTTTCAATTGCATTGAAATGCAATCCCTCAAATAACTTTGGCATGACTTAAAAACAAAGTGGTCTCCTATAAATCCAAAATCCTCAATTGGCATCTTCAGCTATATACAGTATATGACATGGCTCCAAATCCATTTTCCATCATTGTCATCTTCATTCACTGCTGTTCTCACTTTCCGCAGCTTCAAGCATGGTCTCCAACTACTGAGAGTTTGCCCTCCCTACACCTAAAGCAAATCATGCCAGATACATATGTGTGCTCAAGCAGCCTGTGACAGCTGCTTTCCTTCTAGTGGAACAAGTGTTTTCTGTTATACCTAGGCGACTTCCGTGGCCTCAATGTGTCTCCCTGCCCCCTACCTCTCCCTTGCCAAACTCAGAAGAGACTTCTGTGCAGGCAAGGTGCCCGGGCAGAAGATTTTCCTGTTTTGGCATCAGCCTGTTAGGAGAGGCAAGTGATGTGTCATTTTGCAGCACTTGCCAGAGCTTGGGGAAAACGGTGCCAGAGGAGGTGAGTGGAGCATCCCAGCTCAGTGTTTGCCAAGTACTTACTTGGCAAGTGCTGTAACAAAAACTGTGCTGAGGGGTGAATTGCAAAGTAGAGCTAAGTGAAGCAACATAGGTACTTCACTCCATGAGATAAAGGGATGAGGTCGCTTCAGAAGGCAACTTCAAGGGAGCATTTTGCATGAAACTTCTTTGCATGGGAGCTCCTCTTGAAAGGTTTGCAAGGCCCTAATTTCTGTGGCTCTGGATAGCAGCCCCACCATTTCTAGGAATGGTGCCAAGAGTGAAGCAGAATCATATATTTTGGTATATAGCCAGTGGGATGAGTTGCAATGAGGAAAGTGAGGAAATGGAAAATAAATTATATTTAAAGGGAAGTGTTTCAGTTTGTTTACTGGCTTTGTTTTTGGAGAGGTACAGAATCAGATGAATTTAGTTATCATATCAGTTGTCTACCCAGCTTTCAACTTTGAATCTGTCTTTAGGAAAAGATTTACAGAGGAATGTACAGGTTGCCAATGGTATTGTGATTAAAAGGCTGGATTGGATCAAATTGAAGAAACCACTCGTGGAAGATTATTGATGACTTTGGACCAACTGCTTTCTCTCAGCCCACTCTATATCACATCTGGATAAAAGCAGCAATGACTCTACTTAAACCGTCTTCAGCACTTTCAAGGAAAGGTAAAAGATAGGTATTATGTATGTATGTGCATAATTTCGGTATCCTGTACCAGGATGTGTTTTAGTACTTTGCTGTGTTAGGCAGAAAAAGTGAAGTATTTCTACCTGTGTAGATGTGCACATAAAGTTTTATATAATTAAAATCTCCTGAACTCTTTGAACGAATTTTGCTCAATAATTAGAAAACTGAGTTTTCTAATTATTTTGCTGAATTTTGCTCAATAATTAGAAAACTGAGAATGATGCAAATAAGGTGGGAAGAGAAATAATAGTCATTGCAAGAAATTCAAAAGGGTGTGAGGAGGATGGGGGAGAAAAGGAACAGGAAAGGAAGTAGGAAGCAGAAGAAAAGTTGGTGTAGACTTGGTGTTTGGAACATTCAAGGATTGAATTCAGCTCAGTCTCTGCATTTTGACTATGAAATACATAAGTTTTAGAATCTGGGAGCATGTCTGAATGTTCGGAATTGGCTGGAGATATGGATGAGATAGTTATAGTTATGGGAGAAAAAGAAAAGAAGGGACAGAATTCAGGGATAGTTATTTACAAGAGATAGCTCTAGTATCTTGTCTGCTATGTAGCAGCCACCAAAATGATTATTCTCTTCATTCTGAGTTGTAGCCCAGGATTTGGCATATCTGTCAATCTATTAAGGAAAAGAGAATATTACTTCCAACAAAGAAATCTAAAATGCCAGCAGTTTTTGATTTAGCAGGAATAAAAATGACTAAGAGGGGATCTCAAAATGATGTAGTTTGGAGCCAGCCAGTAAAAATATTGGGAGTAGAATCGTAATTGACAAAGAGAATATTTCTTCACTCAGTGAATTATTAATATGGAATGAGTTGCTCCATATTTAAATTCGGTGGACCAGGACATAGAACTAAACAGTGCTTCAATTAGATAAATTGGACTTATACCCATATATAAATAAGGTGGTTATTTCTCTGTGGGTTTATTTTTAAGGTTTATTTATATGTTTATTTAGCCAGTTTTCTCTATGTATTCAGCAACACAATTCATGAAAGCAGAGCCTTTGGATTTAGGATTTCAGCCTGCAAAATAATTGTTAGGGTTTTTGAGATATCCAGTGTCAATCTGAGTTTCTAGTGGTGGCCATTGTAAGAAGCAGATCCTCAAAATGGTGAGAATATAAGTTGGTTCATATTATTTGGTGTTAAAATCAGCTATCAGAAAAATCGGTGTATTTTAGGTGTCAAAGAAATCAATATCAAAAGAGGCAATTGCTAACCCCTGGGATAAAAATTCTTTTCCTTTGTAAGGTTGATCAGCATCCCCATCTAATCCCACAATTATTTCCCATAAGTGTATTTTGGGAGGTACAATTGGGGAGTTAAGGTGTAGGAGAATTTTGGTATCAAAAACATATCTGGATTTAATTGATGCAGAATTTTATCAAGCAGCAGACCACCAGGACTGGATTAGGCATTAAAGTATCTCCATTGTTGGTCTTGTGCCTGGGCTTTTTGTGGCTGTGGCAGCATTAGCAATTTCCTGATTGAGTTGATTGCCACAGTACTGAATACATGGTAAGACCAGATTAATTAATGGTTTTTCTATGGAGCATATTGTCATCAATGTTTGTCTCAATTCATCCAATCTCTGGATGGTGACTGCTTGCTCTGAATCTGTCAATGAATCAAATGTGTAAATCAACTTTTCTTCCAGTGAGTTCTTGGCAGATTTACTAGCTGTGGATAATGCTGTTTGATGATTAGACCTCTTCTTTCTCTAGATCATTGCTGGTGGAATATTCTTGAGCTATTTGGATTCAAATAGTTACACTTAGATTTTAAAGAAGTAATACCTTTGGGGAAAACTTATCCAAAAATAAATGGACATGTACCGGGAAGATTGAGAAGGTGCTTAGAAAAAGCTTAATTTTGAAAAGCAGGCTAGGAATTGCAGATCGCCTAAATGTTAGGAGAATTTTCAGGCAGCTTCTTCTAGATGCAGTCATTCAGTGTGTAATAGATCTATCAAAAAGCTTTTATCATGGAACAGATTGGTCAAGGGTAAAATAACTGCCCTTTTTGAAATCCCATCACCCTCTGTTCATTCTGTTTTTGGAAAGAATGAAAGAAAGATCCAATTGGTAATAATAATTGGTAAGTAATAATTGCACTTATCTTGTCTCTGCCCTTCTTCTACTGAGAGGATTTAAGCCCTCTCAGTTCTCTCTTTCTCTCCAAGTAGCTTCAGGACTCTGAGTTAGCTGCTCATTGCTTGTTTCTGTAAGCTTTTGCTGTTTCATTTGGTGATTCTTGGTATGCTTTACAAAGTAAAACTCTCCTTTAGTAGATAATCCTTATTGTTGACTAAAGTCAAAAGTTTGATGATCATGATCACAGTTTGTACTGGGAATAGTAGTTGCCTAGTTATGAACTCTGTTACATTCCCCCTTTTTAAGTTCATATCTTCCTCATCTTCATAAGCAATGCAGTTGCTGAAGAAAGACCAACAGTCTGAGGTTCTGGGAGGAGGATGGTAGGTAATCCCTTTACTAAGGAAGAAGAAAAATCTATAATCTGTTGATCTTCCATTTCTTCTGTAGATCCCACTCCAAAAGTGTTATAAGTATCATTCTATCCAGAGAGTAAGTAGAGCCAGAGTTACTTAGTGAAGCTGTATGTTTGTTTACTGTGTATTCACCCATTTCCTGCCACTTCAAAGGCTTGGTTAAAGTCTACGTTGTGGAGTGTGCATGCTGTCTCTTCTTCCTTTTACTCATTCCTGAGTCCTTTTTTATATTTTATTGAGTTGTAGCTGGAGCAGATAGATGACCTCCCAAGCATCACACTTAATAAAAAAATAATGTTGAAGTATATAAAAATTAAAATAGCAAGTTGAAAGCTAAAGTAAAATCAAATAAAACAGAGAGCATAAATTGAGGGAGGCTCACATGAGAGAGAATAGTAGGTCTGAACCTGCTCACTGCATGCTTAAACCCCACCCAGATGTCCCTTATTACAAGATTATTCTCAAAACCAAAACGTTGCTTTAAAAGTTATTTCTCCGGAACTAAAATTATTTCTTTATTCATTAAATTTATATGCCAGCCATCTCACTCTAAAAAGTGACTCTGGGCAGCTCTGCAACTAATATTGTAAAAATGGATAAATTTTGCTTTGGAGAGTTAGAATAAAATAAAGCAAGCTTATGATGACAGGGAGGATAATTCTATTCAGGAAATAATACAATGACAATCACTTTCAATGTCAACTAGGATTGTGAAGCAAACACTTTATTTATTATTTATTTATTAATTAAATTTTTATACCGCCCCGTCTCCCAAAATGGGACTCAGGGCGGTGTACAGCCAAGATAAAATCACACAATTAATTAAAAGAGATTTAAAAAGTGATTCAACAAGTGGCTGGAATAACACTATAAAAACAAGGTAAAAAGGTTAAATATACCAAAAATTAAAACCCTAGTAATTGATACTAGGCTAGACCGGCCTGTTGGAAAAGGTGGGTCTTTAGTGTGTGCCGGAAGGTCTGCAGGTCAGTAATGGCCTGCATCTCCGGGGGTAATTCATTCCAGAGGGAGGGTGCCCCCGCAAAGAAGGCCCATACCAGTGGTGGGATTCAAATGTTTTTACTACCGGTTCTGTGGGCATGGCTTGGTGGGCGTGGCAAGGGAAAGATACTGTAAAATCTCCAGTCAGAGGTGGGATTTGCCGGTTCTCCAAACTAGTCAAAATTTCTGCTACCGGTTCTCCAGAACTGGTCAGAACCTGCTGAATACCACACCCTCGGGGCTGCCAGCCGGCATCGTCCTGCTGCCGGCACCCCAAGGAGGCCCACCCTGTGGGAGCACACTGACCGGCAGGAGGCTGATGGTGGCAGCAGGCGGCCCCATAAGTACCCAGGTCCCAAGCCATGGAGCACTTTAAAGGTGACCACCAATACCTTGAATCGCACCAGGAAGGCCACTGGAAGCCAATGCAACTCGCACAGGAGCGGTGTAACATGGGAGCTCCGAGGAGCTCCCAAAATCATCCGTGCGGCCGCATTCTGCACCAGCCGAAGCCTCCAGATGCTCTTCAAGGGAGCCCCATGTAGAGAGCATTACAATAGTCTACACTTCGTACCTATTATTGAAAAAGCTGAATCTGATGCAGTAATGAGTATTAATATCATTGCTGATTTTAATAAGTAGGCATCCAACATTTATTTATTTATATCCCATCTATATAATTTTTAAAAATATCTCATGGTCGCCAACATATCCAATACACTTTCCTCCTATTTACCCCACAACAACAACCCTGTAGGGTGGGTTGGGCTGCAAGAGAGAGTGAGTGGCCCAAAGTCACCCAGCTGGTTTTCATGGCTAAGGCAGAATGTGAAGTCATAGTCTCTTGTTTTCTAGCCTGGTGCCTTAATCACTAGACCAAACTGAATCTCTTACCCAAAGAGTATCCTTACTCTTTGATGATGATGACATAATGGACACATGCTGGATTTGTATAAATTCACCAAGAAGTTATGGATTGATGTATTTTCCAAAATTATCTTGGAAATAGTTTTTCAAAAACCTGTATCATGCAGTAGTTTATTAGCTTAACAAACATCGTTATATCCAACTACATTATTTTAGAAGGCAAAATTAAACTAAATTAAAGCAGAAATAAATTATTTTAAAAAATAACTAAATAATTTAATACAGAAAATTTGACAAATGCTTCTCCCTATCTCAAGCACTAAAATAATACAGATAATAATCTGATCACTTACAAGAAACCTTACACTTTTTAATTGTTAAGACTCAAAGTAACAAATTATTTTGGATTTGACTATACACTGATATAAAGATGGAGAGCTGTGCCATCAAGAATGCCTAAGCAATGAATTCTGATCTACAACTTTTGTTAACCACAACGCTCTCAAAAGCAGTATCCCAAAGATGGCTTTTCAAAAGGCAACTGGACTTTGTTTTTCCCTGAAGATGTTTTGCTTCTCATCGAAAAATATTCAGTTTTGACTCAGAACTGAAGTTCTACATGTTTTTTGTTTCTCAAACTAAGTCCAATTGCCATTTGAAAAAGCACTTGTGAGACAACCATGACCAAGGATGGCTGAGTATCTCCACAGACATGAAAAACAATGATTTGTGAGCTGAAGAGAGCAGTGACACAATGGTTGGTCCTGGGTCATTGGTAACTAAGGACTGACAGTGGTCATGAAGAGGGACCCTCAAAGCAAGTTACAATATTTCAATATTTCAATATTTTATATTCTTTTAGGACTCTTTCAGCTTATAAATATTAATTTAAAGACCACCAATAAGGACACTAAAGAGTTTTAGGCATAAAACGTCCTGTTGGGAGTCAATAAAACAATACCTGAATACAGAAAGCCTGCTTCCCTAAGTTTATGATAGACAGTAAAATTTTGCTATCAACATAAAAGAGTTTTCACTGTGTAACATTCCTGTGTGGGGTGACTCTATTTTTAATCAATTTCATTCTGCTGGTGCTTTCTTATTTGCTGCATTGTTTTCTTCTGTGTAGGAAAGAGAGGTAGACAGGTGGATAGATGATAGAGCTATAGATAGATAGATAGATAGATAGATAGATAGATAGATAGATAGATAGATAGATAGATAGATAGATAGATAGATGAAAGACATGCATAATAATGAATATAGGGATGGAGATGAAATAGATAGATGAGAGAAAAAGAGACAGAGATGATGATGATGATGATGATGATGATAGATAGTGATGATAAAGATGGAGATGGAGATGATAGAGATAGATAGATAGATAGATAGATAGATAGATAGATAGATAGATAGATAGATAGATAGATAGATATGAAAGAGAGAGAGAGAGATGATATAGACAGACAGACAAACAGATATAGCATCTTGGGGCATCTGAGGACCAATGGCTATCCCCCTTGAAGTTTGTCAAGCTGCCTGCTCCACTTGACTTTAATGCTTTAATGCTTTTAATGAATTCTTTGAAATATATGAATGAATAGATTGGAAGCTTCTGGGCATCATCTTTATTTTCAAGAAGGATTTCAGTTCTGAAATCTGCTTCATACACATACTTAAAGATGAAAAATGATGGCTGGGTGAAATCTAATTTTGAATACATGCCACCTCCTCAAAAAAAAATAATACAGAGAAACATCTAAAGGAGCTAGAGATAATAAAGAGAGTTAACATGACCAAGAGCTGAGTTATATAGTATATATGGCAGTAATCTTTATTTACTTGTATGTCCTGATTTAATACACATTCAGAAACAGTCGATTCAATAATTTAAAAATTGTTGTTGACATTTCATTTTTAAAAACTTGTTAAAATTTCTGAATTTTTAATGGTTCTACATTCTCTCCCACAACATCATGATGGAGATGCCTCAAAGAATGACAGAGGGTCACCAGCTTGTTCTGTCCAGAAGCAGGAAGGAGGGAAGGAGGGAGGGAAGGAAGGAAGGAAGGAAGGAAGGAAGGAAGGAAGGAAGGAAGGAAGGAAGGAAGGAAGGAAGCCTCTTTGCTACTTCTACTGCCATGGAGTAGGATTACATAGGGGCCTTAAGAGTTTTATTTTATGTTCCTGTAAGTCAGGAATGTCAAACTCAAGGCCCAGGGGGTCCTGGAAACAGCAGAGGACCTCCCAGGCTCTGTTTTCACTGACAGAAGGCTACAGGAGGCTGTTGCAATCAGAAATGGAACTTGGGAGCCTGTTTTTGTTGGCAGAATGCTCAGGCCACCAAAGGCGCCCCCAACACAAGTGATGTTGAGCTGGCCACAGCCCTGTCCAAGATCAAACACAACCCTGAGGCGGCCCTCAAAGAAATCAAGTTTGACACCCTTGCTCTAAATGGTATCTAACAGAAGTAAACTTCTCATTTAACTTTGCTGAGGAAAAGAGGTTGCTTAGGAGCATTAGGTCAGCTGCCCATGTCATTTCCATGTTCCATAGATAGAGCTACAACCCGCTTCTCAATTTCAACCACTTATAGACATAGCTGCTTCGTACAAGCAACTGATCAAGAGTGGAGTAGTAGTATTATTTTTTCTGTGATGTCTCACTATTGCTTATTTTGCACTATTGATTTTTTTTTCTGTATTCTTTTCATTTAGGAGAGGCCATTCCTTTCATACAAGCTATGGTGTTTCTTAGTAATGATTCTTTTTCTGCAGTTCTTTTTGTATCTGATTTGCTTTTTATATGATCCATACTTAACTATCAATTTGTCTGACTCATTCTGGCCAATTGCTTTCTTTCAGTCTCTTTCATACTTTTTTCATTCTTCCCATTTCTTCTTCCTTTGGGAAAACAACCCTTATTTATACTTTCTGTATGGGCCTGTCTTGATCTGTGCAAAATGACTGAATTTTATTCATTGTGTGAAGGAGAATAGTAGCAAATTTTCCAATTATGAAATTTTATTAGGAGACATAAGCTTCTGTGAGCTGTAACTTACTTCATCAGAGGCATAAAGTGCCAAGACTCATTTAGGATTTTAAGTGAGGTGAAGTGGACTTGGCAGTAAGGAAGGAGAAGACAGGTTGGTTATGCATATGCAGAGTACATATGAGATAAATACGAATGCTTATGCCTCTTGATAACATTTATTAATCAGGAAAGAAACTAGCAGCCTCCTGATTTCTGACATCATGAACTAAAATGGTTCTCCTCCAACAATGTCTTCACTATGTGTGAGGCAGAGGTGGTGTCAGCCAGTTCGGACCAGTTCTGGTGTACTGGTAGCAGAAATTTTGACCAGTTGAGAGAACCAGGAAGCACCACCTCTGACTGGCCCCACCCACCAACCCCTAATGGTATTTCTTCTATATTTCCTTGCTCAGCTGATTCACCCAGCAGAGCGGATTGCTGCACCACAGCTGAGCTAAAAAACAGTTCAGACAGCTCAGCATCATTGAAAGAGTTTGTTATTTGAGCCCTGCGTGTGTGAGAGAAGCTCAGCTGATTAGACCGCACATAGAACCAGTAGGAAAAAAATTGAAAACTCATCACTGGTATGAAGTTCTTAGTTTGCTTGCTCCTAGTTTTTTAAACGTAGTACTGATTATTTATATATATCACAGTGCAAAATATATGCAATAAATATCACATAAACTGTTTAAAAAAAATTAGTCCAAGCAACATTCATTCTGATTCTGCTATGCCAATAAATTTGCCAAACCAAGTAGCTGAAGATTGTGAAATTTTGTTTAATTTTCAAAATCAAATAGAATACTAAAACCAATATATTGGTTCCCAAAATATTTCTATAGTTTTTTAAGGCTGCTGTCTTTTCTTTTCTCATCCCTAGTATCCCTGTTTTAAAATACTGCAGATATTTTAAAAAAGTGGTGAGAAAAAGAGACAGCTTGGCTAAGGCACCAGATTAGAAACCAAGAGACTGTGAATTCTAGTCCCACTTTAGCCACTAAGTCAGTAGGTGGCTTTCGACCAGTCATTCTCTCTTAGCCCTTGGAAGGAGGCAATGGCAAACCACTTCTGAAAAAGCTTGCCAAGAAAACTGAAGGGACTTGTCCAGGCAATTTTTAAGAATAAGACACAATTTTTAAAACATTTCTTTTATTTTATTCAACTATTTTTCAAAAGTTAAAATACAAACTCCAAAGAAAAAGAAAAAACAGAACAAAAGACAAAGAAAGAAAGAAAGAAATACGCATGTATTGTTTTCTCAGTCGAATACTGATATTTCAGTATAGCAGTTTTCATAGCAGTTTTCTTCCCTTGCAAAACAGGTCTACCATATAGAAGCCTCTACAATTCTATTTATCAAAGCAATTTGATCAACTATCTGTTAAAAAAAACCAGTTAACAGGTAAGCCCAACAGCAAAAATTAGTTTCAAAACTCTCTGTTAATACTATTACTGTATTTAACTTGCTGAAAGTCTGCAATGGCTTCAATTCCAGCCTTATCCACTACACTCAGAGTCTCTGGTCCATCCAGGATCAAATACCCTTGATTGATTCTTAGTAATAAAACTTTTCCTTAAAGTTATTACTAGGATCTTTCCATATAATTGCATTTCATTCCCCAAAGTCATAAATCTGTGTGGTAGATATCTCCATACTTCAAATCACAGATTCAGATCTTATCTGGTTTACATACTGCTGCTAAACAGGAGGCTGTATTTGTACTTTAAATAGCCATTTGCCATTGTAGGGGACACAACAATTATCCTTATGGAATGAAATAAAAAACAAGCATGAACTTGGAGTTCTCATTTATAAATTCCAAACTTCCTTCTTCGTGCACTTAATAGCTATGGAACATAGTCATGTAAATGCACATAATAATGTAAATGTGGGTATAGAATCAGACTTTATGACTTTACTATTGACAAAGATCAATAGTAAAGTCATAAAATCTGATTCTACACAAAGATCCGTGCTGAAAATAGTTTCCAAAGCCAATCTAAGAACAAAGCTACCTCAAATTACCTCTTGAAGGCTAGAACATGGAGAGAAAGGCGAGTGAGGAATGTGAGGAAATACCTTCTGAGTTTTGCTTTGTGGCTGGCACAAATGTGAAGTCTCTTTCCTAGGAGAAGATGTCTCTGAAAAGATATAAAAATGCATAAAACTTTGCTTAATTTATGGAATTTATACGGTGCTGACCAGTAAGTATAAAGTTCTGTTCCCCTGGTCCTCACTATCACTCATGTATTACTTGTCAGTAAATGTGGTGCACTCAGAACATAACAGCTACAGTAATATTTCTGTTCCCACTGCAGCTTTACTGCACCCATGAAAACCTGTAATCTTTAAATTCTCTCACTGTTAACATCTGCTGAAACATTATTGCTCCCAGCATAGCCAGGCTGCTCTGAAATTACATTTAGCAAAGTATTTAATGCTAACAGTATAATTTTAGAATCAACTGTTTTTTTAAAAGACTAGAGCAACAATCTTATTTCCTTTTAGATGCTATTTTTTCTTATTTATGGTTTAGGCTGTTATTTCATGTGTGTTGCTAACTATGCTTTATAGAAGTAGTTCAAGGATTTTTAGAAATATCAATACTCAATCCCCTGACTAATTTTATAAAATACACAAAGGGGGAAGGACAGAATGCTGAAAAAGCTTTGGTGATTTTAAGTTGATTGAACTTCTTATAGTTCAGACATCTTACAGTTCCTAAAGTTGAAAAATGTTGCTCTATAGGAATATATCATATGAAATATTATATTATTATTTAGTCTGGAAGTTTAAATGTAACCAGGTAAGTAGATTCTACCCTACAGTCAAGATATTCAAAATATAGATGATTTTGCATATGAACAAATAAACCAGTTAGCACAGAGATGCTTTTAACCAGAAAGTACATGTCCCAATTATGGTAAGAAAAAAACAAGATGTATTTGAATTATCATTAATAATTCAACATAATAAAAGAAGCATTCTTTTGTAAAAATGCAAATTAAACAGTGACATTTATGTTTTTAAAATGATTATATATATTATATATGAAATTCTTTCATTTTCCCCTTTCCCCCTTTTTAGGTGACCACCTAAAGATTGGAAATACTCAGTTCCATTTGCAACCATATTATTTCATACAATTGAATACAAAACATTTGTGGTCTTCTGACAAGCATAGTCAATGGGGAAGCTAGATTCATTTAACAACCAGGTTATTATCTTATCAACTGCAGTGGTTCATTTAACAACTGTGGCAAGAAAAGTTGTAAAATGGGGCAAAACTCACTTAACAAATGTTTCACTTAACAATGCAAAATTTGGGCTCTATTGTGGTCATTAGTCAAGAACTACCTGTATGTTATTCAGATCTAATTAATAGCAATAGCATTAGAGTTATATACTGTTTCATAGTGCTTTATAGCCTTTTCTAAGCGGTTTACAGAGTCTGCCTATTGCCCCCAACAATCTGGATCCTCATTTTACCCATCTTGGAAGGATAGAAGCCTGAGTCAACCTTGAACCTGGTGAGATTTGAACTACCAAATTTCAGGCAGCTGGCAGTCAGCAGAAGTAGCTTGCAGTACTACACTCTAACCACTGTACCACCAAGACTCGTTAAATAGACTATATCACATTCTAATGATTCTTTTGGCCTTTGACTGAGTCATTAAGACCTGATTTTTTTCAACAAGTCTTTAAGGTCTTGCTTGTTCTCTCCTGAAGGTGAATATTATATGTCTGCTTATTTTTTGGCATTGTATATTTTATTGTTGATTTGTTGTTAATGTTTTGTGGTTATTGTTATTATGAGTATTTTGATATTGTTTTCATGTCATCACTTTAGTAAGTCTATAAGACAACAAGAACATTTATATGACTGCAAGACATATAATATGAATTAATTAATTAATTAGGGAAGAGCCACATTCAAATATTTCTTCAACTTCAGAGCTCATTGCATAACTTTAGATCACCACAATTTTTCAGCTTAAGCTAGCTCACAATGGTGTGTAGTCAATGCTATTCAATTTTTACTGTGAATATCCAACATTTATGGACATTTTTCCCCCCAGACCTTAAAACAGATTATCTAAAACTCTGTGAGGTAAGGAACAAACAATAGAAGCCCTGCCATATATGGTGCCTAGCAGTGGTGGGATTCAATTTTTTTTACTACCAGTTCTGTGGGTGTGGCTTGGTGGGCATGGCAGGGGAAGGATACTGTAAAATCTCCAGTCAGAAGTGGTATTTACTGGTTCTCCAAACTACTCAAAATTTCTGCTACTGGTTCTCCAGAACTGGTCAGAACCTGCTGAATACCACTTCTAGTGCCTAGCCATTCCCACACCGCTAGTCATGATCATTTTTCTAAAGCTCTACTCCTGAAGACAGCATCACCTAGTCCTGCAGAGAGTCATTTTTCCCCAACAACTATATTCTGCCCATTCATATTTATACAATATATTAAACATTAAAAAGAACATTTATATTTACACTGGAAATGCTATTGTACTATTCTTACATAGAATAGTTCAACTTCCTAACATAAGAAAATTCAAGATAATCAAGACCTGGTTAGGAAAATAAGGTCTTCCCACATTATTATTTTGATTTTAGAATGTACAAGAACAAGTGACATAAATTTTATAAACATAAGAACATTTAAACCACATTTGTTTATCTAGGAATATATGGATGATTACTGCCTGATTTGTATGATTTTTTAAAGAGGAGTATGTATTTAATTAATATAAGTTATAATTTATGATCTTTACTATTACTTTTTAAATTTTACTATTACCACCTTACATAGGAAGTTTATCCACCTTTCAAATATTACATATTTTTAAAAGTAAGCCACAAAGACAAATACATATGCTTTCTTTAATCATTGTATCACATAACAGAAGACGTTCAAAACTTCAGTCATACATACATTTTGAATTGTTGATAAATGCCTTTTAAAAATAAAAAAAATGGATCTCAGGAGCAGGAACTATGTTTTATATTAAATATATCAGCAAACTCACTTCTAAATCTGACAGATCTTCAGAGACCCAAGTCATATTTTCAAATAGCTAATATCACTCCAACAAAACATATTGACTTCTTGAAAGAACATATATCTTGAATGAACATATATCTGAACAGGAATTTTTTGGCAGCCATAAAAGAAGGTAAAACTGACAAAAACATGAAACAATGTGAAAGTTTTACAAAAAATGTTAAATATATGTGAATGCCATATTTTAAATAGCATTTTAGAGAATGAAAGCTATCAGACACATAGAAAAACATTAAATTACAGTAGTATAGTTCTATAGTCTTCTAAATCAGAAATCTATTTTTAATCAGTAAACAATAACTAATCCATTAAATACAATAATTTTTAAGTCACCAAAGAATTTAATTTTGAACTGCCCAAACTAAGTTTATATTGCAAAAGCAGTTGATTTGATCCAGTAAGAAATGTTCATGTCAGAAACACTGAAAAAATAACTATTGCAATGGCACTGACTTTAAGAGCATTTGATCATGTTGAATGGGAGTTCTAGAAAAATTCTTATCCAGGTGATATATAGGGGAGAAAGCCTTAAATATATTTTTTCAGCTATTCCACAAAAACACATATAATTCTGCACAGTATTGATTGATCCATACAACAAAACTAACTGATATTCTTTCACCCTGTATTTGTCTTGACCAAAGAGGATACTTTCAAGATTAAATGGCTGAATGGAAGCGTTCAGTGGGAAATTGCAGTTGTCTGATGTTCCTTGAAGGAGTGGAGAGACACCACAACAAGAACACTGGCTGAAAGGTGAATTCTGGCCAGTGTAATCAGGAGCTGTTGCAAGTGTCTCATGAACTGATGTCCCAAAGTTCCATTATGCTTCCAACTGCTCTGTGGCCTACAGTATATGGACATGCCTTCTTCATTTCTTAATCACTTTGGAAAGTTATTAATCAACAGATAGAGAGAGATTTCCTTTGTGGCAAAGATAAGACTCCTTGCAGTTAGTTAATTTTTCTGTCAGGATTACAGGATTACAAAACTATCAAACAAACAAAAAAGACAGACTTTGATATAAAGATTGAAAAATCACTTGCTAAAAACTTAAAGAGAAGACTTAAGAATTTTTTTAAAAGGGAAAAGGGACAGCCTTCTTTATTTTTATCATTTTACTTTTGAGAAAAATGCTCTGATATAAATTTATGCTAAATTTGTACTAAAAAAGATGAGACCTCATGAGAATGATTGTTGGCTGATAAACATTATGTCTCTTTGAGGGACTCTAGATAAGAAAAGGTAAAGCAATGGATTGTTTAGTTAGACTGTGATTTTAGATTAGACTATTTCTAACAAAATGATTATTAATGGAAATTTAATCAAACTATTTGAATTACACAAAAGAACAACACAAGATTGTCTACTGTCCCTTTCCTTTATCTTGATTCTTGAAATATTGAATAGACACATGAGACAAAATAAGAGGATTGTGGATATAAAGATTAAAGAAGAAATATATATGTTAGGAGCCTTTACAGATAATTTGCTGTTGGTTTTGAAAACTGTTTTAAAGCACATTGAACTATTAACAAAAAAAAAAAAGAATTTGGTGTTCCTTGCTGTTGTCTCTTTTGATGGGTCTTTTTGAGTCAGATAGGTTTTTCCCATTATTAATCAATGGCTTATGTCTTCTTTATATAATACTTTATTAAACTATTTAACTATAATTGGATGGAATGACAGAATCAGTGAAAAAGCTGATTTTGCCTAAAATGAATGATTTGTGCCTTCTGTCAGCTATGGAATTCATCGCTGCCACATAGTGGAGAAAGTGGGAGGGGATGATGTTAATTGAGTAGCTCTTAGTAGACAAAATATTTATGTTGATAGTTCAAGGTTACAGAATATGGCACAGAAAGAATAAGAACTTAATTTGGGATTGGTGCATGTGATGTAGTGATGAGAAAATGGGGGATGGTTTGTAGGCTGGGACTTTGTGGAGAAGCCGGGAAGATTTAGTTCCGGATTTCCACAGTAAGTGCCAGATGCTGTTCTAATAAAAATAGTTTGAGATGATGTGTGTCTTGGACAGGAACTGATTTTCCCTTGAACGCTGTCACCTTATAGCATTCAGTTGTTTTTTTTTATTTATTTATTTATTTAATTTATTTATTTATTAGTTTTATATACCACTTCCCTCCCTACAGGGACTCGGGGCAGTGTACAGCCGAAATTAAAAACACAATGCAAATACAATATTTAAAAAACAATTAAAAAGATTAAATAAGGTGGCTAAAAGGTAAAACTCGAATGAGAATATAAAACTAAAACCAAATTAAAAACCAATTTAAAACCCTATAAAAACCCTAGGCCAAATCGGCTTGATGAAATAGGTAAGTTTTCAATGCGTGCCGGAAGGTCAAAAGGTCAGGGATGATCCTCATCTTTGGGGGCAATTCGTTCCAGAGGGAGGATGCCCCCAAGGAGAAGGCCTGCACCCGTCCAGCCGGCGGCACCCCGAGGAGACCCGCCTATGGGAGTGCACTGGGTTACGGGAGATCGATGACGGCAGTAGGCGGTCCTGTAAGTACCCAGGTCCCAAGCCATGGAACGCTTTAAAGATGGTCACTAGCACCTTGAATCGTATCCGGAAGGCCACTGGGAGCCAATGCAGCTTTCACAAGAGTGGTGTAACATGGGAGCTCCGAGAAGCCCTCAAAACCACCTGTGCGGCTGCATTTTGCACCAACTGGAGCCTCCGGGTGCTCTTCAAGGGGAGCCCCATGTAGAGAGCATTGGCATAGTCTAGGCAGGAGATAATGAGGGCAGATGTGACCGTGCGAAGTGCATCCTGATCCAGAAAGGACCACAACTGGTAGATCCTACGGACCTGACAAAAAGCCCCCCTGGCGACGGCTGCAATATAATCTTCTAACAACAGCCGTACATCCAGGAGGACACCCAGATTGCGTGCCCTCTCTGTGGGGGCAAGAATTCCACCCCCCCACAGCCAGTGATGGAACTAACTGGCTGTATCGGGGTGCTGGAAAGCACAGCCACTCGGTCTTGGCCGGGTTGAGCTAAAGCCTGTTTCGCCCCATCCAACCCCGCACAGCTTCCAGGCACTGGGCCATCACTTCCACGGCTTTGTTGGGGTGGCCTGGGGTAGAAATGTACAGCTGAGTATCATCAGCGTACTGATGAAACTCTACCCCGAAGCCACGGATGATCTCACCCAGCGGCTTCATATATGTTGAACAGTAGAGGTGAGAGAACCGACCCCTGAGGAACCCCACAAATTAGGGGCTTCGGGGTCGATCTCTGCCCCCCTGCCAACACAAATTGCGAACGGTCGGAGAGGAAGGAGGAGAACCACCATAAAACAGTACCTTCCACCCACAGCCCCCGCAACCGCCGCAATAGGATACTGTGGTCGACAGTATCAAAAGCCGCCGAGAGATCTAATAGGACCAGGACAGAGGAGTAACCTCTGTCACGGGCCCTCCAGAGATCATCCACCAACGCGACCAAAGCCGTCTCCATGCTGTACCCAGGCCTGAAGCCTGATTGGCGTGGATCTAAATAGACAGTTTTCCCAACTATTGCTGTTATTTGTTGCTTTATGATTTCCAAAGCTTCTTTAATTTTTCTGGTGCCAAATCAATTTTTTTAATTAGGCTTGTCAGTACATTCTCACCTTTTTCTCTTTGCATTTTTTTTTAATAAAAATTAAAATGTCAGCATAAAACATCTAAAAAGTGACCATTCTACGTATTAAAAAGCAGGCAGACTTTCTAAAAAGAAGTACATAAACTGTTTCAGTTGCATCAATGTTCCTATGAGAATATAAATTCTGTCAATCCAAATGACAATTCTTCATAACTGTGCAAAATACAGTTCTCTATGGATTTTCTGTATGAATGAGATAGAGAATTGGAAGTCTTACTGTTCCCTGTATGTATTGGGAGACTATGATGAATAACTTTGATTCCAAAGAATACTGTTGAAATAACAGTATTGATTAATCTTTTTAGAATTTAGGAAATATAGGAACTAATGCTAAGTCATACGTTTAGCAGTTCACTTGTATAAAATATAATAGCAAGAACAATTGCAAGAAAAAGTACTTTTTTGTTGTTAAATTCTATGCATACCAAATTATCTGAATGTATCCAACTGAATTGTTTGTTCAAGATCAGGGGGCATGAGAGACAACTTATAAAACCCAGCAGGAGTTTTTGAAAAACATCAGAATTCAAGTATGAGAAGAATTTCCCCCAAACGATCAAAGTTATGCAATATAGTAAATAGCTAACGAATATAATGACTTGATAATTATTCAGTGAAAAGGCTATTTAGATATGGATCTATGTGCTTCGTGTGCAAAGAATAGCCTTCCATATAATTTAGCATTCTATAAGTTCTTAAGAATGTTATCTTTATTACTCATCTTTGTTCTGTAATGTATACGGATGTTAACTGTCCTAAATAAATCAAACCAGTGCAGGTTTTATGAATAGCAGTAAATGACATCTCTGCCAGATGGCTTTCATCATTCATGTTATTCACCCTGGTTTGTGCCTCCTTCCATATCTTAGTCTTCTTTTTTAAAAAAAAAAATTTCTGGATAAAATGGCTACAAAATGACAAAAGTGCCAGTAATAGCTCCTTGATAGTATAATTGTCACTAATACTGTTAAAATGAAATGAATATTCATAATCTATTTCTATAATCTCTCAATCAATCAATCTTTTTTCAGTCACAGAACAGTAGATGAAACACAAAAGTCACACTTAATTAGGATAAAAGAGGAAAAATATAATTGTTGTAAAATATCTAAATAGGATTAGAAAAAATACTATGGCATACTGTACAAACTATATAGAGCAGTGCTTGGCTACGGTCAAGGAAATAAAATCAGACTCATCCAATAACAATAAAACAAGTCAGAATGACCAGGATATTTAGTTAAGAATGGAAACAATAATTCTGCACAAAGGGGGTATTACAGAATAATGTGTTCCATTGTTTCAATTATTCCTCCACCATATAGTTATCTCTGTTCAAAGGAGATCTTTTGGCATTTTCCTTCAGTAACAACTATTGGGAGGGCATTGGGTCTGGCTAAGGATAAAGCCTTTCTGAATCTATAATGTCTAAAAATCTGTTTTCTTTAGCATTTATTCATTATGTACCATCTTAGAGACCATACTGGTAGATTTTATCAAGGATGATATGTCCTCAACCTGGCCCTTCAGATCTTCAAATTATGCAATTGTTGCCACTATAGATAGGTCTATTCACCTTCCTGTTGAACATCCTCTTCTTCTCTTTCTTTCTATATTTGCCAGCATTATAGATTTCTCCAGAGAATTATGTCTTTATACCTAACTAAGTATAATATTTTGAATCTGGTCTTGAATAGTTTGAAAACATATACTTATTTTCTTGGATATCCATTGTATTCTCCAGAGCGTTCTCCAACATCAAAGTTCAAAATCAAGGAATCTATTCCTGAGCTATCTTCTATTTGTAACATCAATACTGCCAGGTTTCTTCAAAGTCTATCTTTTGCTTTCATAGAGTATCATTAAAAATACATTCCCTGTATCTGGCAGCTCTTTGAGCTAGACTATACTAGGAAACTAAAATTACAAATAGCAATAGCACTTAGATTTTACATACTACTTGACAGTGCTTCACAGCAGTCTCTGAATGGTTTATAGTGCCAGCATATTACTCCCCTCCCCCAAAAAATCTGGTTCCTCATTTTACTGACCTCAGAAGGATGGAAGACTGAGTCAACCTTGAGTCAGTCAGAATTGAAATCCTGGCTTTGGGCAAAGTTCACCTGCAGCACTGCATTCTAACCACTGTACCACCACTTCTTTCATCAGCAATAACAGAATCTAAATACCTTTACTCGTTCCCCCTTCCCTTTGGAACAAGTAGGAAGAGTCCAGAGAAGTTTTCTCAAATTATAATTCTGCCTTGGACTCAAATTTATTTTACTGTGGCTCTTCCTCCTGCTCTTCAAAGTTATTTTTACAGCCTGTTACAGTACTAATCTGATCCTTGTAAATATAGATGCATTCCAGCATTTGAATATCTTTCCTGAGACCATTGTGGGTACTCTGTGGCATATTTCTTGAATGTTGGTTCCTTTACTATTGACAGGCAATCCTTAAAAAGCAGAAGCCATCCAACACTTTATTATCTTCACTGTCAATTCTAAGGCTGGTTGCTATATCTGTTGTCATTAAATTGGACTTCTATATATTGAATTTCTGTCCCATTTCACAGTGCTCCTTGATTTTCATTCTTAGAGCCTGCAAATCATTTACATTTTCAGTTATCATATCTTTAGTGTATTCCTGTAGAAATATGACTTTAATAAGTACATAGGAATGCCATTTCCCTCCTTTTGTTGATAAACCTATGTTAAGTGTCCTGTGGCAACCAGCATAATAAAAAGTTACACGTGAATATTTCTGAGACTTAAACTTGCATATAAAGAAGTTGATACTTATAAGATACTAGTTCCAGAAGTATAAAGTTGTGTCTTTAGAAGAGATTTCTATTTTCACACATTAGGCGTGTCATCAGAGTGAAGAGAATATAGAGAATATGGAGAAACTGCAATTAGTGTGGATGGAAGAGAAGATAGGAGGTACCAGGAGAAGGGAAAATGGGAATGGAACATGTTTTTTAATTTAGAATTTTTTAGAGTTTTAGAATTTATTTGATTTGTCAATAACTTACAAGATAATAGGTATAAGTATATACATATTTATGAATACATGAAATGGGTACATATAAGAAAAATAAAAGAAACAATAGGACAGGGACGGTAGGCACGTTAGTGCGCTTATGCATGCCCCTTACAGACCTCTTAGGAAAGGGGTGAGGTCAATAATAGACAGTCTAAGGTTAACGTTTTTGGGGTTTGGGGAAGAAACCACAGAGTCAGGTAGAGTATTCCAGACATTGACCACTCTGTTACTGAAGTTGTATTTCCTGCAATCAAGTTTGTTGCGGTTAACCTTGAGTTTGTATCTATTGTGTGCTCTTGTGTTGTTATGGTTGAAGCTGAAGTATTCATTGACAGGTAAGTCATTGCAATGTATGATTTTATATACCATACTTAGATCAGACCGAAGATGGCGTAATTCAAGGTTTTCTAGGTCTAGAATTTCAAGTCTGGTGGCATAAGGTATTCTACAACAAGTAGAGGAGAACTCTTCTTGTGAAATATTTCTGGACTTTCTCAACTGTATTAATATCAGATACATAATGTGGGTTCCAGACTGATGAGCTGTATTCAAGTATTGGTCTAGCAAATGTTTTGTATGCTCTAGTTAGTAGTGTGATATTACCAGAGAAAAAGCCACATAGTATTAGGTTAACAACTCTTAATGTCTTTTTGGCTATGTAGTTACAGTGGGCTCTAGCACTTAGATCATTTGAGATGAGTACTCCAAGGTCCTTGACAAAGTTTTTGTCATCAACAAGGTCTTGACTATTCAGCTTGTATTTTATTTTCTGATTTTTTTTGCCAATATGTAAGACAGAGCATTTATTTGTTGAGATTTGAAGTTGCCATTTGTTTGACCATTCTGATAGATAGTCAAGATTGTATTATCTGTGGTATTGAACAGCTTTACATCATCAGCGAAGAAAACACAGTTGCTCTTTATATGATCACAGAAGTCATTTATGTAGAGTATGAAGAGGGTTGGTCCTAGAACACTGTCTTGGGGGACACCACTATTGACAGGTACAGAATTTGATAGGACACTCCAATTTTGACCATTTGTTGTCTGTTTGACAGGAATGCTTCTACCCAGTTATACAGTTGTCCAGAGATACCATAAGACTTTAGTTTTAGGAGTAGTTTATCATGTACCACTGAATCAAAGGCTTTACAGAAGTCTATGTAGATTGTGTCTATTGTTTTGCCCTGATCGAGTTGTGTAGTCCATATGTTTTTGCAGTGTAAGAGTTGCAGATTACAGGATAGTTTTTTACTGAAACCAAATTGTTTATTAGAGAATAGGTTGTTTGTCCCTAAGTGGAGGATAATGGATTGGTTAATAATTGATTCCATGACTTTACAGGTGACGCAGCATAAGGAGATTGGTCTGTAATTTTCAACTAGGCTGGGGTCTCCCTTTTTAAAGATTGGGATGACCGTGGCTTGTAACTATAGGTTAGGCAAGGAACTGTTAGGCAACATTCTTGATTAGAAAACTCCAACCTATTTTTTTCACTGAATTTATATTAAACTCCTGAAGTGTTTCAAAAAGCAACACATTTTCTAAAATAACTTTGCAGACAAAGCCTTTGGACAGATGTTATGTTTATCATACATACATGCACTATATAAAATACATTTGTATGCTATTTTTTCACCCATCCCTTTTTCAACATTTTCTAATAACCCCATTAGTTGCCAGTAACAATAATTATAGATAGATAGTGATAATCATTATATTTTCAATATTTGCAAACTTCTCTTCCCTTCCAGTCCTGGTTATATATATGTATTATTATAATCCACAAACTGTATTTAGCTTATAGTTGCTTCTATAGACACAGAAAAAAACTTCATTTATTTTTGAAAATTGTTGCCCTTGCTTTATCACACCATTTATAACAAGGTCAGGCCCTAGACTCTCTGAAGACATATTTTATGTTTGAAGGAGAGACAGAGGTCTGAGGCTTTTTTCTGATCTAAACCTAACAATTCATAAGAGTTCATGCTAGTTTTACTATTTAGAAATCATTTTCCAACTTCCTTCAGCTCTAAAACAGCTAAATATCTTGCCCAAGTGCCTGGCAATTTTTGTTTGAATTATTCATTAGATATAGTAAGCAAAATAAATGCTGACTTTGGTAACAATGGTGGTGGCTTGGGTAAAGTGAAGGAGGACTACATTTATTTTTAGTCTCATTGGATCTATCATTCCAATCCACCAAATGTTACTTCAATTGTACAGAATACAGGAAAGATCACATGGTGCTCTGCTTTCCACCTGTATTTTGCTGCTTTTATGTTATATTTATTTATTTGAGTTTTTAGGTTGCCTACAACTTCAATAGACTCTGTACTTAGAAGGCTTAAACTGGAATAACCAAAGCCCATTTCCTTTGGGACTATCTATCCACTTTATTATTTTTAGTGGCTCTGGATAGTTATACTCTTTGAATAGATATATCGGTGATAGATGTAGATTGTTGGTATTGGTCTCTTCTCTCTTTAATCTCCTGTCTGTTGTTCATAACTTTTCTTTCCCTGCTTTGATCTCATTTTCTCTTTCCAAAGACTAGAGAAGATGAGGAATGATTTTATGCATCATGCAAAATGGCTTCAAATAGGTGTACACAGAAATACATAGAGTTTCACATGACAGAATGGAATAACTAAGCATTGTCATATGTTTTCCTAAATATAGAAACTGTACCTGAAAAGTGATAAACATGGTTTGGGAAGAAAGTGGTGAATGAAACAAATAATACTGTCATATACACAAAGGTTCTTAGGATAGAGGTGAGGGGGTAGAAAAGACACAGAAAATTGAAATGGTCTGTGGAACTTGGGAAAAAGAAGACCATAGCTGGAAAATTAAGATGGATTCAAGCAATTTAGCTACTGAAGAGCCATAGGTTCCATGTATATTTTAGTACTGTATAGTGCTCTGAATCAATGAGATCACTGTTACTCAAAGAGGGTAACAGATTTTGAAAGATCATGTCTACTTGACAAGAAAAGAATGCAAAAAAGCTCAAAAAAGATAATATTTTTGCTAGATTGCCAGCACAGTGTAATTAAAACACCTGTTTAAATGAGCCATGGTAGCACAGTACTGCTGGCTATTTCTGCTGGATGCCAGCAGTTTGTCAGTTTGAGTATAACCGGCTCAAGATTGACTCAGCCTTCCATCCTTCCAAGGTCAGTAAAATGAGGAGCCAGATTGATGGGGGCAATATGCTGATACTATAAACTGCTTAGAGAGGGCTATAAACACTGTAAAGTGGTATATAAGTCTAAGTGCTTTTGCTGTTAACTTTAAGGATAGACTGTAGCAATAGTTATACACATATAATATAGCTTAAATCCATGATGGCAAACCTATGGTATATGTGCCAGAGGTGGTACGCAAGCCCTCTCTGTGGACACACAAGCCATCGCCCCCGTTCAGCTCTGCCACGCATGCACACCTCCCACCGACCAGCTGGTCTTCGGGTCTCTGGGGTGGGGTGCATGTGGAATGTGGGACACATGTGGGGAGGGATATGCATGCATGTGTGGGAGTGGGGCGCATGCATGGGAATGTGCGCATGCAAAGGGGCTATATGTGCATGCATGGGGGGCATGGGCGCATGCATGGGGGATGCGTGTGCATACGCGGGGGCAAGGTGCATACATAGCGGATTCACGTATTGCATTTCGGGGAGGTCTGCGCTTTGGGCACTCAGTGCTGAAAAGGTGCTACAGACTAGACACACTAACATAGTGAAGGGAAACAGATTGAAATGGTAGAAATATAAGGCTATATTAAGTTGCTACATTTCAACTTTTCTTTCTGAAGTCTTTGCAGCCAGATAAGGGAGAGAGGAGATATCTTTTTGCTTATCTGCTTAAATTAATGCTCTTTATATTATTACCTTGCTTGACCAATAGAGAAACTATTTTTGAGTTATGGCCTAAATGCAGAAAAATGATCCAGAAGAAAGTATTTGTGTGCTGAAATGTATCTTGTTGAATCCTGAAATCTCTAACAAATCCTCCACCTGTGTTAATGTTTATACTGTATTTCAGAATGATTTGAAAGAATTTGCTTAATAAAGTGAATGCCTTTTGTACTTTTATCATGTTTAAAAGACATTTTTTAAAAAGATTAATTTGATGAGTATTAGAGAGAAGATTCATTTATATTTGTGCAAAGTCTGAAGCATCTCTTTCAAATAATTTTTAAAATGGGCAAGTCGCAATTCATAGCTCACATGCAGATATATCACACACATAATTGTATAATTACAATTACATCAACAAATATATATTGTACAAACACACATTCCTAAATAGTTTTATATGGACAATTAAACATTAATACCAAGGGTGAAAGTGAACAGAATGTAGACAGATATTTTATAAGACGATTTAGAATCTCCACTGTGTGTCTTCCACAGCTAATCCTGATTTGCGAATGTATAATATGTGAAATGAGCCTTAAGATCAATATTCAATCTTCCAGGAGGCAACATTGTAAGGATGCAAACAACTTAGTAGTTCAAGTGGGGCTGAGGATTTTTTGACACAAACACCACTACAGCCCTTTTCAAGCTAGCAAGTATCTGCATTAAATACACATTTCAAGGTGCCTGTAACTTACAAATGAAGGCATCAGCATGTGTCTGTGGATCACTATTTTGTGCCTTTGTGATAGCATGTCCATTTGTCACTGGTTAACATCTGATAAGCACTCTAAAAGTCTCATATACTAATATGATTACAACAACTTATATTTTAAAAGAGAATGAGACCAAGGAAAACTGCTTGGGGATTAGGGAAGGAAAGCTAAGTGTTTGAAACTTCTAATTCATTACCATTCATTGCCATTATTTTCATCTTCATAAAATGAGCAAGAAAAACCCATGGTTTTGCAATGATTTTTTTTCCTTAGGAATCCCCCCCCCCGCCCCCTCCCCCCAAAAAATTGAATTTAAAATTGTAGAGACATATTGTAACAGCTTTAAAATACTCCTGGGCATGTTTTAATGGTCTATTAATATACACCTCAGGCGACTGAATGTGTGCGGCTGCAAATCCACGACGGGTATTAATGAACCACTAAAACATACCCTGCCGTGTGCTTGTGTTGTATGGCAATGCTACATTGTCAGTGAAGAATGGAAAGTTTAAAAAGACCCTTTGAAACACCACCGATTCCAAAAGAACACTTGATGAATTGCTTTGGTGTCTTTGTACATACACACATAAGGGAAGAGATCTGTTCAGGTATGGAAATAAGTTCCCCTATGTAATAAAAAAGTAAGCCAATGGCAGGAAACAGTTATTGAAACCAAGCAGTAATCCATTGCATCTCAGAATAAAGCAAAGCTTTTTGTAGATTTCTATCAATCTATGCCAGGGAGCCAAGATTTCAAGAAACCCAAGAGGAAAATGATGAGAAGGGAGGCAGGAGAACATGAGAGGTCCTCTTTCTCAAATCTTGGTCTCCCAGGTGAGCTTTAATAAAGCTTGATGCTCCTTGCTTTTGCTTCAGAAATGAAAAATGGCAGAAATATGAATGAGAAAGGAACGAAAGTATTCTATGGACCCATCTGAGTTCACACAACACACTAAGCATTTATAGTGGCAATTTGCTTTGTGCTAGGTACAATGGATGAGCCCTAAAAGTGTAATTTGTAAACTATGATTTAGCATTGTATAGACTAGGCCATTATGGCTTCAGCAAATTAAAGGAACCATGGCTTCACACAATACATTGAAGCAACAAAATGAAGAAGTAATCAGATCCAAGTGTAAACTATAAAAGATCAGGTTTATGGGCAATGTCCTAGAACAGGAATAATTAGGGGTGCTCCAGGCTAATATCCCCGTTTTCCTCTAATGTTTTGAAATTTAAAAAATGGGAATTCAAAATTCAAATCTTGAATTTTTCAGATGCCATTTAGATGACATTCTTAGAAATGAAGAGAAAGCTACAGCACAGTCTTCATTTGGATGTGTGCTCACCTGTCCAGAAAAAGGTGAGTGGGAGGGAGAGAAGGTGTGTGGAAGAACAGCTGGGGTAATAGCAGGCTTTTCCTTCTAATAATAACTGGGTGTCTTATGTGGCCACAGCAGCCATTGCATGAATGTGCAGCCATTTTGAAAGACAGCCATGACAGGTTCTCAAAATTTGAAATGGGCTCATCTGTGCTAAATGTTGCTTGCCTCACCTTCAGAAACTGTACTGCACTCATCCAATGAGGCGGGTATTTATTAGGGACTAAAAAGCGAAGCCTAGTAGATATTACAATGCCTGACTGACAGATCTCTAATTTTCCTAAGCAGTCTGGGTCTCCCAGACTAGCTGCTGAGCAAAAGGAAAGATTAATGAAAAGATATCAGAATGATAATGTTGTTCGATTAGGAATCAGAGGGCTGCTTTTCACCCTACCCTGGGGATTGGAAGAAGGAACAAGAAAGAGAAAAGCAAGAGAAAAAGTGAAATATGACAAAGAGAGAGACTGACTATAAGCTCCCTTTGGTGGCACACACACACACACCCCACACACATTTCATGCTTCTCCAGTGGGCGAATAAGATACCTTCAGCATTATAAATAGTAGCACAGATGTTGACAGAAAAATGCTCCCTTAATTACCATATAAACTGCTTTCCTTGAGTGAACCGTTTAAAGCGGCCTCTAAAAGAAGCTCACTCAAGCAATTCCACCGATTACGGCTAATGAACAATATTTCCTTGCTCCTATTTAGTACTCATTAAAATGTAAAAGCCTTTCATTTTCAACAGGCTTATGATAAATAATATTTCCTCTTTCTAGTCTGAGTACTAAGAATAAAGTAAAGAAGGGAGGGAAGGCCATTTTACAACAGAATTTGTAGGGGTAAATAAGTGTATTTGAGAGCAGCTGAAGAATTTGAGGGGTAAATAAGTGTATTTGAGAGCAGCTGACAATTCACTGAGATTCCCACAAATGCTGCTATTGTAATGCCTGTGAAATGGGATGCTTGTAATTTGAGCCAGGGGGGCAATTCTCAAAGAATGATGAGATAATTCAGATGGTCATTCCACGTTTAATTCATTGATATTGTTATTTATGGCATTTCTATTCCACCTTTCCTCCAAGGAGCTTAAAGAAGTGTGTAAGGCTTTGTTTCAACCCCAAACTTTTAAAGTTGTTTAGTTTGAAGGAGCTTCACAAGCTCAAAGTCATACAATTCGCTTTTGGACTTCCATGTGGGAGAATAAGATTTGAATCTAAATCCTCCTCACCAATTCTAATTCAATATTCTAACCATTTGATAACACGTGCTCTCAGAGACAGGAAAAAGGAGAAGAAAATGATACAAACTTAGTGTCAAGATAGGCTGAGGATAAAAATGCAAAGCAAGCTTGATTTAATGACATTAGAAAATGTGACTTAACAAAGGAATCTCTATCTAGATTGTCAGACATTTCCTCAGTTGGCTTTGTACAATTTGGCACAAGAAGCCAATGGGTTCAGGTCTAATTAAGGGATTGTGATAGCGATGGTTACCTTTGCAAAAAAGAGATACTGATTCTCCTTGATCTTGCAATTGTTTTTGACATCTTTGAGCACAGCATACTTAATATCTGGCTCTGTAGGTTCAGAGAATAGAATCATGTGCCAAAACCACAAAGGGAGAATGAAAGGGTCAAGAAAAAGACCAAAAAAAATCATAGTTGGATAGAGTTGATGCCCGGGGGAGGGGGGCGACATATTGGACGTATGTTCGTATATTGGACGAATGGCAAACTACTTCTGAAAGAATCAACACAAATGTGAAGGCGCGCGCACGCACACACTTCTTACTCCTTTGCATTTTGCTGTCTGCCTGAAAATGGAATAGCATGTGTGTGTGTGTGTGTGTGTGTGTGTGTGTGTGTGAGTGTGTGTGTGTGTGAATATTTTCAGTTCCCTTTTATGCTTTATCCTATGAAACCATAGCCTTACTATTTGTTTAAATAGGCAAATCTGCCAAACTTCAGAAGGTATTATTTTATTCAATAATACTGATATTTTTCACCTGGCTTAATTTGTGCTTAACTAAGGCATTTGAAAATGGTCCAGCACCAAACATTTTGGTGTTTTAATGTAGCCAATTAAACATTGCATTTGAAGTGATTAATTAATTTGTGATGAAGGTTTATTAGGCAATCCTTCTGTCAATCAACATTTGCTGTGATTTCAATGTTGAGCACAGAATATTAAATGATTCTAGGAAGAGTGAATCATGATGGTTAATATGTTAGCATCAAAGTGAGTTTGTCTGTGTCTTCATTGTATATATAGATAAGTAATCCCCATACATAAAGGACAAAATAGAAAAATACATAAAGGACAAAATAGAAAAATACATAAACAAGCAGTGCAGTCTTATTATACAATTATCAAATCCAAACTGTGAGCATCTGAGAAAGTACTTTTATTAAATATTGTCCCAATATCATTTAGATATTGCTGGGAATGAATAAGTTTCTTTTTGTTGTTGTTGTTTTGCTTTGTTTTCATTTCATCTTTTGGCAGGAACAAGCTTCATCTGCTAAATATCCGGCTGGCCTGTAGACTTTCAAAGATACAATAGCCTTGTCAAATGAGGAAAAAAATAGTCACCAGCTTTAAGTATTTCCAATGATAGGTCTATTACATTTGCAAAGAGATAATTCTTGCATTGTGTTTCTCGCAAGAAAGCAAATGACACAGGCCAATGAGACCCATGGACCTTCTTATCTATGAGCTAAAGGAATGGATTGAATAAAGATGTGGGTAACTGAAATAAGACTTTACTGCTTTATGGAAGAAGATCAGGTTTAATACTATTTTTCCCTTTTCTCTGCCCCTTTAGTTTGCTTCATAATAATGTCTGTATGTGCAGTAGGAATAGGAATCTTGTATACCTATGGTAAAAATGACAATCTCACTCCACGATCCTGCCTGCATATGAACAACAGATTTGTCAGTGTGTGACAGGTTGACAGCCCAGCTCCCAGCTGCTTGTCCATTGTTGTTAAATCAGTACCTTGTCTAAGTGTTCAGCAAAAAGGCAGCCTGTTTCCTCCATTCACAGAGGCTAGGGTGGTTGCCAGTTAAAAACAAATAATGGCTTTAGGCTGCACTGCCATAATGCATTGAAAAGATGCAATCTAAACCCTTGTGTGCTCCTTAGGCAACACATAATTGTGCTGGAAGTTCAACCTTCTTTTGCAAAACAACAAAGACAAGTCTAAATAGGATCAATGAAAGACAGCATTGAGTCCTAAACTCAGTTATTTAACTAATGGGACAACGAAAGTACAGTTTGGTTTTGAAAACAGGTGAGAAAAAAGAGCTGTATGTGAGACAAGTGAAGGATGTGTATACAGTATGTTTGTGACATTGCTTTTGAGAAGAATGATGAGGTGAAATTTGGCATCCTACTAAGCTAGAACAGAAAATAAAATGGAAGAGAAGTGAAAATAAGCTTACTTGTAGTACTTACCATAAGATTTTCAGCAACATTAAGAAGTTTCTCCTTTTTGAAAAGAGATTGTTTGATATTCTGTTCCCTTTTCAAGATTCTTATTTGCCCTCTACAATGACATTCTGTAGCTGTTCTTCCTTTTGTATTGTTTATTTATGAGGAAGAAATATTGCAAGAGGTGAACTGACTATGATTATTAAGATCAGTTTGGGCCCAGCTCTGATCTGAAACAAAAATCAATTTAACATATTGTGAGAAACTTGCCACTCCTCTTTTTGCCAGTAGTGTGGTTTTGGAAATATTATCAAACTTCTAGACATAAAAGCAAAGGATGCTGCTATACATTGAGTTAGACCTTTGGTTCTTCTAGCATAATATTGTTGACCCTGGTTGGTAACACATCTCCAGCATTTCAGATCAAAGTTGCTCCACATAGTTCAAACCTGTGCTCTGTAACATGTCAAACAGGAGAACAACGTTGTTGACATTTGTGCTCATAAGAATTGGAAAAGGCTGAATCTGCAAACAAAATTTAAAATGTTCTTCAAATGGATTATGCAAACAAGCCCAGCTGGAATAAAATTTCAGATATGATTGTCACATCTCAGCTTGAACACAGCACAACCTTTGACTTAATGATAATCATTAGTGAACTAAGAAGGATTTGCATTCTAAATCTTATCATTTCTTTCTTAAAAGTTATGGTCTGTTGAATCATTAATAAGTATTTGTACAATACTTGCTGTTGGCTCCAGAGGAGATACTAAAAGTAGTTGAATCAATAGAATTATCAATGTCTTCAGTCAGAATGCTATGAACATAGGGCTCACTATGGAAATTATTGTATTTATTTCACAGTTCTCTTTCTATTGCCTATTAACTACGCAGTATACAATAATAAAAACCTCAATGTAAATATATATTTCAGTAAAACAATTTGATCAAATTTATATCATAAATCATCAAATGTCAAAGCACATTAAGAAAATGTTTTCAACATGTATTTGAACTGTCATTGCATCAGTGGAACAAAGCATTCCAAAGCAAGAGAGATTTCACATTATGATTACCTGGTGAGTTTGATCTATATGGGAGAAGTCATTTTGTCAAATATCATGCTTCCAATAATTTTATAGGGGAAATACCAAAATCTTGAAGCAGCCCCTCTAGAAAATTAGTCACTAATGTAAGGTGACAGGAGTTACACACCACATCATAATCATAGCTGGCTGGAGAATTCTGGGAGTTGAAGTCACAAGTCTTAAAGTTGCCAAGTTTGGAGACCTCTGTTCTAGACCATGTTCTAGACCATGCAGGCCCTACAGTGTCCCATTAAAGAGACTGAGACAAGGCTTACAAAAGAATATAACCCTCATCATGTGATGAACATGACTTCCTTTAACATCTGTTGGTGAGATGGGTGAAGACCTGCTTGGGATCATATGGAAAATTTTACATGTACACTGTGATATGCAAAAGCTTTTTGCTGCAGACTAGTGCATTTGAGAGGACTGACGTAAATTTATAGAAAAGGAGGTGCTTATTTTCTGCTCACATGATGAAGTCTGCATTTCTTAAAAGAGATACAAGTCCTTAAATGTGTAATCCATCACTTTCATGGCGAGTTCTTTAGCAACTGTATTCTTAGCATCACCTAATCTGTTTCATTGTTCCGTTTTCCTATGAATACTAGAGTGCTCGGTATTAGGAAATATTCAGTTCTGCATTACCATCCTATTGAAAATGTTAGCTGATTATGCCACAAAAAGATTATTAATTATTCTTATTTTGTCATATACTGGATAACATGTAGTTTATCAGTAACCAAAGGATTATCGTCCTGCAAAGTAAAAGTGGTGAAGAATTTCCTTTTATTTGATTTTTATTAAAAAAAAAAAGAAAAGCCCCAGAGATTACAGAAATACATGATGTATTTAAGTTTTAAGTTTTCTTTTAAGCTTTGATAGTAAACATACTGATCTTGACATAAACTCTTCTAAAATTAATAGAACTTATTTCTAACTACTTATTTTTCTTTCCAGCGGAACAATAACAATGCAAATAAATATGGAAAAAGGAGTGCAGCATGGTTTCAATTATATTCTGATTTAGGGGAATAATTTGGCTATTTTACTGTAATTAAGTGTTTGCCTTGGAATCAATGAGAATTAAAATTGATTATGTGCTCAACTAAATTGGTACAACTAAGACTTCTAAATTGCTTCATTTTAGACTCCTTCTCATTTCTCTCTCTATCACATTGGAAACCCTGGCTTCTCTTCTTACCGTGTGTTTCACTATGATTAAAGTTTTCAGCCTCTGGCTGTTCATTTCTTGCATGTTGGAAAGCATCTCTGTGTTTGGTGCCTCAGACAAGCATATAAAGAGCAGCAGGTGGATTGGCAGATGACAAACATGGCCACAGAGGAAATGCAGCTTATAAAAGAGATCTTATACCTGTTCTCATGACTCTCTCATTTCAATCTGTGACAAATTCTATTCCTAATTTGTTGGTATTGACTTGCTCTCATGAATTAAGATATTAGCTTTCCTATATGCACAACTCAGCATGGATCGAGTTTTAGAGATCTTTATTACTTTTATTTATTTTTTTACCAATTGAATTTGCTGTGGCTGCCCCTTCAATAGACTCTGGACAGCTTTCAGAATTTAATGCAAAGTTAAAACAATTAAAACACAGAGACAAAACAAGAGAGCTTGGACATGTACAGTCAGTACATGGTATTCCCCAAACCAGCATGCAGCATGTTAAGCTCAGGCCTGGGACCAAAAACAGATTTTAAGGGCTTTTCAGAACCCCAGGAGAATGGGGATCATCAATATCTCTGGGCACATGCTATTCCAGAGGGTTGGAACCAAAACATCACATTTCTAGTGTGTTTATTTAAAAGGGTAGTATGATGGCTCATATTAAATAACTCTGAGGAGCTAACAGCAATTGAATAAATAAGTGAAAAAATTAAAAAGCCTTTTCAAACACCAAATATCATAACAAATCCATCACAAAACCACAAATTTCAGCCTTCCCTCATCTCCTAGCTTATTGCCTGAGGGAAAAGTCGGTCCTTAAAAACCTTCTGGAAAACAAGGAAGGTAGGTTTCCTTTTGATATCATGGGGGAGGTTATTCCACAAGGCAGAAACAGCAATGGAAAGAGCTCACTGTCTAGATTCCTCCAAATGACAACATTTAAGAAAGCAGTCTTAAAATGAGCCCACCTTTTCCAATCTAGTGAGATGGGTAGATGTTCTCAGGAGAGGCACTCCTACAGGGAACCTGCTGAATGCTTATCACCATGTAAACAATAGCAAAGACTAGAACAAAAGTTCACCAATAAAATCACATCCAAGGTTGGCCTCTTGAGGATGAACTACAATCCTAGTGGCACTATTCTTTCCCGAAAGGAGGCATTAACTGCCACTTGGATGCAACAACATAATTCGTCTTGGAAGGATGTAACAAACCAAGAGGAGCCTGTCTCCAGAACACAGATGGCAGTGCCACAAGGATCCTATCCACTTCTTTGGGGTCTGAAAATGTTCTATTTTATCCAAACAAAGGCATACCCCAGTCAACAGAACAGCTAAGATCCAATTCAGTGAATCTAAACTGTTTTATCTGACAGTTTGAAAGTATTGATATACTTTCATTTCATATTCATAAGCTTTTACAGCCAAGTAATAGTGTCACGATTTTTCTGTGAATTTTGAAAAGAAAGAAGTCAATATCACTGTCAAATTTCAGTATTATTAATAGAAAAGTTGCACTGACATCACCATTTGGCCCTTCCCTGCCCCCACCCCCAAAATATTATTATTGAAGGGAAGTCCATTTATTCCAGATGAAACCTCAATTTTCTAAAATTATTTTCTACAAATTATGATATTGTCTGAAACAGAAATGTATATTTCTTATTTGACTTCTCAGTAAGATTTTTATTTTTTAAGAAAAGCATTTTACTTGGCTCTCTAGCAACTTCAATTTAGAGATAACATCAAGCTCATGGGAAATTATGAATGCTATTTAAGTATTCTTAAGATCTCTCACTTAGAGTTAAGTGGCAGAAGAAAAGGCAAAATTGTCTTTGCAGATGTTGAGACAAAATTCATTGCAGACAATCACCATTTAATATCCAGTACTGACTTTTTGAACAAGTGCTTTTGTTAAATGATATATCAAATGAATTGGCACTAACAACAATCCCATAGAATATGAATGAGAAAATCAGGAATATTAAAACAATGAGAATATTTAGCAGGAATCTTAAAACAATAGGAATAGTTAGCATATAAAACCAGCTATTAGAAAAAAACAGAACTAAGAACATGCTCTGTTAGAACCCTGAAGCACAAGTATTGTTGGTTGGAGTTGTGAACCAAAATGGGTTTGAGATTTCCTGGATTAATCTAGTTACTGGGATTAGCGAAAAAACATAATTTAGTAGCTAACAAATAATTTTTTAAGTATTTATTTTTTACAACAAACATACAAACAAAACATAAAAACATAAAACCATTTTTTAATTACATACATACAGTGTGTCAGTTGGTTGCAATCTTTTGTGCTATCCTTTTTTTTGCGATTACTCACAAGTTGTATAAATTCTCATCTTATCAATCTAACATGTGCTTATGCAATATCAATCATTAATCATTCATTTGACTAAACTATTTTTCCATCATTCTATGCATGATATTCTAAATTTCATTATAATGTAATCTTATACATTCATCCAATGGTTATAAGTACCTAACAAATAATTTTTGAGAATCAACAACAAAAACTGAAATAAAGGTGTATTTTGCTATTTGCAGTTCTCCAAATTTTGCAGTGCAGTTCACTAAATAAAAAGGATGTACAAAAAAGCATTTATTTATAATAACAGCATGCAAAGTAGATTATGTTAGAGAAAACTGTTGAAAATGTTTAAAATAGAATTAAGATTCTCTGAGTAGTAATTTAGATTTAAAAGCTTTATGTTCCAGACAGAATTCAGCCTTCTTTGGAGGTCTGAGATGAGTATGAAGAAAATCTTAGTCTTAATAAACATTAAATGTGGTTTGATTAGTCATTCAAGCATTATCTTAGCTCCTTCAATATACAAAATTTCAAGATGTCCAGAATATGATAGTTTGCTATTCAACAGACAACAAATTAAAATATTTCACTTCTTAAAGGTACAGGTATTAAAAGGATAAATTCTTTACTCACAACAATAAAAGACTCCAATTTTTCTTGGTTAGTACCACATATTGTGGTTTCCCCCCAGTTTTCTATAAGTTCAGGAAAGCAATGAAGGAACTGTTAATATATCTCCAGGTTGTCAATATCTTGTCAGTTTTGTCTCAAAGGTGCTTTTTTCAAGAGACAACTGGACTTCCTTATTTTTTCTTTGAAGACATTTCACTTCACATCCAAGAAGCTTCTTCAGGTCTGACTGGATGGTGGGAAATGAAAGGATTTATATTCCTTGCAGGCAGCTGGACATTTGCATTCTTTTGGAGAGTCGCTGAGGCCACTTGGAGATTTATCAGTGTCACCTGAGTGGTGCAAATGAGTGTGGAGCCTTCTTGGCTGCAGGTTGTTTTCTACCCTGTGTCCCTTACTGACTGAAAGATGAATGGCTATATAAATGTCTCCAATAAGTAAATAAAAACGGTAGGCAAATGTAATTAAAGATATGAGATAAGAAAAAAGAAAATATAGATAAATCCTTGCTTCTATTACATCTATATCACTTCAAACACTATATTTTGTTCTTTAAACATCTTACCTGACTCTTCCTGAGGAACTCTTCAACCACACACAACCATAAATTTCTTAGCCTTCCCTTCCTCTCAGTTCATCCACTCTTTTTCATATATTTGTTTTGTGATTCATGCTTGTTCTTTTTTTCTATATAATCAAACCATCTTAACACCCACAGTCTCCTTATCTAAATCTTACTTGTGTATGTTACTGAAACCTGGCTGAGCATAGAGGGGAGGAGTTCTCTTTCAGAAACGTTCCTGGCTGCGTTTCATGTAAACTCCAGCTACAATGGAAGGGCAGGGCAGGAGTGTAATTATTACTCTTTACAGATTCTGACACCTTTCAGAAGGTTTGTTCCACTAATAACCAGATATTGGCCTCCTTGATGGAAGGGATGGAAAGGGCATTTCCATCTTCATCCTGGATAGGGTTGTGTTTCTCCATTCAAGTCTGCTGCATACACTGGGGTGTCCTTCTGGATTCACAATTCCTGCTCTGAGTGCAAGTGGTAGCTGTGGCTTGGCCTGACAGCTGTGGTCTGTGTTCTACTTTCTCCATTTTCTCAACTGATGACCACCCAGATTACCTCACAATTGGACTCCTGCAATATGGTCTATGTGTGATTGCTCTTGAAAACCATCCAGAACCTATATCTGGTATAGAATGCAGTAGCATGAATAGTTACAGGCACTTCACAGTATGCCTATGTGCCAATGCTGGTATGTGAGCTGCATTGCTTGCTAGTAGGTTTCCTTTGCAAAACAAGGTGTTGGCTACCACGTATAACACCCTTTGTGGTTTAGGGCCTGGTTATCTGAAGTATCAATCATCTCCAATTGTTTCAAACAGATCAGTACATTCAGGCATAGGTGGGTGCACTACATATCCCTTTAATTACATGCTGGTATCTTTTAGGACAGAAGAAGCATACTTTCTTTATCATGACCCCCATCATGGAATGGTCTGTCTCCTGAGCTACATAACAACACCGACCTGAGAGCATTCAGACGTGCACTGAAAACTTGGCTCTTCGAGCAGGCCGGCCTGGGCTGAAATGAGAGTTTTAAAGAGTAGTTTTAGAATTCTGGGTTTTAGGTTTCGGGATTTAAATGTGGGGTTTTTATTGTTAATTTATTGGGGTTGGGCTATATTTTGGTGGCAGCCTTAGGATGTTTTATCTTCTTTTAACTTTTATAATGTGGAATGTTTTATAGTTGGCTGTACATTGCCCTGAGTCCTTCGGGAGAGGGGCAGTATATAAATGTGTAAATAAATAAATCATCTGGAACAGCGAATTCTAGAATGTTCCACACTCCTGGGATTTTGGAAAGCCCCTTAAGATTTGGTTCTGTTTAGGCCTGAAGTTAATGTGGGTGGGACTCGTTGGTTGTGTTCCTGTTGTATTGTTTTCTTCATGTTTGTTGTTCTAGTTGATTTAGTCCAGGCTGCTTATATTTGCGGATATTAATTGTTCACTTTTTAATGGAATTTGTAGGTTGCTCAAGGACTTCTGAAGTTGGATGGCTATATTAAATTGAATTAATTGATTGATTAAATTACACCTTGAAAACTATGCAATGTCAGCATGAATCGTCCAAACACAAATCTTAGCAGATTAATAACATTTCATTTTCTGAAATGTTATAGTCTGTGACTTTGGTACTAGACCCAGTACTGTTCAAAATTTTCATTAGTGACTTCAATGAAGTGTATTGATGGTCAAATTCTAATAAGAACCTGTGCCTCAGGAATTGTGTCTATTGGCCTTTACCTGCTCCCCCATTTATCCTAGTTCAGTCGATTTTCTGGGCTCAGAGGATACATTGCTTTTCAAATAAGGAATGTTTTGAAAGTGCAAAAATGCCTCATTTGACATTCTTAACACCCAGAATTAAGTGATCCTAGGAACTGTTGTAAAATTTCTTACAGCAGTAAAGGTACTCCAAAAAGTTAAATAAATAGTCAGTGTAGCTGTTTAATACTTTGCCTACTCCATCTGATTGCATCAGTTAAATTTCTGGCAGTCTCATATGGCCATTAATGCCAAGAAGTAGATGATTGATTCTAGCACAAATATAAATCTCTGCATTTTTTTTGTTGTTGTTGTTAAAAATGTGAAAGGACGTGGTGACGTAACTCATTTCCATTTTCTTCCCATCCTATTCTAGAAGTTGAGAACTGGCTTTGTTATGTCCAGAGTTGTATGTTGTCTGTGATGTTGTGCTTCTAAGTTAAAAAAAAGTAACAAAAATAAAATAGTGTAAAAAATTGACCATCATTCTTTTTCTTTTTGAAATACGATTGTTATGTAGAAGGCCATAGAATGTCCATGAAATCCAAGAATCTAAAGTTATTGCTATTTTCAAATGCTGGGAAATGATTCCATACAGTAATTGTTCATACCTTTAATTCTTTTGCCAGATGAATAATTCAAATTTGCATTCGAAGTGGAAATGTGTTTAATTTATGTAATTATATATGAGGGCTTGTAATCTAACTTTGTTGCAAAATTATTATTTTGTCACAGGATAAGCACAACTCTGCATATGCCTACTACTTTAATTTACTCACCATCTAGTCTAGTGAACTCCAAAATGAAACAGGAATTTGAACATGGCTCTCATCTTTGAAAAGATTAATCTGTTTAGGACAGCTGCCATATATATATATAAATGATTTCTTTCTGTTCAGAAAATTGTTTGAAATAATTTTTCATATTTTCTGTCTTTTAATCCCATGCAATGGGGCCTTAACCAATGATGAACTGTCTGATGTTTGTCTAACTCATATTTATCTTAAATGGGACATTTGCCAGAAACATTCCTGGTGGATTGTGTTTTTATCATCGACAGAAGAGACAGCCCAATTTTCATCTGATAAGTTCTGATAGTTTAGTTGACCATCTCTTAACTAGAAGCCTTAAAGGTGTCTGGAATTTTCTTTAATATTTGTCACAAGAAATTTTAGCAATTGAATTCAGTCTTCTGTTCAAAAAGTTGAGCATAACAACTGGTATAATGGAAGTATTTTTAATTTTATTGTCTTTTAGTGGAGTGTCCACCTTCTAATTGTCTGCCTTGTGCAAGAGATATGGACAATTTCTTAGGATACTGTGAGCCTTTAACATCCAAAGCTGTTGACACAGGGTGTACTCATTTAGTGAGGTAAATCTCATCCAAGAGAGCCATAGTATTAAAAGTGTTCTAAAACCTATTTTGGGAAACAGAAAGGCAACAACTCTAAAATCACAACCAGATAAAAGAACTATATTTCATATCATATGATATTAAGTACCACCTCACTCCAGTTTCAAATTTGCTGTCTGTTTAAAAAAATGTGAGGAAAATACTGTTCCTTTTTCATAATCAGATTCAGTGGGATCTAATCCTAGCTTGTATTTAAGGCTGTGTGCTGTATTTGTGTGCTGGCTATTCAAATTTAAAATGAACTTTCCATCCGTGTGTATCATAAATGGGCATTTATCAGAATTATATGATTTTGCAATCCATCTGAATATGTAACCGGAATTTGTTTTCTTTCTGTTTCACTATGTAATTACCATGCAACAATAACAAAAGTGACATGTTTGAAGAACAGATAAAATGCTGTAAATTGGCCAGTAATGGTGATATTTCCTCATCTTCTGAAAAACCCATTTATTCTCTCTCTCGACAAATCAAGGCATTGTCAGCCTGCACTCATCTCGTGGCCAGAGGGGCCCGACCAATTTCTAGCTGAACGTGAATACTGGAATGCAGATGAGGGTCTTCTAACGAAGCCTTTCAGTGTAGGCAGCTGGTCTTAGCTTGCCTCAATTTCTAAATCATCCATAATGGGGCCAGGACCTCCAAAGCACTAAAAAGAGCGAGCTGACATGCTGGACAAACTGTTAATTTTTTTTCTTGAAGAAGCTGCGATATTGCACATCTGTCACTGCTATGAAGACAATTACTCACAGAGTGGAGAGAAATCTGCTGCTTGTTTCTAGCATCGTTGCTAAATAGCATAATGGCACAATACAATCGTTTGGGAGAGGCACAGGGTGGGCCTTCTTCCTTCCTTTTAACAATTCTGTTCAGTTGTTGTCTGCTTCAATATCGTGGAGCAGTTTGCAATTGTAATAATATAATCCCAACAATTAAAAGATAGGTACAGTATTCAAGGTTTGAGGTCCAGCTTATTTCTCCATGCTTCTCTTGTTTTAAAAAAAAATATGTCATTCAGTTACTTTTGACAAGGAGGTTTGTAAGGGATGCACATTTTGAAAATCCAGTTTTCAGAGACTCTTGACTAATTTAATTAGGCAGACCATATTTCTTTTCTTTTCTTGAAGAAAAGGACACTCTGGAAAAGTAAAGCACCATGCAAAATGTATGCCTTTCTTTTCTTCCTCTGCTATGGTTTGTTTGGTCACTGTCACCAGAACTAACTGGGCCTGAAGCACTTTTCAAAATCAAAAGTCTCAGTCACATAATATTGCATTTGTAGTATGAAATTGTAACTTCTGCTGTTTAGGCGGGTAATAATAAAGACATTTTAAAAGCCTCTGCCAGTCTTTATATAAAATCAAAAGACTTTCTACACATACACCCTGGACTGTGCCTTCAGGGACTTTATAACCTGCAACACCTTTTATTTTTATGCTTGCTGGTTACACCCCTTTTCTTTTGCACATCAAATCAGAAGGAAACAGCCAGCATGATCTTTTCCAAGGACTAGTCTACAGCTCACAAGTGGCTGCCCCTATTTTTCCCCTAAATATAGAGAGTTCTTGACTCCTGACCATTCCTTTAATGACTGTTCAAAATTACAATAGTTCTGAAAAAAGTAACTTACAAGCAATCCTTGCATATACGATTGTTGAGGATCCCTGTGGTCACATGATCAAAAGTTAGGCAATTGACAACCAGCAGGCATTTACAAAGGTAGCAACATCCTGGATCCTGTGATTGCCATTTACTGTATGTCCTCTCAGGGGGTCTCCAACAAGCAAAGTCAGTAGGAGAAGCCAGATTCCCTTAATGACTGAGATGATTCAATTAAGTAACGAGGCAAAAAGATCTGTAAAATCAGGTCTGATTTTAATGATCATATCACTTTGCGACGGAAGTTCCAGTCTCAACTGGGGTTTAAAAAGAATGCAATACACAGCTTCATCTTATCTGCCTTCAATCAGATTATTGTTCTTTTACAGAATTTAAAAGAATTTTCATCCAGGAAGCTCCCCCGCTTCCTGGATGAAGCGAGTTATCTTGACCCCCTCCAATCGGGCTTCAGGCCCGGGCACAGCACGGAGACGGCGTTGGTCGCGTTGGTTGATGATCTCTGGAGGGCTCGGGACAGAGGTTGTTCCTCTGTCCTGGTCCTGTTAGATCTCTCGGCGGCTTTTGATACTGTCGACCACAGTATCTTATTGCAGCGGTTGGAGGGGTTGGGGGTTGGAGGCACCGTGTTGCGGTGGTTCTCCTCCTTCCTCTCCAACCGCTCGCAATTTGTGTTGACGGGGGGGCAGAGATCGTCCCCAAGGCCCCTGCTTTGTGGGGTGCCTCAGGGGTCGGTGCTCTCGCCCCTTCTGTTCAACATTTATGTAAAGCCGCTGGGTGAGATTATCCGTGGCTTTGGGGTGGAGTTCCATCAGTACGCTGATGATACTCAGCTGTACATCTCCACCCCGGGCCACCCCAACGAAGCCGTCGAAGTGATGTCCCGGTGCCTGGAGGCCGTGCGGGGTTGGATGGGTCGTAACAGGCTTCGTCTCAACCCGGCCAAAACCGAGTGGCTGTGGTTTCCTGCGCCCAGATACAGCCAGCTTATTCCTTCGCTGGCCGTGGGGGGAGAGGTTTTGACCCCCGTGGAAGGGGCACGCAACTTGGGTGTCCTCCTGGATGTGCGGCTGTCTTTGGAAGAACATATTGCAGCCGTCACCAGGGGGGCTTTTCATCAGATTCGTCTGATTTACCAGTTGCGGCCCTTTCTGGATCTGGGCGCACTTCGCACAGTCACTTCTGCCCTCGTTATCTCCCGCTTGGATTATTGCAATGCTCTCTACATGGGGCTCCCCTTGAAGAGTCTCCGGAGGCTGCAGTTAGTTCAGAATGCAGCCGCGCGGGTGATCGTGGGCGCCCCTCGGGGCGCGCACGTAACACCACTTCTCCGCAGGCTGCACTGGCTTCCTGTGGCCTTCCGGATTCGATTCAAGGTGGTACTGACGGTATTTAAAGTGCTCCATGGCTCGGGACCTGGGTACTTACGGGACCGCCTGCTGCCATCAACTACCTCCCGCCGCCCAGTACGCTCCCACAGGGTTGCCCTACTTGGGGTTCCGCCACCTGATCGCTGTCGGCTGGCGGCCCCGAGGGTGCGTGCTTTCTCTGTGGGAGCGCCCTCCCTGTGGAATGATCTCCCCCCGGAGATACGAGCCATGACAGATATCCTCTCCTTCCGGCGCGCAGTTAAGACCCTATTTTTTAAACAGGCTGGCCTGGCCCAGTAAGGGTTAAAGGGGTTTTAGGTTAATAGGGTTTTTAAAATTTTAACTATTTTTAAACTTTCGGGATACAGCTATATTTATATTTAATTCGGTTTTAAACTCTATTTAATCTTGTATTTTTGTATTTTAATGTATTTACTAGGCTGTACACCGCCCCGAGTCCCTTTTCGGAGAGGGAGCGGTATAGAAATATGATCAAATAAATAAATAAATAAATAAATAATTTACAAAGGTGTTTACCGTTCTGTTTAAAAAAATTGGGAAGTTGATGAAAATGTTTTTATTCTCTATCATTTTACCTAGCACCTTTGGAAAAATTAGATCTGATGGCATGATTGTCTATGACTGGATCAGATGTGGCATTTAGATAACAATGGGAAGTTCTTTTTTAAGTTCTTTTCTGTTTCTGCACTGAAGAAATTGATGATTTATAGTATATTACAACTCTTCATTTGAAAGGTTCTTTAATACAAATCTGGTTTTATACAGTCCTATACATAGAAAATAATGGCATTGCTTTTTAAAGAACCATTGTATTAATAATTCTGTCTACCAAATAGATTAGCTAGAAAGTGATGGTCTGCATCTTACATATCATATGTACAAGATTCAAACTTTCTAAGCTGAAGCGTTATCTTCTCCTATCCCTAAACAAAGGTCTGGAACAACAACAAATGGAAGGGCATCACTAATAAAAAATTGCATGAAAGATTAGTCTAATGTGTACTAACTTTACAGAAATTGAAAAACTGAGATTACCTGAAGTCATGTGGCAAATATTTTTATCATGTAAAATTTGATTTGAAGTTTTAAAAATATAGAAAGACAGAAGTAGTGGAATTACATTTGTCAAAGTTCTCAATCAATAACATGCCATTCATGTATTGATCTTAGTGGAATTTAAAGTGTTGCCTTGGCCAGCAAAATACTGCACAATTCAAGTTTTCCAGATCTTGGAATGAAACCAGGTTTTTACCACTGGCATTAAATTCAGATTGGGCTAAATATACAAAGAAGGAAAATGATGAACCACTTGTAAAAACGTTGCCATGAAAACTGCAGGGACTTGTCCAAGTAGTCAAACAAAATTTGTCAAACAAAAATGAGAACAAGAATAAAAGAATAGAAATACAATGACAGGCTGATAAGCACATTAGTACACTTATGCACACCCCCTCTACTGACCACTTAAGTATGATGTAAGGTCCAGAGGTGGTATTCAGCAGGTTTTGACCAGTTCTGGGGAATCGGTAGCGGAAATTTTGAGTAGTTTGGAGAACCGACAAATACCGCCTCTGACTGGAGATTTTACAATATCCTTCCCCTGCCACGCCCACCAAGCCACGCCCACAGAATCAGTAGTAAAAAAAATTGAATCCCACTACTGGTAAGGTCCACGAAAGTCAATTTGTAACTGAAACTGTGAAAATTTGTAGCTGAAACAACTGAATCAGGTAGAGCATTCCAGACTTTGACAATTCCATTACAGAAATCGTATTTTTTACAATCAAGTTTAGAACGATTTACATTGAGTTTGAAGTGATTGTTAGTGTGCATATTATTGCGATTAAAACAAAAAAAGTCATTTACTAGTAAAACATTACTGTATATAATTTTGTGTGCAATACCTAGGTCTGACCGCAAGTGGCCACAGTTCTAAATTATTCAAACCAAGAATTTTGAGGCTAGTAGCATAAGGAATTCTATTGTGTACAGAAGAGTACGAGACTTTCTCATGAAAAATTTTCCCTTTCTTCCCCTTTGTCTCCTTCTTTCAGAAGGCTAGGCTTTCAAGGCAGTAGGACATTCATGATTAAAAATGGCAGGCAAATATTTAATTTGCATCATAGTTTGTTACACTTCTAAAATATTGACGTGCTTTATGGTTTACAGCTTAATGAATTTAAACTGCATAATATATTTTTAACTCTAGCAATAGCCTATAAATTTGATTTATAATTATTTACTATAGAAAAATAATTATTAAGCAAATTCAAAAGAAGTGGAATTAATTTGGAAATGTTTATCCTTTTGTAATTAATCCAGGAGAAATACCACATTATTAGGGGAGGTGCTGTTATATGGGATTCAAGTAACTGTGTTTGTATTTTAAACCAATCAGACTGAAAGAATGATGCCAATATGAAATAGTCGGTCAGCTAAAAATGTTAAACTGGTAGTAAATCATGTGTCTTAATATGATCTAGCTTGAAAAAAGCCGAAACTGAGTAGAACTGATTTTATGAAGGCCACCAGGATATCCAAGGATTGTAGCTTAGTCTTAATGTAATAATAATGTAATAATTGAATTTATAATTATTAATATATAATTAAATATATAAAATTGGAAGAAGGCAATAGCAAACCACTTCTGCAATGCTGTCAAGAGAACAAAAGTCTCTAAGAATTGATCTAATTTCAAAGGTATCTTGCTTTACCATTAATATAATTAGCCTTATTAAGCAGCCTTGGTCCTATGACAGATCATTAAATGTTGTACAATTTCAATTATTTTGCTTGCTGAGTTGGGAGAGATTAGCATGACATTTTATTGTAAGAAACCGTTATAACTCCTCACATTACTTGGCTCTGCAAATATAACAGGCAACATTGACAAAATGCACACCCTGACACATTTTTTTCTGGAAAAAAAAATGTTGACAGGAAATCAGGTCTCCTTGTTCCACTGCAAACACAATGTCTGAATCAGGGCGATGATTTATACTAACTGACAATTCAAAGACAGGGGACATCTCTAACATACAGAGAAAACCAAAAATGGCAATAGTAGATCATTGCACTGACAGCTAATGGGATTGACTAACTGCAGAGAAATCTGGATCTGTTTAAAATATCAGGTGTGTAAAGTAATGAGTCTGTGCTTAGTAGGAGACCACCAGAAGGAGCCTTCATGGTCCACTTGTCAGTTGAATATATATTACAGTAAACCTGTTAAATCAATGAGTATTTAATACCTAACGATGGGGTGCTATGGGGCAGCGGGGAGGGGTGTCTTCTTTCCTTAATACTCTTTTATCCTGATGGTGATTTGTGATTCTAATAGATCATTGTTTCTTTAAGTATAGTCAATAATATTGGAAAAGCTAATGTAGTAACAAAAGCTGTTTAGATTTCATCTACTAGAAATAAGACAGGGAATAAGAATAATAAAAAAGAATACTTAATTGACTCATTAGATCATGTCAAAAGATTTTTTACAGCATAGGAGCTCTTAGCAGCGAGCTGTGGGGATGAAGAAATTTAGCCAGGCTTTAATCAAAGCATTAAAAAAAAATGGTGTATGTAAAACAGGACAATTCTCCTCCTAATTTAAGGAAATTAAACCATGCAGACGATTTATGCAGTATTGCATATGATAGCAGGCAAGACTGATGGTACCTGAGACTTAGAATCATGTGAAATGTAAGCATTTATTCCTGTGGGGATAGGGGGTGTGATGCACAGAGGCTTAATGACGCTGAAACTGCTAGCCAGAAACGGTCTGTACTGCTGCAGTTCAAGCCTGGATCTGTGAGATGGAGTGAACTCCTGTCACTCGATCCCTAGCTCCTGCCCATCCAGCAGCTCGAAATCATGCAATATTGCTGCTTGGAACCCTGGTGGTTAGAATGTAGTACTGCAGTCTAACTCTGCCAGAGTCAGGATTCGATCCTGATTGGCTCAAGGTTGACTAAGCCTTCTATCCTTCCAAAGTCGGTAAAATGAGAACCCAGATTGTTGGGGGCAATATGCTGAGTCTGTAAACCATTTAGAGACTGCTATAAAGCACTGTGAAGTTGTGGTATATAAGTCTAAGTGCTATTGCAAGTAGATAAATGGGTACCACTTCGGTTGGAAAAACCTAGCTGAAATTGTGTGTGTGGGGAGGGAAAGACAGCGTTGTACTTGGCTGAATGCAAGGCATCACAATATAAGGTGAGGCAAGGTGAGACTGGTGGAGGATCCCAGAAGAGCCAGCAGCCGAAGTGCCACTAGTTCAGAGGTGGTATTCAACAGGTTCTGACCAGTTCTGGAGAACTGGTAGTGGAAATTTTGAGTAGTTTGGAGTACTGGCAAATACCACCTCTGACTGGAGATTTTACAGTATCCTTTCCCTGCTACACCCACCAAGCTACACCCACCAAGCCACACTCACAGAACCGGTAGTAAAAAAAATTTGAATCCCACCACTGCACTAGTTAGCTGGTATAAAACTACTTCGCCCCCTGTGGTGCACCAAGGATAAGCGGTTAAGAGCTGAACAGAATAAACTAGCATTCTAGGCCGTCAGATACACTGCATTGGGTATCTAGCATGTGTAGATTCTCCTGACAATGTATGCCATATACTAAGTAAATAAATGTGTGGGGATAATTGGTAAACCAGCGGTGCTCTCTTGTTTTCCTGCAGACATTTCATTATCAAACTAGGTAAATTGTCAGTGCTGGTATCAGTAACACGGATATTGTTACGTAGTTTGGTAATAAAATGCCTGCATGTTTATATGCAATAGCTTGTCCTGCCAGTTTTGGTGGAGGTGTAGTTTCTCTTGATTAGAGTATTGTTTTCTGCATAGTTGTTTATCTGGTGTTGATCCCTGCTTATCTGAATGTAGATTGCAAGAGGGGATATACTGAAGTCTTTTTGTTTTCTTCCTAGGTTTTTTTTGTCTCTTTCAAATGGTGTGTAAATGTTGGCCATTTTCTGATATGTAAACTTTGTCTGGATTCAGAAAGAGATTTAAAAGGCTAAAGTTCTCTTCTCTCATAAACTAGTATGAGAGAAAGAGCTGCTAACAAGTAATCTAAACTAATAGAGATTCTAGAAGTGAACTGTGCTGGCTCTGAGGTTCTAAGGCTATAGGATGCAGTTGGCCATATACCAGAATAACAACAAAATTCATTTTTAACATTTTTAACAAAATGTTTTAAAAAAAGACTCTTCCATAGGTAAGCCATTCTGCTATTTAAGCTATGTTGGTAGAAAACACATTCAAGGATAATATATAATAAGGATAATATATATTTAATAATTCATATAATTATGGCTGCGAGATTGGCTTATGCACAATGATGGAAAGGTAAAGAAGCTCCAAAGGAATCAGAAATAATTAGGAAAATTTGGATGTGCACAGAAATGGACAAATTGACAAAGGAATTAAAAAATAAGGGCGAATCGGATTACTACAAAATACGGGACAAGTTTTATGGTTGGTTAGAAAAGAGGAAAGATCAAGACAATAAGAAATGATTAAATGTGTATGTATGTATGTATGTATGTATGTATGTATGTATGTATGTATGTATGTATGTATATATATATATATATATATGTGTGTGTGTGTGTGTGTGTATAGTGTATATAGAAAGTAAATTTGTATTATTTTTATATGTGATTTAGCAATGTAAGACAAATATGTGGGTTAGGAGGATTGTACCATGTTCAATGTTTTTAATGTATTTTTTTGGTCTTTTTTGTGTTTGTTCAATAAAATCTTTAAAAAACATTCTTTTTTTTTTACCTAAAGAGGGACTTTATTTAAGGACTTCTGGCTTTCACTCTAAGGGGGAAAGAAGTGCCACTTTCCTAAAAAAAACGATCTTAATTGCAGATGGGTACAGGGAGTCCTTAACTTACAACATTTCATTTAGTGACCATTCAAGGTTACAATAGCACTGAAAAAAGTGAGTTACGACCGTTTTTTACACTTATGGCCATTGCAGCATGTGATTTACATTTGGATGCTTGACAGCTGGTTCATATTTATGACGGTTAAGGTATCCTGGGATCACGTGATGAGCTTTTGTGACCTTCTGACAAGCAAAGTCAATAGGGGAGGCAGATTCACTTAACAACGGTGTTACTAATTTAACAACTCCAGTGATTCACTTAACAAATGTGGCAAGAAGTGTCATAAAATGGAGCAAAACTAACTTAACAAATTCCTCACTTAGCAACATAAATTTGGGGCTTAATTATGATCGTAAGTCACGGACTACCTGCATTTGTTTTCTACCAAGCTTCTAAAAAAATAGATGTAAATTAAATACATGCTTTAGATCCTGACACCTATAACCCAAATGCCTTTTCCTTTTTTTAAAAAATGCTTACATTATTAATTTCTTTACAAAATATTTGAAAAGCTTGAAAAGAATATCTAACTGTCCTTGAGCAAGTTAAATGCATTCTAGTTGTTTATATCATAGATGGTGAAAAATTAGGCTTTTTCCATTGTTGCTTTCCAGCAACTAATATTTAAGACATACTGATTGTTATATGCAACAGAATTTAGTAGCTACTGGTATCTTAATGCAAGGGTGGGATTCAACCGATGTTACTACCAGTTCAGTGACTACATTTGTGTGTGCATATGCACATTTAAAAAATCCTTAAGCTGTGCCGCCCGGACAACTGAAAAGAGCAGAGCGCGAGTGCGCAGTGTTTGAAAAGCCTCTTTCTTCCTGCTTTTTCAACCTCAGCTGTGCCGTGCAAAGCAGCTGAGATTGAAAAAACAGGAAATAAAGGACAGGTAAGAACCTGGGCAGGCGGATGGGCCAAATAGCAGCAAACACAGAACCCTGTCTTAATCCCCATATTTGTTTTCTACTTGTTTCCATAAGTTTATATAGAGCAGAAAATGTTTTAAAGACCCACACACAATTTCAATATGTAAATAATATTGCAACAATTAAGAAAACAAAAATGTATTTTTCCACTTGTGATATATTTTAGAACTACCTTCTGTTGCCTTAGAACTACCTTGTCCTATTGCATTCTTTACCCACTTCTGTTTTTCCAATCATGGATTCAGAGTGACAAGATATCTGCTGATTGGTGTATTTTTGAGAAAAGTGAAGATAACAAAAGGTAGGACAACCTTCTCTAACCCCAAAGGGTTCCAACCTTGTCAGTGATATTGTCAGTAACATGGTTAAAAGAAGCATGGAAAGCTATTTATTATAAATATTAATTATAGTTCTATTTAATATAGAAGTATATAGATTAGAAACTATAAAAATGGATATCCCAAGTAATATGAGTCTTTGGATTTTTGGCTTATATGACCACTCTACTTTCAAAGGCAGTTGTATTAAATTTGTGAAGTTATTGTTCTTGCCAACTTCAGTATTTTTCTAAGGCAATGTCATCGTTACTTGACTAATGAAACAACTGCAATGGTGATTAAGGAAAAGTGACAGTGTATCTGGATATTTTTTTAATCAGAAGTACAGCCTGAGCAAAACCTAAGGTTTCTTTCTACCTTGCCCTTCAGGTTTTCTGCATTTTGGTGAGGGAAGAGACAGCATAAACTGGAAGTGCAAAAGAACAGTTTCTCCAGAAAAAGAAAAAAGAAACTTTAAATCTGCTTAACATTCTTTTTTCTTCATATGCCCAGAGGGTTGTCATGTTAGGATCGTGGGGAAAATAACTTTTACAAAGCAAATGTTAACAGCAAAGCATATCAGATACACACATTTGCAGATCTACTCTAGGCATATTTTACCTGGGAAGAATGTAACTCTATCTGAATCATTTCATAATGCTTGAAATTTCAAGTTTGTATCTATACTGTATGATTCCTTGCTATCTGTTTTCTTCACTGGAAACATGAGCTTACCCATATCTTCTGTATGTTGCAATTTACTGAATGAAGCAAGTGACAAGTGTCTTAATATTAAGACAGGGGGTACATGCTTGGCAGCCATTTGTTTTTCTTCCATTGAACTCTTTCCCTATATGTCCAGATATGCTGCCTTATTATGGTGAGGGCGCTCTGGATATAGGTGAGTGAAGGATGTTTGGGATATATACCAAGAGTTCTCAGCAGCGTCAGCCAAGGCATAAAAGCTATCCAACTAAAGCAAGTGGGTACCTACATTGGGCAGCAATCTATAGAAAAATGGTGATATAGTGTCAATTGATGGATCCTCTGAACAAATTGCTTAGGATATTTCAGGGTATGCATGGTGTTTGTGATGCAACTAAGCCTTATGATATCTAGTTGTTGAAGTTGGCATGAAAGAAATAAACTCCCAAGGAGCCAAAAAGAGAGAGAGAGAGAGAGAGAGGGAGGGAGGGAGGGAGGGAGAGAGAGAGAAGAATTGTAGCCAGAAAAGAGAACAAGAGATCATGAACATGAAAAGCGCAGCACAAACAAAGATTAAACGCTTCAACCATATATTGATATCTTAGGCTTTAGTGTATTCAAATGGACCAGAATTGGATCCTTTGAGAAGATCATAGTCAGGGCAGAAAAATCAAAGAAGAAATAACCAGGAAAGCTATGGAAGCTTTCTATAGCCAGGAAAGCTATGGAAAAGACGGTACTGGGATAAAATGCGATCAATGATTAAATATCTATTAGAGTTTGAGGACAACTCTCTAATATGATTATCCAAGTTTACGCACCAATCAATAATTCAGAAATGTAGTTAATGAGTTTCATGGTCAAGTCAATCAACAAAACATGGGAAAAAATTTCCAAATTTGGAAATAGTAAGGAGGAAAATATAATTGGACAATATGGTCTAGGAAACATACATGAAGAGAACAATTTATCACTTTCTACAAATCTGATGACTTTGTCATTGTTATAGAATTCTTCCAACAACCACAATGACACCTATATAAATGGACATCATCAAATGAACTACATAGAAATCGAATTGACTATATTAATGGTACAAGGAAGTGGAAGAGCTCAATAATAACAGCAAAAATGTGGCCAACAGTTGATTGGCTGGCAAGTCAGCTAAAATGGAAAAGCAACACCAGTTACCCAATACAATTTTGAACATATACCCACCAATTTCAAGGAGAATGCTACAAATTATTTTGAAGTCTAGAACCCCACTGATGGGAAGCAGAGTCAATTGGAATGAAATAAAGGAAAAATTAAAGATGAATGTGAAAGAGGATTAAAAAAGAAGAAACAAACTGGGTATCTTTAGAGAATAAGGTATATAACCTTGGCAGAGATATGCAGTAACTGCTACATAGGCAAAAGGCACTGAAGCATTTTTAAATGCTGGATGCCTACCTAACTGACTTAAATATAAGAAGAAAGACAAGCATAATTGGACTTGCAAGATTCTTTTGGTATAACTAATCACAATAAATATAGTTTTAGTTTTCCTGTGAAGTTGAGTTCCTGATCAGGTCTATCTAGTGGGGTTGATAATGTCAGAATAAATGGAAATTTCCAAGAGAAGCCAAAACCTAAGAGAAGCCAAAGCAACCATTTCAGGGAGGATTTTAACAAATAATTGCAGAGAGTTGCTAGGAGAGACAAGAATAAATTTCTAAAGACATTGAAAATAGAAACAGCTTTTGAAAAATGAGTCTTCCAAAAATTCCCTGAACTCATAAAGAGGTTCCAACCTTGAAGTGGTATGCTAAAGGACACCAATGCAGAGATAGTAACTAATTCAAAAAAGACAAGACAGAGGTAGAAGTATACTGAAATTCTATGCAGTAGAGGTATCAATATCTAAAATACTTTAGAAGATTTTTCCTATTTGAAAAAAAAGAAACTCTTAATATTAGGAAATGATTAAATCAGCACTCTGGTCAGTACCAAGCTAGAAAGCTACATACATTGATGCAATTGAATATCAACAGAAAAGTAACAGAAGAATCAGTAAAGATTCTAGCCAAACTTTGGCAATGCTACTCTGATCACATTACTCTGATAGCCGAAAATTCAAATGATCTAGCAATGAAAATTAAGGAGTACAATGAAAAAAATCGGAATATATAAAGGGCAAACTAATGACAACAGCCTTAGAGATGAAAATGAAGATACTGAAGTGGTAGATAGCTTCTGGTTTTTTAGGCATGACTATCAACAATAAAAGAACCAACATCTAATAAATACACTCCAGATTAGCACTTGGTAAAGTAACAATGAAGACCTTGAAAAAGATGTCCTAAAGCCATAAACATGTCTATACTTATATCAGAATCTTTATATGTGTATGATATTGTCTATGACATATATGTACCCACAAAAATAAAGATTTGATAGGCAATCATGTTTTCCATGATATTCTATGGAGGTTGCACTTTTTTAAGAAGCAGGACAGAATAATTAGTGAGTGTTTTGAACTTCAGAGATTGAGAAGATTGTTGAGAAAATCATGAATACTGAGAAAAAAAAAATAGAACAAATCAATTTAGAGTTCTCACCCGAACCAGGTGAGAAGAACCAGGCTCTTATTTCCACACTTTGGACTCAGTACATGAATACCTGGCTCCCTTAACTGGTCTGTAATGCTGGGAAAGATGAAAGAAAACAACCAGCATATAGCAGATGAACTCAGTTACTGCCAGAATGGGTACACAGTTGAAAATCTAAGAGATCTGGTTGGGAAGATCATCATAGAAAAGATATATTTACCTGGTCACTATCGACTTGATGGCACCTAATAATCAACAACTGAACAGTTTGGTAGCCATTCAGAAATCAGCTTGTCCCTGCTGCAACCTGAGCTGCAATAATGGAGTGCTTGCTCTATTCATAAGTAGAATCAGGGAACTGAATTTCATTAATTGTCTCAAATATTATTCTGTACACTTGAAAATGGAGGGTAACCTACTCCTGCTGTGAACTCTGTGTCATCTGCTATATTGTAGGGTCAACTGCTTCTTGAGAATTTAGAAGGAGGTCCAAGCATTTGCAATGGGAATGAAAGAAAAAAATAGGTAAGAGTTCTAGTACCAATTCTTTGAAACTGGTCATTGAGTTTGGTACAATAATCTGGTTGACATGCCAATAATAGCAAAGATAGAGGTGTAACATCTGAATTCTGATTAGTTCCTAGTTATGAGAGAGATCTATTCCTAAGTCTGTCTTTAACTCCAATTTAAGTTGAAGAGTTATTTAGTATCAGTCAAATACTTACCACATCATTTTGGATAGTCCTGACAGCTATCCTAACTCTGAGAATGCCCGCATAAATAATCGGCCTTAAAGGCCTTTTACCTTGGTGGTGGCTGACCAGATCGAGAAGATCCCACCCCAAACCATCCATTGTCTTGGTTTTTTTTGCCTTTCTATTTAATTCCTAATTTTAATTGTCTTGTAGTACTTTACTTTTTATCATTTTGTTAGCTGCCCAGAGTCACTGTATCAGTGAGATAGGCTTCATAAAACAACCAAACCAAACCAAACCAAACCAAACCAACAAAGGCAACCCTGACGCTTCAATCCATTGGCTGTGGTATCAATGTGGTGTTGGGGGGTAAAATATGACCTTTACATTGAGTTGAAGATCTTCTAGTGCTTAGATATTTGGGTGCGTTATCAAGCACAAGGAGGGTCTTGAAAAAAAGTTTCTTAGCCATACAGTAACATTCAATACTAGAACAAAATGGTTCAAGCACCAATCCTCAAAGTTGACATTTGTAAACCCAGTCTCTGCATTTGCTTTCCAAATAATGGGAAGAGATGCTTTAATGATGTAGCAACATGTTCTTGGATTTAGGGAGTGATACACAAGCAAAGGCTCAATCTTGAAATCCCTGGATGCATCACCCTGAAACAAAAATGTTAGCCTACTTTTCAATATATTACTGCCCTTTGGTGCACTTTTTTCCTCTTTTGAAATATAGTATCAAGTATTTTTTTTGTCCAAAATAAGTCAATCTCATCTACATTAAATATTTTGCCTCCCTTATTAATTCATTTCAGCATTTCAGGAACATCAAATGCAGCATTTATATCGACACTTGCTTCTTCACCTTGTACTTTAATATTCTGTAAATCTGCCCTCATTTTGGAACAATTGAACCAACCCCTATTTACAACAAATTCCTCCTTACAATTACGTTCACTTGGTGCATGTGCAGCTATTAAACCATTAAAATGGCTTCAATCCTTTTCTTGCAATAAAGGCTAATAGGCATATTAGTCTGATTTTGATCATCAAACCAAATTCTCAATAGCCTTTCAAAAATTAAATAATGGTACAGTTTAGTAATAATTATAGTTTCCATGAAGGCAAGACCTTTCACATGCTCCATTATGCCCACTTTATCTTTCAAAATTGTTCTGATCATTGACGGATTGTAGCCTAATGCTTTTCTTGTGATCGGTGGTGTTTCATCTCTTTCTGTTCATTTTATTATCGACACTTTATTTTCACTCATGATTAGTTTGTCTTCTCTTTGATGCATCTTCAGTACTTTTAGCAGACTTACACTTTGGAAGCATGGTTACAAAGGTAAAAAAAGAGAAAAACTAAAGCCAAATAAAAAGTTATACACTCAACACAGCACTAATGACCAAGTGATCTCCTTCCTCAAGACAACGAATAGCTGAAGCCGCACAGTTAAGAACATCACAAAGTAGCACATGAGTTCATAATTATTAATCACTGTATTTAACTTATTTTTTTTTTAATATAATAGGTTTTATGACAATTCATTCATAAATAAAAGTTCCCTGTAAGTTGAATGTTCTTAACCCAGGAACTGTTACGATCATATTCTGGTAGGAGTATTTTAATGAATTCAAAGGGCAATTAGTTTGGGGAGCAGGTAGGCCATTCTAGCATAATAATTAGAACACATCATTAATGCATTGATGGAAGTCCTCTTTAATGAATTTGAGATGTCAGCACAATGACAAGTCCAAAGATTAAGCATAATATTGTTAATCTTATCAAAAGGTTGTCTTTATTATTATTCCTTTTGCTGTTTTTTTTTTTAAATGTGCTTGGGAAGCCTTCCTTCTCACTAGCAGGCACCATTTGTCAATTACAGAAATATTCCCCAAACTACCATAGATGGACTCTAGTTAATATGGTCCCATTTTAAACCCATCCTCTCAAGTTAAACAGTCAAGTTAGATAGAGGCAGACAGTGTTTAAAATTTTTATTGTAGAAAGAATACAAGCTAAGACACGAGAAAGGAAAGTTTAAAAAAAGTTTAAAATTGTACTCGGAGGGCGTGTAAAGAAGTAAAGAGAATTGAGTTACTTGCTGTAAATGTTGGCAGACAAATTCATCATTTGCCATTTTGCATTTCTCGTGCACAATTGCACATTTTGAAGAAAAAGCGATTTATACTGATCTAGAGAGATTGCATAATACTGAACCATTTAGAAGCCCCAATTGAATCAAAGCTATATGGAGTCTGATGGCAATTTTTTAAAAACAAGGGTACATCACCTGAGGCTCCAGGGCTAAATGTGATCCCCCAAAATTTGATATAGCACCTGTTTCAGTCACAATTATTGTGCCCAAAGGTGAGAAGTATTAAATAAATAGAAGGTCATATTACTTGTATGTAATTAATTTAATTATATACACACAATTTAATTTAGACTTTGCCCCTAATGTTTTGGACTATGGGCTGGGAGCATCTGTGGAAAGACAGATATCTATAGCATAAAAATATTCTGTGCCACAGAACAATTGAAACCCCTTACCCTGTTAACATTCATTACATTTATCACACCCATGTAAAAAATGACACTGTTAACCCCGACTAAAGAGTCATATGCTGCCTTTAGCGCAAAACATTTTCTGCATTTCAATTCAAAAGGTAAACTCTAGTCTCTTTTTCCTATTCTATTTTTGCCTCTTATTAAAAAAAAAATTCTGCAACCAGACTTTCTTTTGTACTATCCACTACAACTTTTTGGAATGCATGTGAAAAATGCAGCAAAATGCTTCCCAGACAAGGCGCCTTAATAATAAAGCAGCTTTCCAGAGTAAAAGGCCTATGTTAGAACCAGCAAAGGATAATGGGTTTATGTATGGTGTTGGCAAGGCTTTTCAAAAATGGGAGGAGAATGTAATCATTTCTTTGAATCTTTAACAACGTAGCTAATTAAGACCACAGACAATTTTTAAAAAGGTACAATTTAAAGGATGATCATTATTACACAATTCAGGATTCAAAGATTAGGACTGCCCTAACGGCTGGCCCCACGCAGCTTTAACAGAAAACAATGAAGCGTCTCTATTAAAAAATTACAATAAGAATTACTCGATGTCTTGGCTTTCAGATATTCAAAGTTCAAATTAGTTTTGTTAATGACTGAACCAGCAGTTGGATTCTCTTTCTGTCAGCTGAATCCAAGTCCAAGTCCCTTTGGCCTCTGGATTGCCCGGATCGGTTCGGCTATCCCTTTGCCATCTGGCCCAAGGCCTGTGCCAGGTGTCCACCCCATGCTTTGCAGCATCCGATTCCCAATGTTGCTGTCTGAGATTGGCTGAGCATTTTCACCAACAAACCCTGAGACAAAAAGGAATATTCAACATTAATCAAATGAATAAGAATGAATGCTAATTTGAAAATAGTATAGGCTGATTTTCTTCCTTATTTCAAAGAAAATGCATTATATGAATGTGACAGTGCCATTGCATGATATAATTTTGTTAAACACTCCTTACAACCAAATGTCTATGGAGATTCTCAATCATCCAGGTCATGTTTATTCCAAAGGTGCTTTTTCAAGAGGCAATTGGACTTTCTGGTTCTTCTTCTTCGAAGACGTTTAATTTCTGATCCAAGAAGCTTCTTCAGAGCTGAAGAAGCTTCTTGGATTAGAAGCGAAACATCTTCAAAGAAGAAAAACCACGAAGTCCAATTGCCTCTTGAAAAAGCAACTTTGGGACTCCTTACAGACAAATGCTTGAAAGATTGATATAAATTATAGAAACTAAACTTCAGTAATAGAAGTAGAAATACATATAGTATTTTTCATGGTACGCCTCTATCATACCCATTTAAATCGATATGTTAAATCTATATAACATTTCCATTCTGAAAAGATGCTTTGAAGTGTATACGACAGAAATGTTTCATATGTCTGCAATCCTTTCATGACTGCAGTTTTCTTGGAATTATGTGGTTACTTTACAGAGTTGCAGACAGATGCTATACTTGTGCATTTGCAAGCTCCAAAACACTGTCTAGGTATCAAAGTGTTGCACAGCTTAAATATTATTTGCAAAAATGAAACATTCTATAGTTATATGTAATAAATCAGGGAAACTCTCTAAAAAGAGAAAAAAGGGGCAAAAAGAAAACAAATTTGCAATTTAATTTTTATTTCAAAATAATGTGATGTCATTAAAGGTAGATTTCTATGAAAATTAAGGCATGCAATTTTTCTCAACAGCTGTTGGTACAGGTACATTTTGGTTAAACAGAGCACTAGCATTCAGTGCCATACCCTTTATTTTACAGGGTTTGCTATGAATTAATTTAATTCCATCTGTATGCTAAAATCAGATCAGAGGTCTAATGCTGCTATAGACTTCACATCTGTTTAATCATTTTAGGATACAGCAGCTTGTTGAAGTTCAGACTTTATAACTACGTAGTATTTAAAAATGGAGAGAATATTTTAATAGTTGGAGAATTTCAATAGGTCTTAAACTGAAAAGAATGTCAGAAGTATTGACTATACTTCAATACACAAAGTATTTTCTAACATTTATAGCTTTTGATTTGTCAGTTTTTAAACAGTACTTTTAAATGGACTTTTGAAAACCAGCTGAATACAGAACTGGCCTCAGTTAAGTAAAAATGTCATTTTCATTATGTGTGAATCTTTAACTCCTACTGCTACAATTGAAAAAAATCTTTCCTTTCATATCTGTAATCAAATTTATGCTGCTTTATGTTTAACGGAAGATTGATGCTGCCATTCAAAGTATACTTACCAGAAAGAAAAACTCACTCAGGATAGGCAGGTTGTAAATACTGTACTCCTGGGCTATAGGAATACAATTTACAGGATTATCTTTTTAGAACTGACTACTGAATACATTTAAAAGATTCAGGATTAGGAGAAAATGCCATTTTCATGGGATATAATGTTTGATTTAGATGTCTGCATTTTAAGAAAGAAACAATTGTTACTTTCATGTACTATATGCATATATTTCATAGCTAGACAGTTGTGTGTGTGTGTATGTGTGTGTTTGTGTATGTATATTTGTACATTGCATTTTAATATTAGATTAGGGCATCTATTAATTAAGAACACTTTAAATGATTAACAAGTATATGAATAAAATAATTAACGTGGAAAGGAAGAATATGTTTTGCTTTTAAATAATTCAAAGTTAACTCACAACAATTGCAATACCAAATCTATACAAATACCCTTCCATATGTTAAAAGAAATATCAGAATACAGATTTGATGTACTGTTTCCAATTCCGAAGAAGTACTTTTGAATTATTCAGTGTAAGTGATTGTCTAACAGGACAATTCTATGTCCAACATTGTTAGCTTCTTGAATTCAGCAGAAACTATTGTGGTAAAAATTGGAGCTACACACTTTTAGGACTGAAGCTTTATAAGCAACTAGACAACCCATGCCATCATTTAATCATCATTTCTTTACCTGAGCAGAAAAACAGAATGACTTTGGATGGGCAAAACAGCAGCTGAAGTAAGAGCAACTGTCGATTTCCTGCCAACTTCTCCATTGAGTATTTAAAATTATCAGCTTAAAAACCTTACACACACACACACACACACACACACACACGTATGTATGTATGTATGTATGTAATTATATATAGGATTAATTCTAATGGATTTTCATCAAATATAGTCAAATCATTTTCATCTAGTATTGTCTCATCTTACTTATTTAAACCTTTTAATGATAAATACATGTAAAAGAAAATAAATTAAACATTTTACCATAGCAAAATTCTACTCTATGCTGGATCAATTTTGGTTCTGATTGCCTCCCTTTATAACTTTAACATACACAAATTTAACCAAGTTTGCACACGTATTATTTTCTTTTCCAGCACTTCTAAATCCTAAATACTTTAAGTCTTCTCGTAGATGGAAAATTTTTTTGCCTCGTTGACCAATTTATATGATCTGACAACTCTAACCTTATCCTCACTTATGCCTATCATAGCTGAAAAAGTCTTTCTGCCTTAAATTCCCAAGGAGCTCTGTGAATGGTAATTCACTTGAGTAATTGGCTCAAGAGATGAAAATCTTGTAACTGCTTCTCTTAGCTACTAATCTATCCAGCTGACTGCAAGCCTAATTGGCAGCTTGTTTAGTAATTTGGCTTCTAAAGTGTTGTATCGATGTTGCATAAACAACCAATGGGAAACAGGGAGATACATGCTGCTTCACTTATAACCTAGAATACTCTTTCCTCTATTCTCTGAAGACATTTAAGATTCAGAGTATAACTATTGGTTCTGTTTGTGATTGTCAAAGCAACCTACAAAATACAAATGTTTAAAATGCTAGGCTTTGATTTTAATACAGAGAAGCTGTGTATTTAGCTGTACTCTCAAAAGCATGCACTATCATTCTCTGCTACTTTCCCCTGGGGATCCCTTTACAGCAAGCTTAAAACAAAGAGTAATCTTTTACAGAAAGGTAGATCTCTTTTAACTATCAAGCTCCATGTGAATTTTTAAACCAATTCTTTACTATTAAGCAAAATTATTCACGTCTTCTAGATAACTAATACAGACTAAAATTCCTTCTCATGGAGTGATGTCGATACCCTGGCAGGAACAGATTCTCCCTCAAATAGAAGTCCACTTTGTTGCCATATGTATAATTTATTAATCCACTCCCTCACTGGCCTTCTTTTGAGATGGGTAGCATGATTTCATATCAATTGCTATGAACACCAAGGAAGTTACCATAATATCCAGTTCCTTAAAAAGTTCTTTTTGTATCAAGATGTTCTTTTTGCATTAAGTATTTCACTCATGTCGAGATTCCTTTTCTTCCATCAATAAATTTCATCAATAACGTATTTTGGGATGTTGGGAGAGAAGGCTGAAGCAAATGATCAGGTAAAACCTTTTCCTTTTCTCCTTATGAACCAAGTAGAGATAGTCCTTGACTTACGATCCTAATTGAGGCCAAAATTTCTATTGTTAAGTGAGACATTTGTTAAGAGTTTTGCCTCATTTTACGACCTTTCTTGCCACAGTTGTTAAGTGAATCACTGCAGTTGTTGTTAACAGGGTTAAGTGAAACTGGCTTCCCCATTGAGTTTACTTGTCAGAAGGTCGCAAAAGGGGGGTGGTGTCACATGACCCCAGGACACTGCAACCGTGATGGCAGTTGCTAAGCATTTCAATTTTAATCACAACCATGGGGGTGCTGTAATGGTCGCAAGTGTGAAAAATGGTTGTAAGTCACTTTTTGGAGTACTATTATCTTTGCACGGTAATAGTCTTATTTACCCACTGGGAACAAAACATATTTTCACATGGATTACTATCTGCAGGCTTTAGTTTAGGATTCCAGAAAATGTACACAATTCAATCTTTATACCTAGTCTCCATAATACAAAGGCCAAATGAGAAAAGGCTTTACATGCTGGTCAAATTAAAGATGGACACTTGAATTGCCAGTAAAATGAGTTAAATTATTTTGGTGCTACAAATATTCAATTCTGCCTATTAAAGACAATGAAATAATCATAACTGTGTTTCAGATTTTTGAGAAACAAATAGCAGAATGCTATATTGTGTATCGTAATTGAAAAATGTCAAATCAAAACACATTTTTGTTCTTCAATTTATAAAATGAACTTTCATTTAGTTGAGCAAATCAGAGAGAAAAAAATGAAGTATCCATTTTTGAACAAATAGTGGTTAACAACTTTGTGCCACTGCTGGCCATTACTAGCATTTGAATTTTAGCTGGAAAAAAAAACCGAAAGTCTGTCTGAAACATTTTACTCCTCTAAGAGTTGTTTTATACTTTTGGAAGACTTCTACAATATCTATGATTTTTACCATGCAAATTGTTTGTCTTCTAGAATATGTACAAGTGTGTGAAACAGAGGCAAATTAGATAGAAATCTAATAATCTCCATTCTACTTTGAAATGGGTACTTTGCAGCTACTGTGAAAATTTGAACATGAAACTTCCAGTTGAAGAAATTGTGGACAAGACGGCTCTGAAAAGCAGAGCTGACAAAAGAGAGAATGAATGAGCAGAATGAAGAGCCAGTGAGTAAACAGGCTCTTTGACAATTCCGCTCCAGATAAGGAGAGGATCTGATAGCCAGCAAGTGTTCCAGGCAGTTATTCCTAGCAAGGAGACTGCAAAATTGTGGTTTCTCTGTGGGTTTAATGCTCTGGGACACTTGTTCAAATGATGGTCAGTGTCTCTGAAATGACATTAGGTTTGAATACTGCTTTTCTTTATCACTTTTGAAAATGGCCTGTTAACTGCTTTTTGGCTATTAGAAATTTTGGATCAATGCCACTGAGTGAGTTTTCTTCAATCCTTAGTGAAAGAAAGTTTTAATTATTATTATTATTACCTTTATTGTCAGTGTACAAAATGTATACAATTAAATTGGCTAAGCCTCCCTTTGTGCACCTCCCTCCAACCCACAATGAAGACAGAAGTCCCTAACTGAGACCCAATCTTATTACCCTATATGACCTTGTTGCACAATGCGCTGGCCCCACAAGTCTGTCATACACTGTTGATATCAAGTTATTTTCCGTTCAGAAGTCTGACAGCCTACGGGTAGAAACTGTTCTTCAGCCTGTTGGTGTGGCTGGCTGTGCTCCTATATCTCCTACCGAATGGTAGGAGAGTGAAGTAGTGCTGACCGAAGTGTGAGTCATCCCTGAGAATTTTCCTCACTCATCTAAGGCAGCGAGCCTTAGTGATGTTATTTAGTGGTTTCAGGGAACAGCCCACGATCTTTTGTGCTGTGCTCACCACCCTCTGTAGTGTTTTTCTATCCGTGGCTGTCAAGTCAGCATACCACACCGTAATGCAATATGTGAGGACATTTTCTCTTGTGGACCAGTAAAAGGAGTTATCAGTCATTGTTCCATTTTATTCTTTCGCAAGACCCTAAGGAAATGGACTCTCTGTTGGGCCTTTCTGGCCACCTGGGTTGTGTTGATTTTCCAGGTGAGATCTTCATTGAGGTGGACTCCCAGGAATTTAAAGGAGGAAACTCTCTCCACACAGCCCCCCTTATGTAAAGTGGAGCGGGTTCCTCTCTCTTCTTCCGGAAGTCTAACCATCTCTTTTGTCTTGCTGATATTTAGGTGCAGGTTGTTTTCTAGGCACCATGAGGATAATTTTTGAACCGCTCCCTGTATGTTGTTTCATCTCCATGTGTAATGAGACCCAATACAGTAGTATAATCTATGAACTCAATGATCACAGTGGATGGTTCAGATGATACACAATCATGTGTGTACAGTGAGTACAGGTAGGGACTGAACACACGGCTGTGTGGGGAGCCAGTGCTAAGCTTCAGGGAGGTGAATGTGACAGACCCAGTCCTCACTGTTTGTGGTCGGTCCCTCAGAAAGTCTTTGATCCAGTCGCAGATGGAAGAGGACAAAACAAGTCAGTCAGCTTTTCGATAAGGATGCTCGACAGGATAGTATTGAAGGCCGAGCTGTAGTCAATGAAAAGCATCCTGACATAGTTTCCGGGTTTTTCCAGATGGCTCCCTATAGAATGTAAGGCAGTAGCTATGGCATTATCTGTTGACCTGTTCCCTCTGTAGGCAAACTGATGTTTGTCAAAGTCTGGTGGGAGGCATGTCCTAAGGTGTTGGAGAACCAATTTTTCGAAGCATTTCATTATTACTGACATTAACGCGATAGGTCTATAGTCATTTAATTGCTATTTTCTTGAGGACTGGGGCAATAGTGGCTGTTTTCAAGCATGTTGGAACACAGGCCATTTGCAGGGAGATGTTAAAGATCCTTGTCAGGACCCTTGCTAATTGATCAGCACAAGTCTATAAGAACTTAAAACATTTTTTTAACAAAGCAAAGTTACAAGTGGACTAAGGATCCCAATAAATTTTAATATAAATGCCGACAACAAATGTACTGTGGACTAATTAATGAGGGATTTAATATATACACTGATATTTGTATTTATTTGCCCTTTCCTCCTTATGAATAGAAGTAAAGTTTCTGTCTGTAGAGCTCTTCTGATGGCTGCTAGTGATGGGCTAAGTCCATTATTCAGGGAAAAATCAATTTAGGACCTGGGGACAACCAGTCTTTAGGAATGCTATTGATCAGGAAGATAGACAGACTTCACACAGTTCTCAGTCACATTTGATGAATCTGTTTCATGCTTATATCAAAATCAGTACATAACTTCCAATAAAATCCCTACTTTTGCAATAAAGTATCTTAAAGTCTCCTTTGAAGGTTTAGTAAGTCACCAAAGATGTTCAAAATATTCTTCTATATCAGGTAATTTATTGCTTTTACTACTAATTCATTCCTTTAGTATTTATTGCTAAGTGACTTAGGGCTGCCCTAAGAACACCAAACCATCTAGTTATACCATATAGGTTTTTTAAAAACATACTAATCTGTGGGAAATGTGTGAAGAAAATTGCATTTTGTTTCATTGCTTTGTTGCTCTATTTTTAAAGAGAAGCTTTATTTAGACTTTATCTTACTCAAATATTTCCTGTTCCAAGGAAAATATAAAAGATCTTTCTATTTCAGTTATTGACTGGAATCGTCTAACAGAATTCACCTTATTTTCTTCATTGTTTTAGTTCACTTTTACAGATGACATTTTTAAACTATAAAATGCTCTTCTCTGATAAAAGTTTCTTGCTTCAACAGTTTTCTTTGCTGTATGATAAAATCTGCATCCTTTGTTACTAATGCACACAATGCTATTGGTATGTGACTTTGTCTCAAGGCTGAGAAGAGGCTATAAATTTAGAAATCAATAGCTAACTCTATCAATATTCATTTTACTTTTTCAATACAAAATACAAAGGTGAAAGAGCAGTAAATAAGCTAGAGCGCTGAAATAAATTGGGTGTTCTTGTCACAATTAATAAATGTTTAACCAATAACATTTCTAGCTACAGTAGTCTATAGCCCTGTCACATATCTGAATGTACAGAGTCACACCGATGCTGAACAAAAATGCAGAATCTAGAGAAAACCTCATTCAGTCAGCTACATCCTCATTCTGTGTTGGCTCCATCATGCTATCTATCTTCTGAACGTGCATTACTAAGGCCATTCAACACACTGCATACAAAGGCAGAGAAAACCATTTGTCATCAATTGACATTTAAGAAAGTGCCAACTGAAACCTTGTCTTCGTAGGCTTGCTAAGTTCATAAGTTTGGCAATAAGAGATAGATTTTACAATTTCAAACATTTATGTAATAAATTTGATAAACAAATAAATCAGACAGAAGAATTAAATCAAATTTATCTACCAATATAAAGTATGTCTTCTTCCATTTACACATGCCTAATTTTTTTTTGTTGAAGGAGGCACAATTGATTGGGATTAGGGTTACCATATAATATCCCCATAATAACATTTCAATTTATTTATAATCTTAGGGCTTAGAATTGCCTTGGGTGGCACGAGATGGGCAACAAATAAATTTGATAAAATAATCTACATACTACTGAAACACTTCTGTCTGTCTATTTGCAACCTTCAATTGGGCAACAATTAATTGAATCAAGGTAACTCAAATAGGCTAATTTACAGAATGCTCAAATCCATGTCTCTATGGGAATGAAATTTGGCATACTAGTGGCTGCTTCAATGCCACCACACCTTCCAACTACATTTACTAGAAACCCCTATGGGTTTCTAGTAAATGGCGCAAGGGAAAATAGGAGAGGTGTATCGCTACCCTCTGTAAGGCCTACCACAAATGTGGTGCGAAGGCAGATAGAGGGCTGCTTCGCTCCTGCACTAAGGCTCTGGCGACCGGAGCGGGGCCAGCCAGGAGTGGGATTTGGGGGCTCACCGAGCCCCACAATCTTAGCTAGGGCCCAAGCCCCTACAAGCCCCCAGCAGCCCACCTCTGGGTAGAAGATTCTACTATAAATTGTTAAGATTCCCAGGTACTTGAAGGAAGGCTAGTTTACTCTATTATTGAGGAAATGGGGACAAAACTGAAATAGAATATTTTGAGCCATTTAACGAACACATGATTTAAATACAATTTGATTGAGAGGGATGGTAGTTTAGGCAGTCAAGAAAACAGCAAATGCATTACTCCAATCAAACGACTGTATGGTCCACCTGGCCTAGAATGGATGACATGAACTGGCAGTAACATTCTTTCCCACTTCTAAGTGGAATATGCTGGAGACTGAAACTGTCTCTTTTAGCATGGAAAACAGGAGCATAATCCCACAACTACAACTATCCGTTAAGTATTATATTATTTTTTACTACAAATAGTTCCTCTATAGTTAGTGAGGAATGTTTTCCTTTATTTCTATTCCATCACTTGAAAATGTTTTCAAGTGGAATAGAAGTATTCCAAACATTTCCTTCTGTCACTTGCAAATTGTGAAGTTAAAATCACCTTGTAGAAATAATTATATTATCCTCTCTTCAGCTATTACGCATTTTATATCTTACTACACATATGGTTATAGTCTTAGGGGCCTGACCTAGTCATTTTCTATTTCTATGTTACTACCACCAAAGTACTTTAGCAATATTTTGAGAGTGTTCTTGGTCTGGTGCTATCAGTGATGGCTGAAATGCTGTGAAAATACAAAGCCATTTTACTGAAATGGCAAAGTTAGATAACCCCAGGAAACAACTCAATATCAGTAGAAGGAAGATATGTGATTCTTAATTTTCAAATGTACACAGAAATAAACCAATGGTAAAGTACAGATAGCTAACTCCAGAAATAATTTCCAAGGTGTATTATATATTAAGTAAATACAGTGCATTTAGAAAGTATTCAGACCCCCTTCAGTTTTGTCAATTTTGTTATGCTGCACCGATTCTACAGTTGTTGAAATTCATTTTTTTCCTCATTAATCTACACTTAGTACCCCATAATGACAAAGTGAAAACAGAATTTTAGAAATGTCTGTAAAGTTATTAAAAAGAAAAAAAAATGAAATATCACATCTAAAAACCCTTTCTACACAGGAGCAGGACTTAAATCATCCTGTTGGATTTGGCCCAATGCTCAAGGTTGTGATAATTTTGAATATGATTTTGTTCTCTATGGCAACATCTCTTTAAGTCATTTACAAAAAAAAAAAATAATAGTGGCCAAAGGGAATTTTTTCCTTTGAGAAACTGTTTCTAAGGCACTTAAAAGCACTCTTTGGATGCTGTTATTCAACAAGCTGAAAACATATGAGACCAGCATAGTTCAGTTTACCATGCGTACCACAAGAATGCAATAATAAACCATGGTTTCACTGATTAATATCCCCAAACCCTATAGCCATAGCTGCCCCCTGGTCTTCCAAACTAAGCATTCTGTAATAAAAAAGGAAAAGAAAAGAGGTTAAGCTGACATGGTTCTTTCTTAATAATGCATGCTGTTTGTTAATGGTAGTATTGTTTTCTACATGCTTGCTGATATGTACTTGGGTAATTTGTGCTGGTATATATATATATTTTGACATATATTTATTTTATTTGTTTGTTTTATTTATTTTGTCAATTGCTTACAAGATAATAAGTATAAGTAAAAACATAGTTATGAATACATGGATACATATAAGAAAAATAAAAAAAATAAAAGAAACAATAGGACAGGGACGGTAGGCACGTTGGGGTGCTTATGCATGTCCCCTATTGCAAGTATAGATGTTAAACTGAGTCCTCCTCTTCCTCTTTTGAAATATTAGGATTACATTGACTCCCCCCCCCCCCCCCCCCCCCCACTGACTAGTTCTTTAGCAGTTTTTGAAAAGCACTTCCACTATTTCCTTAAAAACTCTGGAATACAATTCCTCTGGCTATTGAAATTTAAATATTTGTAAGTTAGCAAGATGTTTTTTTCTGTATTTTACCAGCTCTAAACTTGTCTAGCTCCTTTTTCTCAGTCATGCTTTTCTGAGAAAGATATTTGAAAAGAACTTAAGCAGAACTGTCCTCTTCCCCATTATTTCTTCCCCATCAGAAACTAGTTCCTGTTTGTTACCTTTATTCTCTCCATCGATAAACAGGAGCTGGAGATGACACTAACTACAGATCTCCTTTCTACCATGTAGATTGTAGTAGGGCCTTTCAAGTGCCCTTTCCTTCCTTGTTCCTCCTGTGTGATCTTGAACAGCCATATCACTAATGTCCAGCACTTCTTTATCTGGACCTACGCATTTGTCTTCCTCTCTTCTTCAATTTAAAGCCCCTTTCATATGGCCCTTGCCAAACATATTTCTTCTTCTTCTGTGCGATGTAACCTATTCCATGCAATAATTGCTTATAATGTGGTTTAAGCTGTGCTCTAGGAAGTATATAGATTGTTTAATTTTATTTTAATTCTGTATGTCTCAAGAGCAGGGGTGTCAAAGTTGTGTCATTATGGTGACATCATGTAATGTATCGGGACTTTTTTCCCATTCACTAAACCGGGCATGGCCAGCGCATGATGTATCTGGCCTGCGGGCCGGGAGTTTGACAGCCCTGTTCTAGAGTAACATGGAAGTGAGATGGGAGGTTCTACTAATTCAATCAATCATCAATCAATCAATCTTGTTGACCAGCACATTCTTAGGGTTCTATTCAGGGTGGGCTTCAAAAAATTTAGCAACCGGTTCTCGGTCCGGTTGCTGGGTGGGCGTGGCCATGGTGGGTGTGGCCTAGTCGGCCTTCTGCACCACTCTGGCCTGGAAGTGAAAATGGGCCATGGGGGGGCTCTCTCTGGGCTCCGGAGGCTTTCCTTGAGCCTTTGGGAGGGCGAAAACTGCCTCCCTGGGCTCCGGAGGACTTCTGGAAGCCACAAATGGGCCTATTTCCACCCTTTTGGAGCCTCTGGGAGGCCAGTTTTTCACCCTTTCCAAGCCTCCGCACTGGTCCTGTACTTACCTGGGATCCAAAATGGCCACGTGGGGACTCCTGGGCGGGGCAGGATGGGTGGGGCCAGCCAAGGGTGCGATTTGTGGGTTCACTGAACTGGCCATAAAATTAACAACCGGTTTGTGCGAACTGGGGCGAACTGGGAGCAGCCCACCCCTGGTTCTATTACTCCTTATAATATTCTGAAGTGTTTGTCTTCTTCTAGCAGATAAGCAAGAAAGAGTCGTTTAGTGAATATTGGTAATCTTTTCATTCCATTCTGGATAGATGAACCCGGAATAAAGCATACTTAAAATTTTTTTGCCTGCACAGGCAATGGAGCCCTTTAGTTTTGTCCTCTTAAAGATCTCTACTTCTAAATACAGGCAAAAGAAAATAGGCTGTCCTTAATTTTATTTGTTACTGTTCTGACCCAGGCTTTGTCAAATGTACTGAAACACAAGCTTGTTTGAAAAGCAAAACCTATTTTAATGCAACACTGGGAATTACTTTCATTTTCCAGCCAGAACTAATTACGCAGAATTTCCCAAGATAAGCCCACGCTTGTCAGTGTTGTGGAATGCTGCCAAAAACAGAAGTCTCTAAAACAGTTATAACAGAATCCACCAAAAGTACCAGAAAAAAACGACCAGAGTACAGAGTTTCAAGAAGGACTCAGAATATATTGAACTTTCATCATTGAGGTCTGACTTTTATCCCTTATGGGAGGGGCCCAGCCTTACTCCCGAGTAACCTCCTCTGCTTCTCTGCTGCCAGACTCCGAAGGCTCCAAAGGCCCTATCCCTGCATCAGATACAGGATCCTCATCCTGCAGGACCCTCGTCCAAGTCCTCTTCAGACTCCCTGACTGGTTCCCTTTCATCCTCACTGTCCAATACTTCTGCTGTCTGCACCGGCTGCCGGCGAACCACAACAGCTACTATGTATTTAGTTAATATTAGTTATAAGGAGAGTAGCTAGCATAGAGTTGTGATGGAAAGAGAAGACAGTTTAATCGCCCCTTATTTCCATGGTCCTAATCAGAATTAGAACCTCCAATGAGGAACACATTTTTTACATGAAGAAATCACTGAAAAGAATAGATCAAGGTCAATAAGTTTATACTGTTTTCCCCAAAAAGTTGTTTTAGATTTTTTTTTATACTTAATCTACAATCACATGCACATTACTCAGAACCAAACCACACTAAGGTCAATGGAATTAATTTCCTAGTAATTACTAATTCCCTCTAGGGCTTAAAGAAACTGCAGCCTCAAAACTCTTTTGCCAGTTCTTACAAATGCTTTAAACTATTTCAGTCAGTCAGTCAGTCAGTCTCAGTCTCTCTCTCTCTCTCGGAATAACATATTTAATTATGCTGAATCTGCTTACCAGTAGGTCCTGGCAATGGTGCTGCTTTTCTTCTTCGTTTGATATCACCCATACATAAGGATCCTAAATGGACACTTGTCTGTCTGCAATGAAATCAGAGATATGTAGGCAAAATGGTAAGCAAATAGTTACATGGGGGAATTAATATAATAAAATTCATGATATAGTATCCAATTTCTTCTTTAAAACGTCTAGTGTTGGATCATCCACAACTTCTGGAGACAAGTTGTTTCACTGATTAATTGTTCTAACTGTCAGGAAATTTCTCCTTAGTTCTATGTTGCTTCTCTCTTTCATTAGTTTCCATCCACTACTTCTTGTTCTGCATTCAGATAATGATGTATGGGTGTGAAAATTGGGCAATAATAATAGCTGATTGAAAAAAAAACAATGCCTTTGAACTGTGGTGCTGAATCGTATAAAACCAGAAACTTCACTTAAAGCTAAAATTACAAGACTACATCTGATTTACTTTGGTCATGTCTTGTGTGAAAATTCATTGGAGAAGTCAGTAATGCTAGGAATGTTTAGTGGATCAAGAAGGGACAAACAAAGAACTTGTTGGCTTTACCATCAAAGCTGATACAAAGATGAACATCCAACACCTGAAAGAAACTGTGCTTGACAGGGTAGCATGGAGAACACTTGCCTATAAAATTGGAAAGAGTCAGAAACAACTGAATGGTTAAAACTAACTAAACTAGTTATAATTTATCAGATCCTTAAAAAAAAACCACCACTTTTATATTAATTATGCATTGGGGGTCTTTAAGAGTTGTTTCTATAGTTTTCCCTTGGTGTGCCAGCCTTTTTATATAATGTGTGTACATGTGTGCTTGTGTGAAAAAATGTTTCAGAATCTTGCCTTCATAGTATTCACTGCTTTAGATTAAGTGTTAAATACTTTACCTGTGACTCAGATCCCTTATTTGGATTCCATTATTCTCAGTGATACCACGGGGACCTATGCTAGACAAATATTCATTATAAAAAGATAATCCTGACACATTAGCTACTGAGTAGTGAGGATTCTGATTAACCATGAAAACTAGTTGCTTCAACTCTGTTTGCTTCTAAAGTTAATACACAAGTCTTTAAAAGTTTAATACTTTAGTAAATCTATTCATGAGATCATGAGAAGTGACAGAGTAATGTAACCAATAGACTTAATTTAATGTGTTTAACAGAAACAAAAATGAAACACATCAAACCAAAAACAAATAATTCAATATCCTGTACTATATACAGAATTCATGCCTGAGTTATTGACATTGTGTCTAAACAATGAGCTTTCACATTGTTTGGGGGTAATATCTGATTAAGAAATTGAAAGCTTCTGTAAAAGAGGGACTATGAATATCTTTTGGTTCAAAAACAGATCATACAGACTTGGAGCAACAATAAACTGACTTAATTGGGTGTGTTCTCTCAGAAAATATACAATTTGTCCACTGTACCATACAGTATTAGTTGCACCAATTACAGTCTTCAGTTTTAAAGGCTATAAATATTCTAACCAATTAGATTTCATAGAATGTTAAATGTCTTAAAATAATGGAAATTTTACAAATAGATATGTAACTGAAAATTATGTGAATTTCATATAACGTAAGCCTTCCTTCTTTACTGAAACCAGTTCCTAAAATTATTTAGCATCAAAAGCAGTGGATTTCTAAATACAGCTCAGGCTAGGGCTATAATGAAGAATATGAAAAGGCATGAGAAAGAGGGAAGCCAGAATTCAAATAGGATGAAAGATAAAAATTAATAAAGTCAGCCAATTGAACCTGAAGACCTTAGTAGCAGGAATAATAGCTAGCTCTGCTTAAGTAATTCTGCTCATATTGATTATCTGTTACACTGCATTGAGATATCTAGATTATTGATCAGTTAGATTATGGAATTTAGATCCTCCTCCCTGTTTCTCGCTTGGCAAATACAATGAAGTTGCACCAAACAATTTTAAGTAAGGACTACTGTTATAGTTGTCACTCTTTCTGCAAAACATCACAGTTGCTTTTTAATTTAAAATCAATGGATGTATGAAAGGCAGCTCTGTTTCTTCAGCATAAATCACTTGTCTCTGCAAAGCATAGCAATTTGATAAGTAACCAAGATACGAATATTGATAGTGTATTTCTTTCTTTCTTTTTTTTTAATTTGCTACTGTATTGAGAAAAAAGCATTTCTAGCAGGCTGAAAACAATTAAACACAATGATAAACAATGGAAAATAGAATAATTATTACTAAAATATCCCCTGCCTTTTCCAATAAAACACAAAAGTTAACAGCTATTCTGCATGTTGATATACTATGTCATGGTGAAAAGTGAATCTAAAAAGCAATTTGAAGGAGGTGATTATGTACACACAATGTTTTTCTCAAGTCAAATCTATTATAATAATAGTAATCCATTTCTATGAAGAACTCTGTGAATAATACCTGGGAAGTTCTATCTTACAAAAGCAGAATAAGTGAATCCACTTGCCCATCTAGTTTTCAGTGTAAATGGTGCTTCTGAAGTTGTCTTTAAGATGTTTTATGGTATTTTTAAAGAAAATATTTTATAGTTTTCTTTTTAAAGAAAACACTTTGAATTCTATCCAAAGTATCGAACTTTTAATAGAAGTTAGATATTGTAATTATCATTGAAAGCAAATCCCACTTCCTATTAAAGAGAAACAAATGCCTGTGAGCAGGACATTGGGTAGGGGCCGAAGCATAACAGCAACTTCTTTAAATAGATTTATATTGTTTTAATTATGTTACTTTTCCTAGTTATCTTACTATAAACTTCTCTAAGCCTTCTTGGCATACATTTATTTTTTGAAAAAAAAAAAAGCAAAAGCAAAAAATAAAAAAGCCTGTGACAAAACTGTTTACCAAAAATATTAATGCCTTGCCTAATTATACATTTTAAATGCCTTCAATGGGACTTGGGAAAACAAAATGTCACTCAACAGCCTCGCCTATATGTTTCTTAGCACGAAACTGTAGCCTTGAAGATTAAAAAGAGCTAATTCCCCTGATTCCTCTCTATTTATCCATAGATAGCTGCAAGCTATCATTTATAAACAGTATTCTGGCAGAGAGCTCAGGATACTAGATGGCAGGGCTAGAGAACTTGTTAAGACCACCTTGCCTGAAAACCTGGCTGTTGACATGCTGGTGACAGGGACTCGAGCAAGTTGTGTCAAAGGGAATAATTCTAAAGGAAAGACAACAGAAACTTGTCGCTTCTTTGTACAAATAGGGCTTTCCAGAGTATTAAGCCTAGTTAAAGCTGCCCCCTGGATAAAGAGCGTTCTGAACAGCCTCAGACAAGCTCAGAAGACAAACAGATGCGACTATGGTCCCTGGCATTTGGCAAGAACACTCATTGTCACTTAGAAGGATATAAGCCTCGACAGGGCATCAGCTGTACAACTGTGAAGCAGGCCTGCAAGTATCACAGTGGCAACAGAATTGTGGCAAAGGGGAAAAACTGGCTGGAAAAGCCAGACTAATGTGAATTTACATGAGCAGACCAAACATGTACTGCTTATTCTCATATCTTCTGACATTAAGCAAAAGAGCAGAAGATTGAGGACAAATATTCATATTTAAACATGTAATTATTTATATTAAATACATATATAATGTTTGCCTTCCTAAGTGACAAATTACAAGAGTAGATGTAATAAAGGATAAAATTCTGAGTCATGAGGAAAAAAATTATGAGACTGAAAATGTATTAGCGGCTATTTTTTTAAAAGATGATTTATCTATGTATATGCTATCTGATACCAACACAACTGCTTTCTTCCCTTTTGTATACCTATTTCCTTTATAATTTAATTTCATACATTATGTTGCACAGCAAATATATCTTGTAACTTTCCCAAATAATTCTTACCAGCCACTGTACTCAAATTAAAAGACAGAATATGGTTACTCTTTTAATTTTCATAATCTCCTAAACTATACATGGCCTTGAAATGTTACTAACCCTACATCTTTTAATAACTATGAACACTATTATAATTGATCAATGTGGACTGAATCTATTACAAACAGGTCACTTTGACCATTCCACTTTGCTTTCCTAGGACACTGTGGCTCTCAAGTTGTATTATTAGAAGATATACCAATTAAACAGGACTTTTGAAGTAGTGAGTTTTATTTAAAATGAAAACTTTAGAAAAGTTATTTATGACTTTAGCATATGGGAAAACCACCATATGCTAAATTCTTACAAACCTCAGAAAGTAGCCTGTAAAGCCCTCATTGATGATTATGTGCCATCAAGTTGTTTTCAACTCTATGTGACCACAAAGATAGATTTGTCCACGATAATCTATCCCTAACCTGTTCTTTCCCAACTTTGACATAATTTTATTAGTAGGTTTTCTTACTGTAACACAACAGGATAATGGACACCAACCAGAAAACCTATAAAAACTCAGCATTTTTTAAATTTGTCAACTTTGAGATGAATTCCCCAGTCAGCAATACTCTTCTACCTTATAATGATTATGCAATAATCTTAGAAACAAAATATTATAGCTTTTGTTCTCCTAAAGATTGATCACTAATTTGTCTGGATAGTCTCAGAATTCTGTCTTGCAGAGAATGGGACTAGGAGACCACAATCACATGATTTTAATAAATAAGAAATATATTAGTACAAATACTAATGGTAACACATCTTCTGGTACTTGATATGAATATATAAAATTAAGATTTTAAATTTAAAAATGTAGAAAGTTGCTTCAATAAACAAGACTACTTTCTTTGTTATAAGTTTAAATGTTCTTTTGTAGGAACATTCCATCAAAACTAATGATTTCTTTCCTTAAAAAGTTTGGAGATTATATTGTTATTCTATATAATCATACCTAATATTCTAGGTTTTTCCACATTTAATTAGAAAAAAGGAAAAATTACAGTTATCATATGGTTCCTAATTTTTTAAAAAACCACAAGGTTTTTTTTTATTATATGACATCTGGACTTTACTGGAATGTGAAATTCAGGACAGAGAACACTGAAGAAAACATGAAAATAGTGTTTATCTTATTCACACACAAAAACTGTATATGTCAATAGCATTTCTGAACAACTGATTTAAAAAGGACTGCATTGTAATGAGTTGCATATTAATTTATTTTCCTTGTATATTTTTTCAAGAAGCAAACTCCATACTTGTTCTTACCTTATTACCTAATCTCACCTAACCAAAATCATAACCATTTCTGAAAATAGGAACAAGACCTTGGCACACTATCAATGACTTCCTGCAGATGGCTCTAGAACCTTTTGGTTTTTTCCTTCCTTTTCTCTGCTATTGGATAAATAGTCTTGATAATAGTATCAGATACAGCTTTGAAAAGATAAAGTACTAAATTTTATTCATCCACAAAATGATTTATTTTTTTTTAAAAAATAGAAATATTTTCATGTATTTTCATTTACACCAAGAGGTAAAACTGAAGCCTTAATTAAGTTTAATTCTAGATAGTTTTTTTGTAGGATTACATTGTAAATAGATTAAATGTTCAGGCATCCTCCATTGTGTTCCCTACAATTGTCCACCTAAAGGACGTATACATGGAAAATATATACTAAATAATTTTCTTGACTGTTTAAGATATCTAACAGGCAAGATATCAAACATTAAAGAAACAAGCCAATCTGTATGAGTGCATGATTAATACTTAATCTTGATTTAAGGGGGATAAAGATGGCATGTGTAAGAGCTACATGCCAACAACATGAATGATGATAGGGAAAAGTAAACAGAAATAGAACCAACCATTGTTCAGGAAGAAGTTGTGTGGACCATAAGCCAACTACGTGCTGATACATTCCTGCAGAATTGCATAAGCCTATACCACTCACAATCACAACCTTTTGCCAGAAAATTTGTGAAACTAATATACGATCACAGGATTGGAAATGATCCATGTTTATATCATTTTCAAAAAAGGGTGACTCCAAGGATTGCTCCAATTACTACACATTTGCCCTCATCCTTCATGCTAGCAAGATTTTCCTTAAGATCATACAACATCTGGCACTGACCACTGAAAGAGAATTACCAGGTGTTCAAGCTGGTTCAGAAGGAGTCATGGCATCAGGGACCATATTGCAAATCTACACTGGATTATGAAAGCTCAAGAATATCAAAAGAACATCCAGAAATGCTTTACTGACTATAAGAAAGCCTTTAGTTATGTAGTTCATGAGAAGCTTGAAGAAAAGCCTTAGAAAACTTGGGGGTGCCAATACATCTGTCAAATTGGTATAGTACTCACATCAGAAAGCCACTGTGCAAACATAATGTGGAGAGACTGATTGGTTCAAACTAGAGAAAGGTGTGTAGAAAAGTTGCATTTTTCACCTTTTTTATTCAATCTGTATGCTTAAATGATCACTAGGAAGATGAAACTTGAAGGATCAAAAATTGGAGTAAATATTGGAAGAAGGAACATTAATAATCCCTGATGACATAACTCTCCTCCCCAGAATCCAAAGAAGAGGTCATATTCAGCCCAAGAACAATATAGAACAATCCAGCCAAAATTCATGTCATGGCTGATTTGCCACACACACCAGCTTGCGACTAGACAACAGAAACAGGGAGGGGGGAGAGAAGGTGCAAGCTTTGGAGGGAACTGAGGAATTCAAGTGAGCCAATACTGCATGGGACAGTCCCAACCCCTCAAGATCAAACATTGGGAAAACTCTTGAGTTGCTCAGAATGTTCCCATAAACAAATACAATTGATTGGTGGACAATGAACCCTGGGGAGGTCCAGCTCTGCATTTGCTCACATCAATAGACAGTCTTGCCAGACTAAACCTATATATTGTCACCTCAATTAATATACCCAGAGATTCTAGGGAGTGTCTATCCTAATTGTCTTGCTTTGTCTCCTATCCAATTCTGAGCTTTGTTGCTGTTTTGTCCATCTCTTGGAATGGACTCCCCTCCATCCTGGGAAACTGCTACTTCATTGTACTCTATTATACCATCTTCCTTTCCATGATGATCTTGCCATCAGGCCAGAAACTTCTGATCAAAAGGATTTTTTTAAAAAAGCAAGAGATTTGGCCTCTTCCTGAATATCAAAATGACAACATTCATGACCATTACAAGTGATGGAAATGTCAAAATAATAATTGACAGTGAAGAGATTGAATGCATGGAAGAATTCATTTTCTAAAGATCGCAGATTGATCAAAGCAATGAATGGAGTCCAAAAATAAAGCTTCAAATTGTATTGGGCCACACAGGAATGATAAGCATAAATCAAATATCGAAAAACAAGGACATCAGATTAAATGCTCATTAGTCTGCACTATTGTGTTTCCCAAAGCTACTACAGTTGCAAAAGTTGGACCATCAAAAACCAAACAGGATGGAAATTGACTTGTTCACACTATAGTGTTGGAAAAGATTTCTGTCCATTCCTTGGGCACAAAAGTTGCAAACAAACAAGTACTGGAACATATAAAACTAGATATATTGCTGAAAGGCAAAATCACAAAATTTTCCCTTATTTTGGCCACATCATGCACTCAAACTCACTGAAAAAGGTAGTTATACTCAGAATGACCAACAGTAAAAAGGAACGAGGGTACCAAAAAACATGACATCTAGATACCATCAAACCTGACATCAGACAGAGCATAAAACAACTGAAAGAAACTATCTAAGAACAGAAAATGTGGAGTTGCCATGAATTGGGTAAGACTGAATGGATAACATCATAACCAAAGATGGCATATTATTCTGAAATTTAAATTTAATACATTTAACAAATAGTTTAATGTCTTAAATATTATATCAAACATTTAAAACACATGTGTTTCTGAGATAAATATCTGTATAAATTGCAGCTTATATTAAGAATATTAATGCAGTTTATTAATGCAAAATTCTTAGGTGTTCATAAAACAAAATACAATAAGATATATTATTGCTAATATTTGCATGTATGTATATATGTATGTATGTATGTATGTATGTATGTATGTATGTATGTATGTATGCATGTATGCATGATAGCTGAGTTTCAATCAGTGTGTCTTCAGTATTCTAACCAATTCTTCTCAACTCCACTTGTTTCTACCTAAAACAGGGACCCAGTATTTAGCGAGAACTAAGGCTACTAAATTTTCATTGAGGAAGTTAATATTCTTTCGCAGGAGCCTCAGTTTGGTTAAACAAGTTTAAAAAGTGAGCACTTTAGTTTTCTCATAATATTGATCATATTTTTATTTCATGAAACTGTCAAACAAAGCTGAATATAACTAAAAAAATATCAACTCACATTTGCTTGGCTCACGGAAAAGAGTGCTTTTATCTGCTGTGATTGGATATCAAGTTTCCTTTCTCATGACAAATCTATAGTCCATGAAGAATTATGTATGCAACAGAATTTTGACAAAGCTGACAAACTGGCAAAAGGAAATCACTGGATACAGGAAAACCACAAGCTGCATATCTTTCTCTGGCAGAATGTAACTCTTAATAAGAAAAAATTGTAAAAACCTTCCTTAGAGAAGCAGAATTCTTAAATAACATTGACTTGAATTATTATTTTAGATTATGTAATAGAAATGAGATATAAAATTGTTTGCCATCTGCATACTGAAGATATTTTAGCTCAAATATCTGGCTGATGTTTCTTGCAGGTGATAAAGCTGTAGAAAATAATTTTGCTGCTAGAGTATTTTAGCTTACTGCACCTGTGTATGATTTGCCAACTGCACAGTGGCAGATAGGACAGTGCTCCAGAGGGTTAACATCATTGCCCAGAGGATCATTGGTTGCCCTCTCCCCTCTTTGGAAAAGCTTTATAGCTCCTGCTGCCTTAAGAAAGTTCAAAACATTTTTAAAGATTCATCTCATCCTGGGAGCCCTTTTTAAAAACTATTAGCATCTGGCAGACGGTATAAGATAATAAAAACAAATAGGCTGAAAAACAGCTTCTATCCCAGAATAGTAACTATATTTAATTCTACTGTATAATGCAATAATAATGCAATATCAGGGGTTTTCAATTCAATTGTACAGAATGTGAAGGATGTGTGTTTGTGTTTTATTTTTATAATTATAATGTACACTGAAGATGGCATTTAATTTCATTGTATGGGATGCAATGACAATAAAGTAAACTGAACTAATTTAAAAAGGCTACAGCAAAGGGCCATCCACAAAAGGATGGAATAATAGTTTTCCAAGATCATGTTCTGAAGAGAAATAAAATTGCTAAAGAATAGTCTAACAGGTAGTCCCAAAGGTGGTTTTTCAAGAGGCAACTGGACTTTTTGGTTTTTCTTGGAAGATGTTTCACTTCTCATCCAAGAAGCTTCTTCAGCTCTGACTGGATGGTGGGAAATGGAAGGATTTATATTCCTTGCAGACAGCTGGTCATTTATATTCTTTTATCGTGTTGTTAAGATCACCTGGAGGTTTATCTGTCTCATCAGGGTTACCTGAGTGGTGCAAATGGGTGTGGAGCCTTCTTAGAACTGTTGAAAAGACTGTGTTGTAGATTGGAGATAGATGATGTCTTATCCCTCCCCCTCTGTGGAGAGAGGGCTGTTCAATTTTGACATAAATGGTCTCTTTAACAGTCTAACAAGTACTACGACAAAGGATGCATGGCAAACACTTCTACCCAGAGCTAATGTGATTTGGATCTTAGGCACAACTCCTTAGGAATTCTTTTCTGCTCAGACCTAGGTTTTTATTAATTGTAAATGTGAAGATGAAAAAGACTGAGGAATGCTCTACAGGTAGTTCTTCACTTATGACCAGAATTTCTGTTGCGAAGCAAGATGGTTGTTGAGTGAGTCGTGCTCAATTTTACAATTCTTTTTGCCATGGTTATTAAGTAAATCACTGCAGTTAAGGAAATAACATTGTTGTTAAGTGAATCCAGTTTACCCCATTGACTATGCTTTTCAGAAGCCAACATGGAAGTCGCAAATGACAGTCACGTGACCCTGGAATGTTGCAACCATAGTAAACACATGCTAGGTCTAGGTGCCAAAAATTTGATCACATGATCATGGGGATGTTGCTACAGTTGTAAGTGTGAGAACCAGTCATTTTTCAGTGTCTTTGTAAATTTGAACAGTCACTAAATGAATGGTTATAAGGCGAGGTTATAAGGCCAATTACATATAATTGGCTAGAATAATAATAATAATAATAATAATAATTATTATTATTATTTATATACCGCTCCTCTCCCGAAGGACTCGGAGCGGTGCACAGTTATACAATTAAAACATTGAATATATAAAAGCTAAAACTAAATTAAATTAAAGACCCTGGCTGAAAACAATTAAAACCCCTCCCTTAAACCCTAAAATTTGATATAAAAATTAAAATACCCAAATCTAAAATCAGCCCAAGCTGGCCTGGTCAAAGAGCCAGGTTTTCAAGGCACGCCTGAAGGTCCCCAGGTCCGTGGCTGTACGTAACTCCGGAGGCAACCCATTCCAGAGGGCAGACCCCCCCCACAGAGAAGGCCCTATTCCTCGGAGTCACCAGCCGGCACATAGATGCCGACGGGACCCGCAAGAGACCCTCCCTGTGGGAGCGCACTGGACGGTGAGAGGAAAATGGCAGAATGCGGTCTTGTAAATATCCTGGTCCGATGCCATGGAGCACTTTAAAAGTTAACACTAAAATCTTAAAGTGCACCCGAGAGGCCACCGGCAACCAATGCAGCTCGCGCAGGAGGGGCGTCACATGAGAGAACCTTGACACTCCCATAACTACCCGCGCGGCCGCATTTTGTACCAGTTGAAGCCTCCGGATGCTCCCATTCGGGAGCCCAATGTAGAGGGTGTTACAGTAGTCCAGTCGTGAGGTGACCAGGGCATGAGTGACCGTGCGTAAGGCATCCTGATCCAGAAAGGGCCGCATCTGGCGGATCAGGCGAACCTGATAAAACGCCCCCCTGGAGACGGCTGTAATGTGATCTTCCAAGGACAGCCGTACATCCAGGAGGACACCCAGATTGCGAGCCCTCTCTGAAGGGGGCAAAATCTCACCCCCAATAGCCAGCGAAGGAACTACCTGGCTATATCAGGACACCGGAAACCACAGCCACTCAGTCTTGGAAGGGTTGAGTCGGAGCCTGTTCCCGCCCATCCAGTTCCGCACGACCTCCAGACAACGGAACATGACCTCCATGGCATCGTTGGGGTGGCTTGGGGTGATGTACAGCTGAGTATCATCAGCGTACAGATGACACTTCACCCCAAACCATGGATGATCTCCCCCAGCGGCTTCACATAAATGTTGAACAAGAGAGGAGAGAGGACCGACCCCTGAGGCACCCCACAATCGAGGGACCTAGAGGTGAACCTCTCTCCCCCAACACAAATTGCAGATGGTCGGAGAAGGAGGCGAACCACCGCAACATGGTGCCCCCAACCCCCCCAACCGTCACAATAGGATACTATGGTCGATAGTATCAAAAGCCGCTGATAGGTCTAATAGGACCAGGACAGAGGAATAACCCCTGTCACGGGCCCTCCAGAGATCATCAACCAATGCGACCAATGCCGTTTCAGTACTATGTCCGGGCCTGAAGCCCAATTGGAAGGGATCCAGGTACGTATCTTCATCCAGGTACTGGGGAAGCTGACCTGCCACCACACTCTCAACAACCTTCACCAGAAAGGGGAGGTTGGAGACAGGACGATAGTTGTTCAAAATAGTTGGGTCCAGGGAGGGCTTCTTAAGGAGGGGTCGCACCACTGCCGTTTTCAAGGCAGTGGGCAGCGAGCCCTCCATCAAAGAGGCATTAACAATTCCCTGGAGCCAACTCTGCGTCACCTCTCTGGTGGTAGAGACCAGCCAGGAGGGGCAAGGGTCCAATAAACGCGTGGTGGCATTCAGCCGCCCCAGCAACCTGTCTATACCCTTGGTGGTCACAGGGTCAAACTCATCCCAGATAACTGTCTCAAGACTTGCCGCGGTCACCTCCCCTGGGACCTCCCAACTAGAGTCCAACCCAGCCCGAATCTGAGTGATTTTATCATGCAGAAATCGAGAAAACTCCTCCGCCCTTCCCTGCAACCCGGCCCAAGCAGGGAGGGGGTTACTCTAAACAGGGAGGCGGGTCGATTTTCTGCCGATGCAATAGGATCAGAGAAGTGAGAATGCTTCGCTGCCTTTATCGCCACTAGGTAGCTCCTAATATAGGACCTAACCTGTGTTCGGTCAGACTCGGCACAACTGGCCCTCCAGACGTCTTTTCCGGCATTTCATCTCCCTCAGCTCCTCCGTAAACCGAGCCGAGTGAGATCTCTGCCGGGTCAGAGGTCGCAAAGGCACAACTCGGTCCAGAGCCTTGGCAGCCAGCCTATCCCAGGCGGCTACCAAGTCTGTGGCCGAGTTATGAGCCAGAGTTTCAGGTAACGGCCCAAGCTCCGTCTGGAACCGTTCAGGATCCATCAGGCGCCTGGGGCAGACCCATCTCCTCGGCTCCGCCTCCCTGCGGTGAGGATTGGCAGTACAGAAGTCTAGTCTAAGGAGAGAATGATCAGATCATGACAAAGGTTTAACAGTTATATCCCCTAGATGATCATTCAGCCACTGTCCAGAGACGAAAATCAGGTCCAGCGTGTGTCCTCCTGTGTGAGTGGGTCCAGAAACTAATTGGGTCAGGTCCAAGGCCGTCATGGAGGCCAAGAACTCTCGGGCCACCCCAGAAGATTTACCGAGTGAAGGCAGGTTGAAGTCACCCATAACTAACAGTCTGGGTGTCTCCACCGCCAGCTTGGCTATTACCCCGAGGAGCCCGGGCAGGGCCGATGATACATAGCAGGGAGCCAGGTACATTATCAAGAGACCCATCTGCCCACCCTGACCCCACTTCACAAAGAGGGACTCACAGCCAGCCATGTGAGGTACAGTGGCCTCCTTAGGACAGAGATCTTCCCTAATAATTACCGCCACACCACCACCCCTACTCTGAGCCCTCGGCCGATGAAATACCTGGAAACCTGGTGGGCACATCGTTACCAGGGGGAGAACCCTCTCTGGGCCCAACCAGGTCTCGGTGACCCCTGCCAGGTCTACGCCCTCATCCTGAATCAGATCAAAAGTCAGGGGGGGCCTTATTTATAATGGACTTGGCATTGCATAACATCAGCCAGGTGCTCAGGGCCTGAGACTCTGCACAACCAGGCCTGCAAGACAGGTTGAGAGGGTCGGAGCGTGTTACCACTTGAGATAGCGGGCACGAGCTCCCCTAACCTGATATGGCCCTCTACCCCTGCCATATCTGCCCCTCCCACTTACGGTGCCAATAAGATCCACCCTCGGTCGTTCTGACCCTGGTCGCCTCCCCAGCCCCCGGTTCCCCCCAGGCATGCTCACCGGTTTGGCTGACCCCAAACTCCCAACCCACTAATCCCACTAAAAATCTATCCCTCACCCTCCTCCCCACCTCCCTCCCCGGACCCGTAGCATCCCTCCCTAACCCCATTAAAAATTGAAAATAAAAGAAACCAATTGAGTACCCCTCCCCCTCCCCCAGTAGAAGAAGATGTTTTATTTTAAAAAGAAGTATCCAAATACATTGCTTGAAGATTGATAGATTCTTTAAATAAATCAAATGAATTCCAAGAATGACAAGGCTAAGCACAAAAAAATTACCATCAATAAAGGTAAAGGTAACGGTTCTCCTCGCACATATGTGCTAGTCGTTTCTGGCTCCAGGGGGTGGTGCTCATCTCTATTAGAAAGCCAAAGAGCCAGCACTGTCCAAAGATGTCTCCGTGGTCATGTGGCCGGCATGACTAAATGCCGAAGGCACACGGAATGCTGTTACCTTCCCACCAAAGTGGTCCCTATTTTTCTACTTGCATTTTTACATGCTTTTGAACTGCTAGGTAGGCAGAACCTGGGACGAGTAACGGGAGCTCACCCCGTTACACGGTGCTGGGGATTCGAACCGCCGAACTGCCGACTTATCTGATCGACAAGCTCAGAGCCTTAGCCACTGAGCCACCATGTCCCCATCAATACAGATAGATAATTTCTGGGCATAAATGTGACCTTGGTCACAAAAAGGATGGCCTTTAGAACTGTAAGGAGCCCTCAATTTTCACAAGCTAATAATGAGGATAATATCACTAGTGTCTCAATTCATAAAGGCCAGCTGCCTGCAGTAGGTAGCTGTGAAGCCATATATTTTTCCCAGTGAATTTGCTTCTGGATGAAAAAAGTGCAGGAAGGGAAAGATATAATTGAGGGAAAAAGAGGTGTATCTATAGTAAAAGGGTTTGCCTCCTCATGTGACCTAGTTACATGTCTAACCAAATACAATAGAGATGGGAGGGACCTTGGAGGTCTCCTAGTTCAACCCTCTATAACAGTGGTCGCTATGAGAAAATTTTGGTGGGCCACAGAGAAATTTCACCCCCAGAGCACCCCCACAAAACAATTAATCCAGGCTGCGCAGAAACACAAGGCTGCTCAGCCCACTTGGCCCGCGGGAACCCTCCCCGCCCACTCACTCCTTACCCAGCAAACTTGTCTGCTAAGTTGCTATTTTTCCTTTTTCCGACCATCATCTGTTCTGCTGTGCCGGGAGATTTAGATTAGTTAGGAAGCAGGAAATGGTTGGATTTCTTGCTTTCTAGCTAAGCACAGTCTTTTAGGGACTGAAGGTTTGCTTGCAAGCAAATTCAGTGTAGATTCACGGCAAGACTGAGCTAGCTGATGGCAGATAGATAGATCACTCAATGATTCTGTGAACAACTCAATCCGCCTGCTTTGCCTGATTTTGGATAAAAGTGGTTTTATATAAAAAATTCAATATTTATATACATGGTGTGTTGTGAGTTAATTTTGTGAGTTTGCTTGTTAGCAAATTTTATGAGTTTGCTTGCAAGCAAATTTTATGTGACAGACTGAGCTAGCCAATGGCAGATAGATAGATTTCTGAATGAATCTGTGATTCTGTGAGCAACTCCATCTGCCTTCCTGCATTGTCTGATTTTGGATAAAAGTTGCTCTTTTTTATAAAAAATTCAATATTTATATAAATATTTATATTTACATACAAGCCATGCCCAGCCAATTCACATGATCACCAAGCCACACCCACAAATTAGGCCATGGCCACAAAACCAGTTATTGGTCCCTGGGATCTAAAATTATGAGTTTGGTGGTCCCTGAGGTCCAAAAAGTTGGCGACCCCTGCTCTATAAGATAGAGGAGATCCTATACCTGTGATGGTGAACCTATGGCACGCGTGCTGGAAGTTGCACACAGAGCCATTTCTGCCAGCATGCAAACCGTCACCCGGAACATATCCACTGCGCATGCGCGGCATATACCCACCAGCCAGCTGGCTGGCGGATATCTGCTGTATATGCACTGGGAGAGACGCGCATGCTGGAGATGCACATGCATGCGCAGGGGGTCGCGTGTGCAGACGCAGGGGGTGGGGGGTTCATGCGTGCATTGCATTATAGGTGCAGGCGCACGTGCACACATGTGCACTTTTGGCACGCAATGACGAAAAGGTTAGCCATCACTGCCCTATACCATTTCAGACAAGTGGCTGTCCAATCTCTTCTTAAAAACCTCCAGTGATGAATCACCCACAACTCCTGAAGGCAAGCTGTTCCATTGGTTGATTGTTCTCACTGTTAGGAAGGTTTTCCTCAATTCCAGGTTGCTTCTCTTAATTAGTTTCCATTGTTTCTTGTCTTGCTTTCTAGTGCTTTGGTCCCTCAGAGCTGCCTACTCTATAGCTTTGCATTTCTCTTTGTCATCGCTCTTCTTTTCTGCTGAGGCTATGATAATTGTGGAAACAACTGGGTACACAGCCTATCATGTAATCAGAGTTAGAAAAACAATAGATAAGGGTTTAAACTTGTCCTCTTTCAGGAGAAAAGCTTTTGAGCACTTTCATGCATCTTACCATAAAGTGATATGGAAGAGGAGAATGTGTAAGTTCAATTCTCATTGCGGCGCATGTACATTAATGCTAAGCAATGTAGATCATTGTTTCTACATTGTACATTGTACTCTGGGTTTCCAACCTCTAAGTTTCATTTGGATTTTAAAATGCATTACGTGTATTGATACTTAAAAATCATCAGTCCTATAAAATTGAATGTTATCCTCTTCAATACAAATCTCACAAAATGTATTGTGATTTAGAACATTCATACTAGGTTTTAAAATGCAATTTGTCAACTACTATCTTGAAAAGAACAAAAGGTAATAGATCGCAAGGTATTTATTTGCCCTTTCCCCACATGATAGTTTCACCTAATTAAGCTACCTGAATCAAGAACAATGTGCAAAAGCAAAAAGAAAACAAAAGAAAGAAAAATAAAATCACCATTATGAAAATGGCAAAACATTGTTATTTGCAGGTTGAAACAGCGAAACTACATCAGTTAGAAAGAGACAGTTGATAGAGAAGACATTCCTTGAAATGCAACATTGTCTAGGTGTATTATCCTATAATTTTAAAATTACTGATGCAAAAATAGATTGTCTTCCACATGTTATATGTGTGCAGTCCATACGATGATATACTGTGCCCTTCTACTGCCATTCACATAATGGATTTTTGTTCACAGTTCTGTTCACCAAAACTGCAATTTCAATAAAAGGTAGAAAATACACAATTTGAAGGTTACAACTAAAATGCGGCTTTCTGCATTCAACTTAGAAGCTGTTAGAATGTGGAAAGTTGCTATAGGAATTGCAGTTAAGCCCATAAATTTCAAGGGAATTTTCCCTAGGAATCCTCTGACTCTCACAATGATCATTTGCAATAACACCCATGGCTTTCTTATGTAAGTTGTTCTTCAGCAATGTAAATCAGTATGCCTGTATTTCAAGGGTTCACTCAGAATTTGAAGAACTTGAAATAAGAATCTGGAAATATCTAATTACTCTGTTTTACAGACCAAACTTTTCTGTTGTAGTAGGAATGATTTCTTGGCAGCTTTCATCAAGCATCTCTCCCTTTTTGTTTGTAACATGTTGCAACCTATAGAGATAAATGCTGGTGCAAGACAGGGCAAGTTATATTAGGAAGAAAAATATATGTCTGGAATGAATACAGGTAGTCCTCAACTTACAACCATTCATTTAGTGATGAATGATATAATCACACTGAAAAAAGTAACTTTTTGACATGACAGTTGCAGCATCCGCGTGGCTACATGATCAAAATAAATTGCCAAGCATGTTATTTATGATAGTTGCAGTGTCTGGTGTGTGTGTGTGTGATAATTTACCTTTGCGACTTTCTGACAAGCAAAGTCAATGTGAAGCCAAGTTCACTTAATAATCATGTTACTAACTTAACAACTGCAGTGATTCATTTAACAATTGTGGCAAGAAAGATTCTAAAATAGTCAAAACTCTGCCTTGCTTAGCAACTGAAATTTTGGGCTCAACTGTGGCTCTAAGTCGACAACAAGTTGTACTGTAGTGTTCAGGATAGGCCCCCTATAAGCCTTTTTCTATGAGTCACCTAGAAAGCAGGGCTCGTTTCTTAATTTTATGAGATTTGTCATATATTTAATAAATATGGAGAACTTTTACAAATCAGGACAATTGCTTCAATTTTTTTTAAACATATCCATTCACTCCCACATCCAGGTTGATATTACATGTCTTACTTCTTTGACTGCTCAGTCAAATCAGTTGACTGGTATCTCATGCATTGTTCATAACAAAATGAAGTAAATTACTGTCTAACAATTGTAGCCTAATAGAGATGTTATTTTTATAGGTGTTATCTTGGCAAATTGTACAAAAATTTCTACCACAAAGAAGGTAGAAGATTGAAAGAAAACGAAATTCCTTATTCAGACTGCATGCCTAATTAATACACAATATCATAGATTTCTTCCTTAATTTTTCAGATTTTATAGAACACTAAGTTTACAGATTTTATAGAAGCCATCAGTTGCTTCTAGTAACCTCTGAGTAAAATGCTGAAGTATTAAAAATAGCAATTACTTCCTGTTAAAACACATATTTTAAGAAAGTTTTATATCTCAGAAATATACAGTTATTTTGAATGTAACATATTACTCAATTTTATATCAGAAATGGGAACAAAACTGTAAAAAGATTCTGAGACATTTTTTGCATTTTTTTAAAAAAGTAGTACTGCAGAAATAACTCAGTATAAAACAGAGAGAGGGAGAGAGAGAGAAGGAGAGAGAGATCTCTCTCTCTCTCCTTTTAAATATATAGGATGCAAACCAGAGAAAGTAATAGTTGAGTTCTTCATTAAAAACTGTAAATTGTTTGTTGCTATATTTCAAAGGAGATATTAAGACATAGAAGACAGTAACAGTAACTGAAAATTTTCTTTTTACACAGCTTTAAAAGTAAAATGTGTTCTTGCTAGGAATTAGAAAACATAACCTTCAGCCAAGTATTTCAGCTTTTAGATCCTCAAGGGGTACATACAGTAAGGATAAAATCTTTACTTAGAGGAACTGTGGGATACATATGTAATACATTTGCAAAGGTATTACCAATAAATTTCTAACTGTTGTTTGATTTTCCCTTCTATTCTCTAGAAGAAACCTGTAAAATAATTTGCCTCTTAATAAAAAAGGCACTTGAAAATAGACGTGGATGTTATGGTTATGTGGAACAGAGCAAGTGTAATCAGAATTCTACACTGGATTTAGCTATTGGCTTGCCTAGTTATAAAGTCTTTCCTCAGGCTTAGTTAGAACAATGACATCATCAGCATAATGCATACTGAAACATCTGCTTTCACACTGTTCAAAGTGTTATTGTATTAACCAAAAAGGGTTATAACCATCCCTTTTTATATACTTAAATGCTCTATGTGATGGAAGAGTTCAATCCTGACACACTCTTTTCATTTTATTCCAGCATATTAAGATTAGGCCATTAATGCCAATACATTTGTTATTGTTTCTTGTGACTGTGAGTATGTGTATATGGGAGGGGGGGAACCTTTTCTTTTGCAAATAGACTTGTGTCCATGTGTAATATGCTAATACCTGCTAAATGTTCTTATTCAAACTTGGAGCCTCTTGTAGTGTCACCTGCAGTAAGCAGGTTGTAATTTTTCTGAGAAAGACAATCTGCCAGAAAATGAAGTCCAATTGCAGTTATTCTTAACGCGCTCCATCACTTTGCCTCTAGAGACTCATGAACTTTATGCCAACCAAAAAAGATTTTTAAATATCTGTAATAGAGTCTTGCTGTCCTCAGAAAGGATAATGCAATGAGGTTTTTTCTTGCTTCTAATTAGTAATTTAAGCATATGTTCAGCATTTAACTCTAAATGTTTGTCTTTTCCCCAAGCTCTAAGACAGCTGTCCAAGATGTGAATGCCTGAAAGCACTTAAATATCAACATCTGCTGAATTATGTTAATGGAATGTAATATAATTGGGCATGAGCTGGAATTGATCAGAAGTATATGACTATGACCAAGGCAAACCTAAACCAATATTTTATCTTACAAACAAGTCATAGGTAACAAACATCTGATGTTAATCAATTAATAGGATCAGAGCACAAAATTCCAAATACTGAGGCTAAAAAAACCCCCATGAAATTATTGAGAAACACCACTTAAAACAGAATCAAAGGCAAATATTTTTTTGTGGAAATTTCCTACTACTGTGGCATAGAACTCATTTTTAAATTCTAATTAAAACAGGAGATTATTCTACGTTTAGGAACATTACTGTGTTAAGGAACAATGCATAAAAAAGACAAATACTTAAAATTTGTTTCTACTTGCAAAGTACAATTTCCTTTAGAAATGGATCCTTACTATATCATTCCTCTCTCCTCACCTTAGATAATTTATGTCATCAAACCTATAAATATTCCTGATCAAGCCTTTGTAAATCATATTATCCTTCTACCTCCTTACAATCACTTTTCTCTCTTTTTAAAAGTTTTCACTAAATAACAAGAGCACTTAGCCTTATACTGTATATCACCCCATAGTGATATTGTGAATATCACTATGGGGTGATAGTGATATCACATAGTGAAACTACCCACTCTCTGGTTAGTTTACAATATCAGCATATTGCCGCCAACAATCTGGGTCCTCATTTTACCAATCCTGGAAGTTACTGCCATATAATAAAATATGAGCAATGAATCTAAAGTGTCTGGCCACAATTGACTAGTGAAAGTTATTTTGTAGAACAATGGATGGCAGAACATTAAATCAAGCTAATGTTAAAGCCCTACTGAGCCTGGAAACTGTGTTAGAATTTAAATATCCTGCAGGACTGAGAGAGGGAGACTGGTTACTTAAGAAAACGGCATTGGATGGTTGAGAGTGATTTAATTATTTGATCTAGTATTTGGGTACAATGTGACAAAGCAAATTGGCATTCAAATCAATTTGGATAGGTTTCTCCTTCTGCATTAAGGAGACTAAACTGTCTGCTGCAAATCTCAGCCAGGATTATAAAAGTGGGACAAGGTGAATAATTTATTAGTTGTGCAGCTAAAATTGTCAAAACTGAATTGAATTTCAGACTCAGGGTGCTATTATCAACTGCTGTCAGAAAGTTCTAACTGCTTCCCCTTTTTTTACTGCAAAGTTGCTTGTATTGTCATTTTGGTAATAATAAATTGATAATAAAACATGTGTTTTATTTATTAAAAAGAAAAAACAAATTAGGGCATTCTTAGATCAATCAATCCAGCACTTTGATTAAAGTATCTAGTTGCTAGTCTTTGGAGCCATGTCAATCTGGATGATCTTGGGGCATTCTGTCCTGATACATCTATTCCTTATGTTTAATCACATCAGGCTGCAGAAGAGAAGATGAAAGGGGCAAGATTTTCTTTCAAAGTTTCAGAGTGATGGCACCCCAACTCTTTTTCTCTCTCCATTAATAGCCTGACTGGCCCTCTCCATTTTTAGAACTTGCTTGGGGTCTTTGCCTGCTTCTTTCAAAATACTGTATATTGGCTCTCTACTACTTGCCTAATTTCACTCTACTTCATTGGATTTTTCAGTCCAGAGAGCTTGAAATTATTCTTCTATTGGATTGTCCATTTCAATGGACAGGGTAATATAAAAATATCACATTGGGTTTTTTTTTTAAATCAAGCGATGGCCTCTATTTAATATTCCAATTGCATACATTGTATTCCTCTTTTTGATAGTTATTATTTGCCACAAAATCCATATTAAACTATGATATTTCTGTTTATGAAATGCAAAATGCAATGTATCATTTTACTAACCACATTTATTCACAGCTGTTGAAAGATGCTGTAATTGATGGTTCATTTATTTTTGGCAAAAATGTAATGCAATTAATTTTTTTCTTGTATAAGGTAAATTAAAACTCTTTCCCAATGAATGGATGATGTCGTGGGAAAAAAGGTGAGACTATCATATCTTGCTTCTAAAAGAACAAATACAGATCACTTTAATTCTATTGAATTTGTTACTTCTCTGTAACAAAAACACATTCATCTGAATTATCAGGAGAAAATGAACAAAAAAGGTTTTGTTCTCTTCAGTCCCAATTTTTAATCTCTTCAGTCCCAATTTTTATTTTTCAGCACCCTTGTGATTATAGAGTATCAAAATAGTAGTATAAATATAACTGACTCTGTATATAAAAATCATAGTCTGAAGTTCAACAAGGCCGCATGTGACAAAGAAGAACAGGAGTAAATACAAGTTATGTTTAAATAAATAAACACCTCCCCACCAAATAGATTATTGATTTTAATTCTACATTTTCCTTTAGTATCACTCAACCTGTAGATTTGAGAAAGTTTTAGATCCTCCACAGATCAATTTTTGGGTAAAAAATAAACTGCTATTTTAGTAATGGATTCACTAGCCATGAAATCCAAGTCTTAATATTTCTATCTATTTATTTAATTAAACTTTTATACCGCTCCCTCTCCCAAAAAGGGACTCGGGGCGGTGTACAGCCTACTAAAAACACATAATAAATACTCAATAAATACAATTAAAATAAATTAAACCAAATTGATCCGGCTGTCTAACCCAAAAATAGAGTTAAAAATTAAAAACTAATAAAACCCCGATTAAAATTAAGTTAAAAAACTAAAAATACAGTTACTGGGCCAGGCCAGCCTGTTGAAAAAATAGGGTTTTCACTGCGTGCCGGAAGGAGAGGATATCCGTTATAGCCCGTATCTCCGGGGGGAGATCATTCCAAAGGGAGGGGGCTCCCACAGAGAAAGCCCGAACCCTCGGGGCCGTCAACCGACAACGGCCGGGCGGCGGTACCCCGAGGAGGGCAACCCTGTGGGAGCGTACTGGGCGGCGGGAGGTTGATGATGGCAGCAGGCGGTCCCGTAAGTACCCAGGTCCCGAGCCATGGAGCACTTTAAATACTGTCAGTACCACCTTGAATCGAATCCGGAAGGCCACAGGAAGCCAGTGCAGCCTGCGGAGAAGCGGTGTAACGTGGGAGCTCCGAGGAGCACCCACGATCACCCGCGCGGCTGCATTCTGGACCAGCTGCAGCCTCCGGAGACTCTTCAAGGGGAGCCCCATGTAGAGAGCATTGCAATAATCCAGGCGGGAGATGACGAGGGCGGAAGTGACTGTGCGAAGTGCGCCCAGATCCAGAAAGGGCCGCAACTGGTAAATCAGACGAATCTGATAGAAAGCCCCCCTGGCGACGGCTGCAATATGTTCTTCTAAAGACAGCCGTACGTCCAGGAGGACACCCAAGTTGCGCGCCCTTTCCACGGGGGTCAAGACCTCTCCCCCCACGGCCAGCGAAGGAACCAGCTGGCTGTATCTGGGCGCAGGAAACCACAGCCACTCGGTTTTGGTCGGGTTGAGACGAAGCCTGTTACGACCCATCCAACTCCGCACGGCCTCCAGGCATCGGGACATCACTTCGACGGCTTCGTTGGGGTGGCCCGGGGTGGAGATGTACAGCTGAGTATCGTCAGCGTACTGATGGAACTCCACCCCGAAGCCACGGATGACCTCACCCAGCGGCTTTACATAAATGTTGAACAGCAGGGGCGAGAGCACCGACCCCTGAGGCACCCCACATCGTAGGGGCCTCGGGGCCGATCTCTGCCCCCCCGTCAACACAAATTGCGAGCGGTCGGAGAGGAAGGAGGCGAACCACCGCAACACGGTGCCTCCCACCCCCAACCCCTCCAACCGCTGCAATAGGATACTGTGGTCGACAGTATCAAAAGCCGCTGAGAGATCTAACAGGACCAGGACAGAGGAACAACCCCTGTCCCGGGCCCTCCAGAGGTCATCCACCAACGCGACCAACGCCGTCTCCGTGCTGTGCCCGGGCCTGAAGCCCGATTGGAGGGGGTCAAGATAACTCGCTTCATCCAGGTACTGCGGGAACTGACGTGCCACCACACTCTCAACAACCTTCGCAACAAAGCGAAGGTTGGAGACAGGACGATAGTTAGATAACAATGCTGGGTCCAGGGACGGTTTCTTGAGGAGGGGCCGCACCACCGCCTCTTTCAAGGCGGCAGGTAACAGCCCCTCTCTCAAGGAAGCGTTTATAATACCCTGGAACCAGCCTCGTGTCACCTCCCGAGTGGCCAAGACCAGCCAGGAGGGGCACGGGTCCAGCAAACAGGTGGTGGCATTCAGTCCCCCCAGTATCCTGTCCACGTCCTCCACAGTAACAGGATCGAACTCAACCCAATTGACCGCACCGATATCCACCCCCGCCCCCCCGCCCGGAGATGCCCAGTCGGAGTCCAGCTCGTCCCGGATCTGAGCGATTTTGTCCTGCAGAAACCTAGAAAACTCCTCAGCCCGTCCCTGCAAGGGGTCCTCCCGCGCTCCTACCTCCAGTAGAGAGCGGGTCACCCTAAACAGGGCGGCTGGGCGGTTTTCCGCGGACGCAATAAGGGTGGAGAGGTAAGATCTCCTCGCCATCCTTATCGCCACTAAATACGTCTTAATATAAGATCGTAATAGTGTTCGGTCGGACCCAGAGCGGCTGGCCCTCCAACTGCTCTCTAGGCGTCTTTTCCGACGCTTCATCTCCCTTAGCTCCTCAGAAAACCAAGGAGCCACTTGGGATCGGCATCGGGTCAGAGGCCGCAAGGGCACGACTCGGTCGAGGGCCCCAGCAGCCACCCTATCCCAGGTGGCGACCAAGCCCTCAACCGAGTCGTGTGTGTGAGCTTCGGGAAATGGCCCAAGCTCCGTCAGGAACCTATCAGGATCCATCAGGCGCCTGGGGCGGTACCATTTTAATGGTCCCGCCTCCCTGCGGTCAGGGGGTGCGGAACGGAAGTCGAGCTTCAGGAGCGAGTGATCCGACCATGACAGGGGTTCTATGACTATATCCCCCATACCCAGATCACTCTGCCACTGATCAGAGACGAAAACCAGATCCAAGGTATGACCTCCCACGTGAGTAGAGTCCCGAATTAACTGGGTCAGGCCCATGGCCGTCATGGAAGCCATGAACTCTTGAGCAATCCCCGAGGTACCGCCAGCAGATGGCAGGTTGAAATCCCCCATGACCATAAGCCTGGGGGTCCCAACCGCCACGCTAGCTATGACCTCAAGGAGCTCAAGCAGGGCTGCTGCCGCATAGCAGGGAGCCAGATATGCGACCAGCAAGCCCACCTGAACCTTGGGACCGAACTTCACGAAAAGGAGCTCACACCCAGTCGTCTGAGATACAGTGGCCTCCCTCGGACACAGATCCTCCTTAATAACTACCGCAACCCCCCCTCCCCTCCCCTGGGCCCTCGGCCGATGAAAAACCCGAAACCCGGCTGGGCACATCTCCACCAGAGGGACTCCCCCCTCCTGGCCCAGCCAGGTTTCGGTAACTCCCACCAGGTCCGCGCCCCCCTCACAAATCAAATCATGGATGAGAGGGGCTTTATTAACAACGGACCTGGCGTTACACAACATCAGCCTAAGGCCCAGGGCCCGATTGCTCAGACCCCCTGGGGAACGGGAGATGACAAGGGGGTCGGAGCGCGCCACAGCAAGCAAACAGCGAGGGCGCGCTCCCAACACAGAATATGGCCCCCTATAACCGCCAAATCTGCCCCTCCCGCTCACCGTAACAATAGATTTAATTCCACCCTCCCCGGTGACCCCCCCCATCCTCAATACGGTCCTGTCCGGACTCTGACTCTCCCGGCCACGCCCAACCCCCGGCCTGGACCCAGCCTCCGGCGAGTTGTCCCCCAACTCCCGCCCGATTGATATTTCTATCAATCCTTTGATTCACACTGTAACCCTCATTTCTAATATTGTGAACAAAACAATGGTAGTAGGTTGCACTTGTAATGCTTGTGAAAAATATGTGATAAACAGAAGAATTGCTATTTAATACATGGTAGAACAAGATTCATTTTAAAAACGATTGTGGTGCTTTTAAATGGCTCAATGGTTGTCCTAGTTGACAGTGCAATATAAAAGGAATGTAAGCTTTAATGTCTCTAAATATGTTATGGAGATAAATAAGATAGCAGACAGACATAGAAAACATACAAAAAAGAAACAAAGAAACAAATATTTATTTATTTTATGTGTATTAGCTTGTTTTTGAATCATGTATCAAAAAGATTATATTCGATGTTACCTAGTGGTGGGATTCAACCGGTTTGCACCACTTTGGCTGAACTGGTTGTTAAATTGCTGGCTGGCCCCTCCTGCCCCTTCCAGGAGTCCCCACATGCCCCATTTTGGCTCCCAGGTTAGTGCAGAGGTCCACTAGGCCCAAAATGGGGCATGGGGGAATGCAGCACAACCAGCCCTCGGCAGCTCGTTTTTGCTCCCAGAAGGCTGCAGGGAGGCTCAGTAGGCACAAAATGGAGCACGGGGGTGCCCTCCCATGTCCCAGGGAGGTGGAGGCTGTCAAACCTCTGACCATGTCCACCCTGGCCATGCCAAACCAACTGGTCATTAGAGCAGAGGACTAGTTCTTAAATTATTTGAATTCCACCACTGCAGAGGCAAAGATAGTCAATCCATTTCACTGTATGATTACCAGCTATCCAACTAGGTAAAGTATTAGCTTGTGATTTAATTATAATGTAAATTATAAACTGCATTTGTAATGTAAGCTTACCTGCTGGCTGTTTTCACTGAATTGTTCTTCTTGTGTCCTCTTTCTGATCGGTTATCTCGTAATAGTTGAAGCTACATAAGGCATTCAGAATTTATATGAAAAACAAAGTTTAAATATTTAGAAGTACATATGTCTTAGCTTTATTATTCTTTTGTGTTTTCTTCAATCTTATAGCTGGCAATATACTGAAACCTTAAGATCAATTTTTATTTTACTTCCATTCACCTACAACTGTGACATAATACTAAGTTATCCATTCACACAGCAATTCCTGCCTACTCTGCTATTATGACCAGATGGTATAGCAAACTTTATGTCGGGTAATATTTCCTTGAAGACTATAAAAAAAGCTTTTGTGGCCTGGTTCAAATTAAAACCAACATATTTGAAGTTTACTAATATTTTCTCTAACCCTTTTGTTTCTCAAATGAATTTCCTACTTCCTGAAAGCAAAAAAGAGAAAAGAGGGGAAAAGAGACACTATTGCAGGAATGGCTTTATTAAGGTCCTCATTCTTTACTCTACATTTTTCCTTAGAATTAATTATGGCTTTACCATGTGCTATCAATTTCTGCATTCTTTTTCTTGACATCTTCAATAGAATTGGCTAAGTTAAAATGACTTGAATTCTCAGCTTTCCCAATCTGTTTCTAACAGTAGGAATAGCTAAATTAAGCAGGATTTGTTAAATTACAATATTGTACAAACCAGACTATTTAAAATTGTTCTTAATTTCATCTTCCAAATAAGGCACAATGTTTGCATTGAAAGGTAATTCTCATGGATTAATTTTGCAATGTTTGCATTGAAAGGTAATTCTCATAGATTAATTTTTTTTCTAAAATTATGCACCTAAATAATGAACTATGGGCACAATTGTGTTTGTTCCCTATCAGAAAGATGAGTCTCAAAATTGAAGAGCCAATTGGGAAATGGAAATTATAGCAAATACTAAATTGTCTTTATTAACCTTTTTCTTTAAAAAATTAACAGAATTTCAGATTGTAAAAAGCAATAACAAGAAAATGATGGCATTTTCTTGTTCAAAGACATGTTCAAAAAGATCTAACATGGATTCCAGAGAATAAAATAATGTGAGCAGTGGATTTGGAAAAAGACTTTTATCGTTTTGTAAAACTTCCCTCTGAATGGTTCAGAGAGACCTACTAATTATTCCTATCACATTTTTCACAGCTGCTGCATCTTGATCAATATTTTCATATAGTTATCTATTCACCATGACTCAAAGTTTCCAGGTCAATAATTGTCAGTTCAGACTGTATGAGTCTATATATATGAAAGCTTGGATTCTTAGCTTTAAAATGCATCACTTTATTTACATTTCGTTGCTCCCTCACTTATTATAGAGATATATATTTTTGGAGTTCTTTTTAGTCCATATCAATGGAACAAGTGAATATGGTTATGGTTAATGACAACAGCAACACATAGAAGGTTTCTTAAGTGATAGGGAACTGCTGCTGCAGGTAGTAATTAGTCTTAAAATATATTTGCAAAATTATTTCCCACTCATTTCAGTTTTCTGATTGTTTTGAGAGGCAGTCTATAATAATTTTAAATCTATGACTGAGGAAACAAATTTTTTTAATATACTTATAAAAATTATTTTATACATTCTACTCTGTTGCAGTTGTGGAACACTATGATCAGGAAAGATTATCTTATCTTCCCTGAAACATCCCTGCCACTCCTTTTCCTTTTCCTATCTATTCCATGATAAGCGTTTAATTCATTATCAGTTTTAAAGACTTGAAGCCTCTTCATAGTGACTTGGTAATATATGTGTTGTCATGCATACTGAAGCAGCCTGAAATTAAATGGAATTTTCTACAGGCTTCTTTTTAGTATGACTATTCAAGTTTTGTGAGCACAGGGAAAATTCTCAGTGTGTAAAAGTTGAGGTGGAGCTGATAGATCTGGAGATAATACACATGGCTCTGTTTCCCCTACATTGCTCTTTGAATTATTTCTCAGGGGAGCACATATCCACTTGCACACTTGATTGAAACATTCTTTGAGCAAAAGGAACTGCTGATAATTGCCAGCTCTACCCTATCATACCCAGGAGGCTTTCATAATAAGCTATTTGCTGCTAAATATCTTCAGTCAGTCATTTTCAATACAAAATCAGGAGATTTTGCTCCTTCTTTTACAAACCAATGTCCTTATTCTTCCAGACAAGTGACAGTTAAATTCCTTCAAATATATAAAATAAAATGTTCTTGATCAAAGTGGTTCTTACCTGGCTATGTTCCTTTCTAGCCGCAGGGCTAAACCAATGGCTAAGAGAAGGGGGGGAAAAGGGGTTAGTAACGCAGCTAACTGAAGCATGAGCTGTCATATGACCAGCCTGTGCGTGCTCTTGGGTATTTTATTGTCCACCAGAAAAAAGTAGCCTTTGGCTATGATTTATTTAAATAGGATATTTTACAGAACGCTCAAGGTCTGTAACAGTTTTCATAGCAACGTATGTCATTCCTCAGGTTACTACTATTTAAGTAAATGAATATACATTAAACAGCAGCATGCCATTCTGAAATTCTTTACATAATACATCTGATAATCTTTTCTCTATGTTTGGGCTATAGAAATGTCAAATTTAACCAGTGTAACTGAAAAAACTTTGCAGAAATGTTGATGGCTAATAAGAAATATTTATATATATTATTAGTATTTTGGATTTAATATTTTTGCACACATACACACATCATTTAAGAAAGTTTAATCAGAATTAAAGCCATAGATTTCAATGATATTCAGTACAATTCATGTACAAAGAACTGCATATTCAGTATTTCTACAATATACTCCATTGTGGTATCATGGTTATTTTTTGTATTATAGAATTCTTTGAGAACTATACCAGTTTAAAATGAAAAGCATATTATTTTCCCTTCCCAATTCAATCAGCTTTGTTATTTGAGATAATCAGAGCTTTAGCAAGAGGGGAGAAATCTAAGAGAAGCATTAAGCACATTTTGGTATCAGTAGCTGCTTTTTAAAATTGCTACAATTTTCAGTGACTTAAATGATATGAAGGCACAGTATTATCATCACTTTCAAATGATGATATACACTATTGCTTTATTTAATTGTTATACTTGATAATTTTGCATTTAATTTCCCTCCAATATTTGTTTCAGGGGATTTGCTAGTTTTAAATTTGTCACAAAATGCTTTGTGAAATATTTCAAAGTAGCTTGTGCACTTTACTCAATTATTCTCCTTTTATCTCAATGCAAAAGCAAATATATAAAAAAACAGATCTGGACAGATCCAAGCTAGGTAAGATACTGTGCTTCCTTTATCTTCAGGTAACATTCTGATTCTAAGATGGATAAATACAAAAATCACTCACGGAATTGAGCTGTTTTAAAATTAACCCATATGTTTCCCCACAAAACTATTGGAAAGAACAGCACTTTCATATGGTCAGAATTCTAAGATTTGACTGGAAAATAAGAATGAAATTTAATATATAATTAAAAACTAGGAAACATGCAAAGGAAGCTAAAAAAATGAAAAAATAATAAACTTACTCATGGTGATGGAATTCCTGGGATAAAAGCACAGCTTTTTTGTTACTGCATGAGCCTGTTGTAGTAATCTAAAAGAATCACAAGTATTATAAGTTGGACATAGGAATTTAAAAGTATTTACAGCATGAAAACTATTTATTTGAAAATATTAAGATATTACAGATGCTGATTGTGGAGATAACAATTTTGTATCCCATGATTCTTTGAATAATTAGATATCCTGAGCAGGCCCAGTCCTTAGTATATTCCAGCAAGGCTATTCCAAGCTGCTCAATTTCTGTATTATTTTGAAGAGATTATCAGAATTATCAATGCACATCAAAAGGATGGGCAAAAAATATTGCATTGTATAGCAGTAATGGGAATAGAAAACCCCAAGGGTTATTTATAATTAAGCTTTTTCTGCTATCCAAGACTCCAGAATGAAGAAAGCACATAGTGGCTCTTAGAGATGCACTACTCAATTCATAACCATCAATTAACCTTTCATAGCTTAGCTTATATTACTTTAAAAGTAAGGAGATCTAGGGGTAACTAAGTAAGTAATGTGAAATTACAATGCACCCCAATGACACTAAAAAATAATCAATAAAGTCCTTGTGCTATTTCAATTTTTAATAACTTCACTTCTACATAGGACATAAACAATTCATAAAATGGTACAGAGCAGGGATTTATTCAAGATTTAAATACAAGATAAAAATGTAGGATAATAAATGTGATCAGTGGTATAACAGATCTTCTTGAAAGTCTCAAGTGATGGTGTTCCCACAACACCATGTAGGTCAAACACATGCTTGGAAAATGTCAAAATTATGACCAAAAGTTAGCAAACTTCCCATGGCAATATATATGCAGTTAGAAAACTTCCTATACTAAACTATATTCAAGACTTGGTATCAAAATAAGCTCCTTTCTCTATGTGAAGACAGGAAGGTTGTGCTTGGAGACAAAAGGCCTGAAAAAGACAGCTATGGGATGGAGTTCTTCATGCCTGAATTAGAACTGTAAAGGCCTCATTGAGAGTTTCCAGTAATGCCTGCCCATCCACCAGGGGAAGTAGACAATTAGATTTTGGTATAAACAAGAGCAATCTCTAATATTTTCCATCCCCAGAATTACAAAGGGTACAATTTATCAATTTTTTATAATGAAACATTTGTGCAGTCCAGTGTCAGAGTTTCTGGCATAGAACAGAGGCATCCAGACATAACACAACAGCATGTTTATTTTTTCTTTAAAAAATGTGACAAATTGCTGATACTTCCTGAAATGTCAAATTTCACTAAGCAAAGAAGGAAGAACATAAAAAATATATTTCTGGATGGGTTTGAAATATCAATGATACAAAAATCATACTAACTGATATGATTGACTGTTTATAACATTAACACTTTGACAGTTATTTTAACATTGCAGGTAAACATTTGGTGCAGCTCGAGTTACATCCTGCATTAGACTCAAAATGAGGTTTTCATGCTATTCCAGTGGGTATCCCTGGAATATAGTAATCCATTTTCTACACTGTGGCTATAAGAAAAGCCGACTGTGCCTATGTCATGCTTTGTTAGAGGTTCATGATCACATTATCTCATGGTGGACCTGACACTTTTATTCAGTTTACAGTATGTTCTGTGTACAGGCAACTTATTTCCTTTGCCAGGGCTGCTGACAACCTTTTCCACACTATATTAATCTTGTTTACTGACTTTATCTTGATACAAATATCAGAAAACTGAACTTTTTATCTCATGGAGAAAATAAACAATGTGTTGACAGAAGCAGAAGCTATTTTCTGATCTAAAAATGGTTGTTTACCTCTAGCCATACTTACAGAAAAATGTTTCTAAGCCCCCAGATTGCTAAACTACATAATCCATAATTTAATAAATGTGGAAATTCCATGAAAAGTCATTTAGATATATTGGAAGGGATAAGGAAAATATGAACCCCAAACAAAACACAATTTACAGACCAACACAATGTACACAAAACAAAAGCATGTTTTATGCAGTCAGCAACTGAATGCTTTTCAGATTATTTTTCACATATCAAAAATATTTTAGGGTAGGAAGGGAGAAGCTTTTCCTTTGTTTATCTTTATTCCTAACAGTTTTGTTCCACTTGGGAAGTGCAAGATAGTTAAGTGAGTTTTGTCCCATTTTATGACCTTTCTTGCCACAGTTGTTAAGTGAATCACCGCAGATATTAACTTAGCATCATGGTTGTTAAGTGAAACTGGCTTCCCCATTGACTTTGCTTGTCAGGAGATTACAAAAGGGAATCACTGCTACCGTCATAAATAGATGCCAGTTACCAAGTATCTGAGTTTTAATTACTCGACCATGGGGATGCTGCAACAGTCATAAATGTGAAAAAGTCATTTTTTTCAGTGCCACTGTAATTTTGAATGGTCACTAAATGAATGAAGACTACTTGTATGTGGGCAAAAATATGTGCTGATTTCAAAATTAGTCAGAACATTTTAAACAAATCATTCTTTAAAATATCCCCTTGGGACAGGTGAAAATGCAGAAAAAAATGTTGTATGACATAGGTTTTGGTTAAGAGGTACAAATTCTAATAATTTTTAAAATATTCAGAATTATTTTATACATAAAATGCAAATGGATAACTGTATTTACACAATCCTAGAAAACTGCCATACAGAAAGAATATGGAAGCTGTGATTAAACAATCTTGCTCAGTTTATTCAGTTAGAGTAAAATCTTGCTGTGAAGATCAACAACAAAAATAGTTAGAGAGTTGGCAGGCTCAGACGAGGTAATTGTACTATGTTTAGAATGAGCATATAGAGACATAAAGCAGGAAAAATATATTGTCAAATCAGTGTCCAGCTTTATGTAGCACGCAGTGAGTGGCCTCTACTGGCTGACCAAGGGCTACATAAGTCACCTTGTCATCTATTATTATGATAGCACTTTCTGAACAGCTGAAGAGAAATACCTTTGTATGAGGCTTGTTTCATTTATCACCCTACAAAGTTTATTCATTTCAAGATGCTATCAATATTCTGTATTTAATCTCTTTCTATAACACTAAGGCATGAACAAAATCATTTATATAGAAGTATACAGGAGAAATGCAAAGTACATTTTATTTGATTTTTTCAAAGAAGAGACATGTAAATATAAATTAGTACTGATGATAAAGCAGAGAGACAGCAGTCAATTACTCAACTTTTGTTTTCTTTGGTGTCACAATTATACTTAAAAACAAAGCAAGCTCAGGAAACAACTTAAATTTAACCTTTTATACATCTAGTCTTAGCATTTCTTACTTTTCATAATTGCAATAAGCAATCAAGCAATGATGAGCTTTTGGTCTGAATCCCTGCTTGATCAACATTTTTTATAATGAAAAATGTTGAAGTAAAATAATGTTCAAAATTCCCATTTATTTTAAATGCTGTAATGCATTATTGTGTTGTTTTTTGCCCTTAAGAGGAAAGTCCTATGTACAAAAAACTAAGCAAAAGAAAAAGTCCAATCCAAGAGCAATTCAGCTCAAACAAATCTGTGTATGCATGTATTATTTCAGGGGAGAATATACTGAATGCCTCAATCTTATTGGATTAATACAGTAAGCTTTAATTCAAAAACACCTGGAAGCAGATACAGTTGATGCCAATATAAAATAATTCCAGGCCACCATTAGATGACCAATGGCAAGTAATTATAACCTTGTATTATGCTTGTCAAATAAGGATAATACTCAGTAGTATTTGATGAAATAGATTATAAGTCCACAGAATCTTAAAACATAATACATATCAGTTTTTAAGGTGTCACAAGATATTTGTTAATATTTATTGAAGGATCTAATCAATAAGATATATTAGCAAAGGAATGATTATTTAAGGGGGTAACACTCCCAATTACATATAACAATTTTTTTACATCAATGCACCCCTGTGAAAAATCTTGTCAATTTTGCCCTAAAATATTCCTACATGGAAGATATACCTTCAATGTAATATTATATAATTGTATCGTATCATTATTCTATTTCTAAATATATATAGTCTTTGAAATAATTTATTTACTTTTAATGGAAATTAGTTTTAAGTAAACACTGCCAGGACTTAAGGTTTTTTCTCTTGTTCACTATGGGATTATGCACTTGATTCTACCATTCCCTTAACTGTACCCTATTAGGGAGAATGTTGTCAGACCTAAATGACTAATGATGCCAAAAGGTGACTGTAGTTGTAAGAAATATTATTTTGTAGACACATAGCATGGTATTCTGGGATATTTCTGGCCTTATTTTAGAGTTCTACTTTGCTTCAGAATTCAGTCCCATTATCTGGAATGCTCAAAATTGTTCACAGGGTTATCTAGCTGACATATAAGATAACCTTCCATCTCAGTAGACACCACTGGGATATGACATACTGACCCACAGTAATCCTTGATTATTAGCATGAAATATATACCACACAAAAGGAGAGCTCTAGGTAAGGAACTGCTTATAAAACCCTTTCTATCATGAGTATTTTTTTAAAGAAGTGGTATAAGACATACAAAAAGAAATGTATTAGATGACTTAGAAACATGAAATAATGCTGAACGTTTACAATCTGATTTTAACAATGTTACATGGAAGCAAATCACACAGGTTTCATTGGAACCTATTTAAAAATAGGTTTATTATACATGAAGCCTTAGATAGTTAATAGGGATTACTTAGGGATGAGAGGTTAGACTAAACAGAAGAGTGCCCAGTAATTTTTGAATTATTAATTCTATTTAATTAATCAATAGTTTACACTTATTTGTACTCTTAGGAAAAATATATTATTCAGTATACATGAGGAAAGCTTTCTAGCCCTTGTTAATAATGAATAAAG